>CM033620.1:32296888-32522429 GCA_019453435.1 Rhinogobius similis | reverse complement strand
ACAAAGAACAGGATTGACTCAGGTTAAGGTAAAGAAATGGATATGTTTTTAAACATTAAAGATGTTTCTTTCTTCTCTTATTTTGGCCCACATACTTTATTAAACAGCATGCAAACACAAAGCTTTAAATTCTACACAAACCTTTTGGCCCTCGACTTTGAATGGCATGGTCCACTTGCTAAGCACCTCACTGATTTTGGGTGGCATCTTGTCCTCTGCCCAGTACAGAGCTTTGGAGATGGTGTCAGGGAAGAAGCCGTTCTTCCCAAAAAGGGCCTCCACTGTGGGCTCCAAACCTTTTCCTTCCATACCCAACTGCAAGGAGGATATACATTAGCAGGTAAATACAATCATTCATCATCTATCATCATATAATCATATCTAAAGTGCTATTCTATGTAGACAATCTCATTCTCTTCTTTTTTAAGGTTAAACTCATACAGAGCTGTGCAGTGATTTTGTTAGATGCTCTGTTGATTATCAGATTAATTTACAACTATCCTCTCCCACAGGAGAAATTTTGTTTTTACTAAGAGTGTTCAGACTCATTGCTCATACAATATGAAGTGTGGATGTGCCGGTTATCATTTTATTTAAATACTTTTTAAAAATATTATTCTTTATTACTAATGGATTAAACATATGCATGTGTATACCTCAAAGACGTCCATCTTGTATCCAAAGGCCTCCAGCGTGGTCTCCAGCAGGGCCTCTCGAGGCAGCTGGCTGTTGGGGTCAAAGATGAGGTTTCCCTGGACACTGGGAAGCTTGTAGTTACGGGACTTGGACATGTATTGACCATGAGTAGTCACTTCCATGTCCTGCAGGGCCTCCTCCAGCTTGGATCGCAGCCTGGAAGGAGAAAGGTCGACTGAGAATGAAGCTTTCCAATGGGTCAGGAATATGCAATGCCATCACATCACAAAGAAAAACAGATGTAGTAGAAAGTAGAAAGTGCTTACTCTTGCAGGTCTTTGTCTTCAGAGGTGAGGATGTTGTACACATGGGAACTGATGAAGGATTTGATCTGAACGTTCTGCTCCTTCTCCAACAGCTTCTTGACCATGTCGATGTCACTGTCCTGGTAACTCCTCATCAGCATCAGGTAGGCTGCCAGACGCTTCTGCACGGCACCCTTGGGATACTGGCTCACCCTCTGCAGATTAGCACGCACCTGGGGAGGACAATGTATTCTCAGCTTTTCAATAGTCTTTTTAAATTACAGCACGCTAAAATACTAACAAATTCAAGAAATCTCAAAAAAGGCAGTTTAAATACAAATTCTTCTTAGCTTTTTGTCTACCTCAATTTCAAACCATCTTTAGCATGTTTTAGTTTAGCAAAAAATGAAAACACTAGCTCTAGCATCAATATTGTTTTAATGCAAACACAGTATTATATTTACCACAGAATGTTCTTGAATGTGAGAAAAAGTTAAATTGTTAGTGAGTTATTGTTTCCAGGCGTACCTCTTCAGTGAGGGTCATACGTCTGAAGGCCTGTATGGCTGCTAGCTGCACAGACAGAGTAGTAGCTGGTTGTCTCATGCACTTGAGCAGAGTTCCTTTAATGGACGGGTCAATGGCCTCCAGAACGGCTCCCATGTTTCCAACAACCTGAGGAACAAATTAGGAAGATGACTTTATAAACTGTACGAGTTAAGTCAAAATGTAATAAACAGAATAATACATACATTATAAGTTACTATCAAGGTAAACGTAAATTTCCCAATACCGACTAACAACCTAGTACTGAAGCTAGATTTGAGGATGTATCACTACAAAACATACAACAAAAATAAATTGGACAAAATTGGACCTTTACTGAATAGTTTTAGTGAAAAGTGGCATTCAGTGTCAATCTTTTGTGTCATAACTGAGTTTGAAATTTTAGTGATGTGACGACACGAGTTTCTATTGACAGTTCCTCACCCTGAGAGTGAGGAAGGTGACCTCCTTGTCTCCAGAACAGTCTGCTCCCAGGATGGTCATGAAGAAGTCATAAACTGCACGAACTTCATCAACTTCAGGACCTTCTGCATCGGCCAGTCTACACAAGAAGAAAAAAAAAAAAAGTTAATATTCTACGAATAACTTGAGACTAACTTGTCTTTTGTCATCTGTAAAATCTATAGCTTATAGATCAAATAGAGGGCTGAAAACATTTCTCTGTTTATAATTTAGTCGAAATGTCGATTTTCAGGCCAGGATATGGTTATAATCTCTGAAATTACTCTGTTTGTCCACTATGGCTGAAAGATAGAAAGCATATTCAAATCCAAACTGAAATAACTGGTGTAAATTAAGATGGTAAACAGAAAACATAAGTAATCAGTGAATAAAAAACAGGCCCCACTCGACTGGGTCTACTAGAAAAAAAAAGATAACTGGTCCTTACACTGTCAAAAAGCTGCTAACCATATCGTTTTGACCTTGTTTTGATGTGATTTGTGGATTCGTTTAGCAGCTCAGATTTCAATCTTAGAGGTAATATTCCTGGATGTGTACAACACCAAAGTCTAGAGCAGAGAAAACGAAACTGCTCATCACCGTAGTTTTGGACAAGTACTTACTTCATGGCTGCGTTTCCCAGGGCGTACATGATGGCTTTGCTCTGCTTGTACTTGGCCATCTCTAGCAGGTCCTTCACCAGGAGACGGGAGGGGTGGGGCAGCATACCCAGACCCATCACCACGGCGTCCACCTCGTAGGCATCTTGTTGAAAGGTCCTCAGCACTTTCAGCAGGGCACTCAGGCAGTCGGGACTACCGCACTGCACCAGCGCCTGGAGGGCCATTCTCTGGGACAGGTCGAACATCTCCAGGGCTGCAGCATCAACGGCCTCAGCCTTCAGACCTCGGAGCTCCAGGACCAGGCGGCGGAAGAGCTGGGCGCGTGTGTCATCTTTGTTCAGGTCTTTGAGGGACAGGAGCTCCCTGAGGAGGTCAGTGGAGGTGTCTTTGGTCTGGACTGCGGCCTTGTCATCTACTTGCTCCATGTTCAAGGTGAGCATGCGTGACTCATCTGTGGAGAGAATAAGGTAAAATATATTAGTCACATTTAAGTCGGATGTTTATAATGTTGTTTGTGGCATCACTGTTAAAAGAAAAAAAGAGAATTGCAAATATGCGTCAAATGTGCACAATGCAACTTTTATGGTGGACTATTCGCAGTAGCTTATTTCCATGGATATGTTATTTTTTTTGATTAGCTTGTTCCACAGTGTGCCATTAAGATTATCTGTCTTCATAGCTGGTGTCACAACCCCCACCTAAAATGTTACGTAGCGCACCTTTAACTATTATAGATTATATTGTAAAATAGCCACTTTGTAGATTATCTGCATTTTCTGTCCATTTTTGTGAAAACTTGTTTATGATAAATGAGTGTTGTTGGCGGCACTTATGAAGCTAACCTTTTTAAGACACCAAATGCACGTTAAACTTTATTATAAATTTCTTTTAAATATTTCTAATCTGTATAGCAAATCTCTTTTTAAAATAAATGTCTAATATGGTTGTGTTTTTTGCAATCTATATTATTTTATTACAATGGTACAAATTGTTGTTGTATTGTTCCACATTAACACTATTTTTTTTTTTTTTTAATAAAACATATAATGATAAAATACATACCATAATCAAAAACTCTGTCGTTGATCTTTGATACTTCCCTCAAGCTCATGGAGGTGTGCACCTGAGTTGAGATGCCAAGTTTGTTTCTGGAAAATTTAAAATATATAAATAAAACAAATTACATACATAAGTTCTATGTTGATCATTGCAACTTACTGGTGGGAGAAGGGCAGGAAGAGGTGCGTCTCAGTGCAGGTCAGTCCAGACATGTGCCTCTTCTGGTTGTCAAAGGTGTAATCACAGATCTGCTCACCGCTGATCAGCTTGGACACAGGGAAGTTCTGAAGAGAGAAGGTTGGTTTGAATGCGATTACATAATATTTAACATAAGTAAACAGGACTAAACCTAATTTTAAAGTCTCATATTTGGACTAAAACAGGTCCAAACCAGGCCTAAATCACGACTATGCTACCTCTAAACTGAGCCTAAACCAGGTCTCAAACATGACTAACCTAAATCTAAACCAGGTCAAATTCAGTACAGAATCAGGACTGAACACTATAGTCCTGAGGGCTGTTACTCTCCTCAAAGTACCCTGACACATGTCTTGTTAATTAAGCTGCGCCAGTACCTTTTTTAGATCTTTTTCTATTTTTTCTTGCATGAAACAGGTCCAAACCAGAATTAAAGCAATCTCTACCCTGGACTGGAAGCCTTACCATGCCGGAGATCAGTGCCAGGGGGCTGGTGTGCTGTTTGTGCATGAGTCCTTCACATGAGCTCAGATCTCTGCGCACGGTGAACTCAGAAGTGCTCTCGTCTCTGGACTTCTCCTTCACCTCAGAGGAACACTGTCCGTGAACTGTGGGCTGGACACAAGACGAGCATTTAGCTTCACTTTCATCACTTTCAATAGTATGTGATAATAAATAGGACTTAAAATAATAGGGAATTTTGTAACAACAAGGACTAAACACAGACTAAACTAAATTGAAATCCATTCTTATTAAAAATCGATGTACATTTATTTTCTCAACCGTTTGGAAATTTTGACTTAACTAGTTTTAACACTAAGACTAAACCAGGACTATAAAAGGACTGTTAAACTTGGACATAGCTGTTTGAACTTAGACCAAAGATCAAAAGTGTAGTAAACTGTTTAACAAATACTGAACTTGTTTTAATACAGGACAAAACCTAGAGTAAACCAGGTTTAAACCAGGACAGGAATCACTTAAAAAAGGAGCAAAAGCAAATTGTACCCTGATGAATTGTTTGAGTAAAATAATATGTCCTGCGCTACTCTCAAACTACGCCTTAAAGTACTTCATGTTGTCTAAGTATTTGTGGTTAATGACTTGTCCTGACAGCAGATGATGCAGTAGTCTGATAAAGTTATCAGGGACTTTGCCCTGCTACGCTGGAGGGTTGTTGACAGGATATAAGGGCACACAGTGGGACATGAGATCATCCAGGGATTGTGCAATGATGTACTTTGTCTGTCCGCTGCTAACAAACACTGCAATCTACGTATGACCCTAATGGACTGATTGGCAGGTCAGCAGAAAAATAAGGCAATAAACAACAAGGGTCATTCTGAGATAAAACAAATACAAAGATTTCTTTTTCTACACCAATACTGCCACAACAATAAAAATAAAATTATGGTTTAAGACAGGTCTACCTTGACATAAACCAGGTCTTAATCAGGACTAAACTAGGCCTAAAGCAGGTCTAAACCTTTACTAAACCAGGTCTTAATCAGAACATAATTAGGTCTAAATGAGGACCACTCGAGCTCTTAATCAGGAATATACCAGGTCTAAAGTTGGTCTAAAGTCTAAATTTGGTCATCAATATTGTAACTAAACTAGGACTAAACTAAAAAAGGACTAGAATAGGACCAAACTTGGTCCACATCAGGATTAAAAGGGGCTAAATTTAGGACCAAATAACAACAAGTGTGAACACACCATTAATCAGGATTAAACCTTTTTAAATCAGGACTAAACCATGTCCAAATCAGGACGAAACCAGCTCTTAATATGGTTTATTTGTTATGTATTAAAATTGCTCATTTATATACTGCAAAATATTTAATGGCATTTTTTAAAAGGACCCAAGGAAGGCCAGCAGTAATTAAATGGAATCTAATGAGGAATGTAATAAAACAGTAAATCAGGTCCTAATTGGAGTAACCAAGTCTAAGCTTTCAGTAGGTCTAAATCAGGTCTAAACCAGGCTTGAAGTCTGGTCCATTGTAAATGGTCCAGGTCTAAACCCAGACGCACACTTTGCTCTGTTGAGCAAATGAGAACATTTGATGGCACTAGAGGAAGGCTCCGTCCCTCAGGTTCACATGTTGTTCCATGCCCTCACCATTTCGACAACAGCAGCATCTTCTCTAGGGGGCACCATCAGAGCAGCCACTATGCCCCTCTTGATGTTCAGGATAAGGATGGACTCGTTCTCGGGGTACAGGTGTGGGCCCGTTTCTGACACTTGGAACTTCAGCGGGTTCCTGGTAATGCAAATATTTATCACATATCTTAGATACTGAGCTATTTTATGATCCTAATGTCACAATGTTTTATTAATGTTTTATTACTGAGTGACCTGAATACAGTTTTGTAGGGTATTTTATTAGCCCATTGAAACAGCCACTTGTCACTCATTAAAAACATTATAAACATTTATAAGTTAAAAACAAAATAGTCAAACAAACTAATAACTTTAGGATTTTAATGATGCGCAATGTAACCTTTCTGGTGGAAGGTCCACCACCTGCTTGTCTCCATGGTGAGTTTATTGGTTTGCCTGTAATTTTCCAATGTATGGCATTCAATTTATGTTATGTTATGGAGACAAGCAGTTGGTGCCCCCAGTCAAGTTACAAAGTTACAAAGTAACTTGGATGGGGGCCAGAAGAAGAAAAACATAGTTTTTCTTTTTTTTTCATTGAAAACACCTGACAAGTGGCAGGTGGCAGACCCCCTAATAGAAAAGTGCTCATAGTATACAATGAATTACAAAAAAAATGCCAAACAATGCTTGAAATAGGATGTTAAATTTGCCATCTGTTAATTAAATTGCAATGTGGTAAATTAAAGCTGCTATACAATAATACAATAGTAGTTCTGCATTTTCAGAAAAAAAAATAGAATGAAAATAATCATACGAAAAATGTTATTTAATTTATAGAATAATTAAAGAATGAATTGTATCCTATATTCACCATAGACCATTTTTGATTGATACTGAACAATGTAGAGCTGAATACTTCACAAGAACTACAGTTTTAGAGATGCTCTGATTGAGTTGTTGTACTTTTATATAATGCTGTCCTTTACCTGGCCATCTCCTCCCTGAATGTGTCAGCTCCAGATGCAGGCACATAGATGGTGTTTCCACTGGAGTCCAGTCCAGACACCTCCATGATGGAGCACTCTGTGGTTCTCATGATGAAGCTGCAGCCCTGGGGCACGTCCACCTCCACCTGTAGAGGCACACGTTATGGATTTTATAATGGACAAGTCAGACTGGTCACAATCCCAATCTTTCTATTTAGACCACTCTTTTATAATTTAAAAAATGGGGACAATCCGTCTGAACACTAGTCCTTTTACCATCAACAGATAGTAAACAACCCGTTGATAACATGATTGTTCAACTGGTGCTCCTGTCTATAGATCTGATGGTAAAGGCGTACTTTGCAGGAGACTTTGGGTCCACTCTTCAGATCACTGGCTCCGTTCACAAGGTTGACCGCTGAAGTTTCATAGTCGTAAACGTAGCGCCGGAAGTTCTTATATCGTCTGGCCACTGAGTATTTTTGAAAAAATAATTAAAATAATTATTATTGTCCAAATCTAGTGATTCAAACAACGTACAGACAAAGACAGAGTCACTCACAGCGGCAGGAGTTTTCCTCTGGACCCACATCTTGTTCTGCAGGAGAAGAATATATTTTATCAATACAGAATGACAACAATTATACAATACAAGTATTATTACTGTTCATTATTAGTGTAATAACTAAGTTAAATAAGTAAATGTTCAAAGCTATTCCATTAAGTCAAAATGCAATTAATCTTGTTTTGTTTTTTTTGTTTTTTTTGTCTGTTTTTTCCCTTTACATCACGAGAGTTAAATCACATTTTAACAATTATAAACATAGGCTTTTAAAATTGATCCGCTCTTGATCAACATCATAACAGCAGCAATCACACAAACATGAACAAAATGATCGAAATTCCACGTCTAATTGTAAAGCACAGCTCCATGTCAGGTCAGGACTCACGGGCCTGGCTGCAGGGGCCCAGCAGCAGCAGCAGCAGCAGGCAGAGCTCGGGTCCCGCCGCCACACTCTTCATGTTGACGGCTCTAGCTCCGTTTGCTCCGGGGGGACACGGCAGACGGTCGGAGTTTTCCTCGGGTTTGGAGACTCTTCCTCGGCTCTTTTATAGTTCCGGGCGTGGCGCTCCTCGGAGATGACTTAAGATTACGGCTCCGGAGACTTGTCAGTTGTCGTCCTGGTTCCAAAGTCTGCGTGGTCCTTGTGGCAGGCCAAAGGTGCGTGTTTCACAAACTAAAGAAAAGCAGAAGCAGAGCGGAGGGAGGAGAGAGCCGGGGCCACTGTGGGACGCAGTATGACGAGTCAAAAGTCATGATGTTTTAGTCGAGTGGCTAAATCATTGCTAATAAATGATAGGAGTTGGATTATTACTGGGTTATTACATTTGCTCTACTGAAGTTCATTCTGTTTGGCCTACTGAAGTTCATCTAAATGAAGCCCTGTACAGTAGCCTTTACAAAAATACACATTAATGAAATTAATTATCTGTCCATTTGCACTGAAGTTCATTTTTAGGCCTGTTGTTATTGAGAATGGTTCCTGTTCTGTAGACTAATCAAAACATGTTTCAGTTTTACTTCTAAGGTCAGGGGTGATGGAGTTCTGAGAAGACAGGACTCTCATGCCATGACAATCAAAACCAAACCAATCCTTAAAACCACCACTACTGAAGACAATAGAATCTTAAATATCTTTGCGGTCAAAGTTTATTAGTAGGCTAGCTAATATATAATATAATCCTGGTTGAGGCCTAGTCATGGTCAAGTATTGAAATCAGTATCAGTCTTAAAAAAAGCTGGATCGGTGCATCCCTAAGCAAAAGAGACCAAATCAAGTATATTCCCATAAAACATGTTAATAAAAGACAATTTAATAATCATATAAAGAAATAAACAAATTAAACGCAACACAAAATTACTATTGGCCCTCTGCGCGCTAATACAGATACATAAACAAAAAAATGACTAATTTTGGCCCGTCGAGGAATAAAGTTTGGGAACCTCTGCCATAGACGATACTGTAAACTATACTAAATGTAACTCTGCTCTGGTAAACTCACAGTCAATATTGTGTTTACTCTTTATTTCTCAGCATAACAAAATGTTCTGGGATGGAGACATAGACAGGTGGAGCAGGATTGCAGCGGAGAAGAGGGCAGTGGTGATTTCCCTGGTGTAAGAGGACCTTCTCAAGGTATAGGCTACACTTGAAGATTACTCTTGTATCTTCCTTATTACACTTTATTGCATTTGAAGGAGCCACAAACAGGACGTCATAATGAACTTTTGACCAGATTAACACATGAATCACACACTGAACTAGAATTGAAACTGTCATCACAGTAACATGAACATCGATTTTATTCTGAAATACTGAAATGCACAGCACAGTATGTTCTTTTGTGTCATTTTGTTGTTGTCAGTAAATAAAAATACCTCTAATTAAACACATGTATTTAGACATACTACAAATCCACAAAGAGATCCTGAGCAGTCCACTTTTTGTATTTCTAAAACTGTGGGACATAGGTCATCCAATAGACCACTTCTGCTGTAAACTCTATTATTTAACAGGACAACGTACAATTACATAAAGCCCAAGGGCAAAGATGTTTTGTACCAGATTATAGCTATGAAAGCTAATTTCCATCTGCAGTCCTTAAAAAGGGGAGAGGGAAAGGGGACAAAGTGCATTATTTACAGTGCAACAGTCCTCTGACACTCACTAATTCACTCACACATCTTCCTCACCACACATTGTGCAGATACCAGCAGCTGCTGAGTTACATTCACAGTATTGGTTATTAGATTAGTTTTATGTTAATGTTTGTCACTAGAGCTGCAGGGTACAGTATATTGCAATCAGATTAAAATTGCAATTTGAATGGACACAAATACAATGACTGCAATAATTTAAGTTACATAATTTCCTGTGAAAAAACAAAACATCCTGTCTCACTAAGATACCTGCTAACTCGGTAGTTTTAGACCCTTGATTTTCAACCAGTGTGCCAGGGAACACTAGTGTGCCAAATTTTGATTCACACAGGAATTTAATTGATTATTTTGCCTTTTGGAATGTTCTGAAAATGTTCTGTAGCAAAACAATCACAATTTTCAAATTTAAAAAACCTACTACTAGATAGTGCCACAGGCATTTTTTCACATTACATACTGCATTTTTTGAGCATTAGCCTGATGAAGGCCTAGTGCCGAAACGTTGCTTGAATAAACTCACATATTTTGCAAGTAAGGCGGTGTGCGGGAAATCTTTTTCAATTTTTGGGATACTGCATTTTTTACCAAAAAGATTTGGTAACGCTTTTGTAGGAGGTGTGCTATGGTACAATATCTTTTCAACAAAAAAAAGATGCCACGACTCAAAAAAGGTTGAAAATCTAAAAAAAAAATTAGACCTCTACAAACATGAAATGCATGTGTTTCATATTAGTTTTGTTCACATTTATCAAATCTCATCAAATATGTAGTTCTGTGCAAACATGTTCTGCAATACATTATTTTATTAGTTTGTCATAAACCTATTTCAGTCTCTTCATTGAAATGTTTGAAATGGGAACTTTTTATAAAAGATTCTGCTCAAGCATAATTGAATTTAATCACAATCGCAGAACTTGACAGAAACATTACAATTAGATATTTTTCCCAAATTCTGCTGCCCTATTTTGCAGTTTAGATTTCAGTTTCCTCGACCTCTTCTCGGTAACAATGCTGGACATGTTTAAAATGTGAACTTTGAACAGAATTCTACATACAATATAAATTGCAAATCTAATTACAGTCATAATGCTTGTCAGAAAGAAAATGCTGGTAGATATTTTGCCAAAATTGTTAGACCCTAATTATCACCTTCTTCTTCTGATAGAAGTTCCAATAATTCCAAATGAATGTCCAGATTATTCAATGAATCGATAATCTTGATTATTCGTGTCACAATATAATTGTAAGAACTAAAAAGATAATAATAATCGTGACACTTTTAAATGCAAGAATTGGCTGTATGATTCAGAAAGATTTGATTTAAAAATGCTGTCAATAATTGTGAATAATCATAATATTGAGAGGATTTTTGTAGACACCATGTCCAAACAACAGTGAAATCCTTAATTTACTTTTCACATATTCCTCTAGTATGTCAGGAGCTTTATGAAATCAAACTTTTTGAATGATAAGATGTAGATGAAGTTAATGGGATATTAACAGTCAGGTAATAAGGACCTTTATATTTAGTTTTAATTTTTTGAGTATATAATGACCTAAAATTACTTATTTTTGCCTTTGAAATGGTCAGAAAGGACATTTTAACAAATACATATTTTTAGTCCTTACTATATTGTAACTTGAAACACTAAATCTCAAAAATATGAATATTGTGATATAATTGATATTGTGCTATAGATACAATATCCATTTTGCAAGAAAGAAAATATTGTCCCTTTGACCCTTAATGTGGGAGAAACATTTGTGCTTGGATTGGAGGTTTTGCCTTGGCTTTAAGACATACTGTATATATGATGTGATGATAAACTGACTGTGATTGTAGTCACCTTTTCCCTGGTTAGACGTTGATAAGCTTAATCATGAGAATATACAGGCTGTTCTTATATAAGAGTCCAGAACTGAAGATGTGATGTGCAGTCACATACTGGCACACAATGAACTGTAGCTGATTCCTTGACCGTATTTTGTGAGTGCAAATTTGCTGCATGTCCTGCATTGCTATTTTGCCTGGTCTGGTCAAAAAAAAAAAACAATGTGAATCTGGTCCGATCCAGTCTGGCTTTTCTGAGATTTATTTCTTCAAGTTCAGATCAGCGTGAATGACGCCGGTGGATTAGTCAGTCTAGGTATAGTTTGTTCATTTCAAAACAAATAACATCCAGGGAACAGAGGACTGAAAAACATTGTGGATTTCTGCAGAATCAATGAGTGAAGCACGAATCTGAGGAGAGAGAAGTTTAATCTTGTTGTAAATGATAAAGGACAAATTAGTTCCTCCGTTTCCCATTTGTCAATTAATTGTACCCCTCCCTATACGGTTGTGTGATTTTGCATAGAGCTGGTGAGGTGTGAGTTGACTTGCTGCTACATTTTTCATTCATTTCAATTCATTCATTCAAAGTGCTTCACCATAAACCATAAAAATTAAAAATACAATACAATAAAAATCACAATACATCAATAAAAACACATTAAAATGTATTCAAAATAATAAAATGCAGATTAAAATTCCCTCATTCATAGGCACAGCTTCACAAACTTGAGCTTAGATTTTGGGAAGAATGATTGCGACCATTGTTCCATAAAACTGAAACGCTGCTTCCCCATGTTTAGTCCAGACTCTGGCACCAGCAGGAGGCCGGTCCCTGAGGTCCTCAGAGTGTGAGATGGTTCATACGGCACTAACATGTCAGAGATGTACTTTGGTGCTTGGCCGTGGAGAGACTTGAACACAAGCAGAGCTGCTTTAAAGTCTATTCTCTGAGCCTGAAGCCAGTGGAGAGACCTGAGCACAGACTAATGTGCTCGTACTTCCTGGTTCTAGTCAGGACCCGAGCAGCAGCGTTCTGGATGTACTGCAGCTGTTTTACAGCTCGTTTGGAGAGGCCAGTGAGCAGGCCGTTACAGTAGTCTAACTCAGTGTTTCTCAACCTGGGGGTCAGACCTCCATGGAGGCCATGAACTGATTTTTGAGGGTCCCCAGATGATATGGGGAAAATTTTAAATTGATACAATAGGCTTAAACAAGGCTTTACACCCTTCAAATGCAGTGGTAAAAGTAGATTCTTATTTGTTGGCCCATCAAAGTAATTTATCTAGGTCAAAATAAAATCAAACATTAGACACAATGGTACTTAGGGTTAGGGTTATAGACTAATATTACTCCTAAATTTCTTACTTGATTTGTAGTTTATCGCTTAGTTTATGTAGGCCAAAGACGATGAGATGATTTCAGTCTGAGTTTAGCTGGAGAAAATTGTTTTGCATCCACACACTGATCTGTTGGATGCAGTGACAGAGTGAATCTACTGGTCCATATTCACCTGCCGTCAGTGAGACATAGATCTGAGTTTCGTCTGCACAGTTGTGATAAGACACATTAGTGCTGAGTATTAAATGACCTAATGGCAGCATATAGAGGTTGAACAGAAGGGGTCCCAGGATTGACCCTTGGGGCACCCCACAGGTCAAGCTCATGTGGTCTGAGACACAGTTACCAATCTCAACAAAGTACTCTCTGTCCTCAAGGTAGGACTTCAACCAATTTAGTGCAGTGCCAGTGATGCCCACCCAGTCCTCTAGTCTCTGTAAGAGGATCCCATGATCGACAGTGTCAAAAGCAACACTGAGATCCAACAAAACTAGAACCTTGCCAGCATCGGTGTTCAGGCTGATGTTATTTGTCACCTTAATGAGGGCAGTTTCGATACTGTGGTGTGATCTGAAACGTGACATTCTTTTTTTGTTTGTTTACCTTGACAAAATCAAAATGTTAATGTTTATTCAGTTGATCACATTTTTATGACATTTCATATGAAACCAGAAAAAAAAAGTGATGATAAAAAAATAATAGTTCAACTGAACTGCAGGTGTACCAACACGTATCAACAGGAACAACCCCTCCTCCTCTGCACATTATAAGACAGGCCTTTGTGTGGACCAACACGGTCCCAGGGCCGCAGGTGAAAGCCCATTCAACGCAAAACATGAATAAAGTTGGGTCTGATTTGTAGTGTGGTCAAGCTGAGTGCCCCATAATGTTCGGGTTTTATCTGAGCACGATACCGCAGATGTAGATGCTTTTTAAATGTGTCATTATGATATTTATTTGTAGCTAATGTTTTTTTTAATCAGTATTGCACATTAAAAATGCATGTAGCTTTTTACGCTGATATGTTTTATGTGTCTTACATCGTCATACAGAAAAGCATTATATAAAGCTTTATTGACTTGTTCTGAGTAAAATCACTGATACTGGGAGTATCTCTATGGAGTGATAAAGTGTCCCAATACTTCACTCTTCAGACAGTCATGGGTCAAAGATCACAGCTCGCTGTACCCATACATGCTTACTGAGCTGCTTCTCTCAGGTGGAATAACAGCACATTTCATCTCACTTTTACACATTAAGAAATAATTTCATTAAGAATCACAAAGTGTATTTTTCTTATTTGGACTAAATAACAGTTCAGTCTAGTTCCTTTATGCCATGTGTTCTGTTTATACTTCAGAGATAACTGATAAGGATGGCTAAAATAGTCAACAAATCCTTCAGTCCATAAGTTAAGATCGGTTACAGTTATTTTGGTCTTTGCAGCCATATTGTCAGGGATATACTGAACAGGTTGTTTTGAAATGTTATATATGATGATGTAATAATTGCACAAGTTGCATTTGGCAGATTTAATGTTGAAGGTAATTCTTTTTTTGCTGTAGTTGATTGTCACATTCACTGATAATAACTAGTATGAAATTAAAAAACAGGCTTTGGCCATTGATTTTTAACAGTTGAATTACTGTTTCTTGTTTGTTTTCCATATAAAGAGCTAAACTGGCATTTCATTTTAATCATTCATCCAAGTTAAAATGTATTCCGATCAAAAATTGTTGTGTTTTCTTTTATCTGTGCATTGCAGAAGACATGCATGTTTAGACGGACTAGTCCAGCTCTCCAGAGCCCAAACATTTTGCCCCTCTGGTGTGCCGGCACATTGTGTTCCATCAAATGTTATTTTCATGCATACATACAGAACCTTTAAATCAGGTATGGGCAAACTTTTTGACTCAAGGGCCAAGGGCCACATTGGATTTTTGCACTTGCCCAGGGGTTGGATCATTTACAGTTATATCACACACTATTATACCACAACTTAGTTCCTAAAATACACAAAAAAAAACCTACAACAGATTAGCAAAAATCATTATTTATTTAGTGGGAACAGTGTAGTTTGTCACTCTTTTTATCCAATGCATAGTTTGGTTTTTGGTTCCAATGCAAAGTTTGGTTTTATGCTAGTGGTGGCTATTCTTAAAACTGATCTTAAATGAACAAGCAACTGCAGTCTAAGACAACTATACATGACAAATGGGTCATACTTAACTCATATACATATATATTTTTAAATGCTTTGCAGGCCAGATCAAGATGCATGTGGCCCCCGGGCCTTAGTTTGACCCCCTGTGCTTTAAATACTTAAGTTCACCACTCCCCTCTTTGGCTAATTTAAGAGCGATTTTGAAGATAGGTCCTTTCCTACTTTTGGATAACAGCTGCATGTGAGATATATATATATATATATATATATATATATATATATATATATATATATATATATATATATATATATATATATATATATATATATATATATATATGGACTTCTTTTTTTTTTTCTAGCCAGGTAGTGTATATCCTGTGTCTATGAACCCTCAACAGCTTGTGAAGTGGCTGAAAACACATCACTTAAAATAAATGAGACAGCCCATGATATATATGCCTAATTTTTTAATTTGTAACAAAAGGTGTGCAATCTTATTGTTGTAAGAAGATGGTCAAAAGTGGTAAATTATATAATGGACTGGGGTTCAAGTTAAAGCCGAACACAAGGTCTTTGTGAGTGTGTTGGCATCGCACTCAACAAATGTTGAGAAATCTCCCAATTCTCCAATCAATTATCTTAATTCATTTATTAATTCATAATCTGAAGATTAATTAAAATACTCCCAGATAAATTGTGGTTTATCAAGTTTAATTGACCAACGTGAATATGCAAATGAGTCATTAATAAATTCAAGACTAGTGGCTAAAGATGAAAAAAATAAGACGGAGTTATCCAGTCTAGCTATGCGTTGGAGTTACATTTAACTTTAAGGTTATACCAGCCTGTGAGGTGTGCTCATAAAACCAGGAGCAGGAGTTGTGAGTCTGGTCCTGGGATCCTGGGGTCCTGGCTTGGAGGTCAGTAGTCTGCAGAAGGTCAAATGTGAAGAATCAAAAGCGTTTTTTCGTGTGATAGGACTGGATAAGTGACAATACATTCTATTCCAATTTAATTTATTTTGAGTTTATTTTGCCAAATACTTCCTTGTGCACTGAAACTCCTCCTGGATTGAAGTTGCAGCTGAATTAGCTTTGTTTGAAGGGGTGTACAGTCCTTCCCCTTAGCACTACCTCTCACTGCTAAAGAGAATTGGGACACCTCTTCATGTCTCGTGCAAAAAGGGCTAAGGCAAAGGGGTAAGCGTAGAATTGGGATTGGGCCGTTTTGTCCTTTGGCAGGACACTGTCAACATCTCTCTGATAATTACTGTTTTGATTATTAAACAGTGCTTGCTGACTTCGACAGACTGATGCTGTAGTTATTAGCTGCTTTTATTCAGTTTTAAGTGCTAAATAACAAGACAAAAGACTTAGCATCCCATAGTTGAAATTCTCATTCTCTGCTTCATTGCTATGTCTTCTCCTCCTACTGCAGAACCCAGTCACACAGCGGCCCCACAATTGAGGCTGTACCCGTGAAGCCCTTTTACTCACACCACTGAGTAATCTAAAAGAGTGTGTTTGGTCAAAACAGACTGTGTATAATCTGCGTAGTGTTATTAATGTGTAAATTCTCTATGATTAATCGCATGAGTGAATGCATTCACTTTGAGAGCCCTAAAAAAGTTATGTTGACAATATTTAAAAAAAATAATAATAAATCTTCCGTCAGATATAATATAGATTTTGAAAAGAATAAAGAAGTAAACTTCAATGTAGAGTGAAAGCATGTAAAGAGTCTGAGCACCTGATTTGTTTTTAAGTTGTTGTTTTTTTTACGTATGTAGCACACAGCTTTTGTTCTTATAATTTAGTTTAGTTTAGTTTTTGTTCCTAAATTTTATGCTTAGCCTTTGAAAATACTAGACATTGTGCATTATTTAACCTTTGTCCTTAAATGTCCTAATCCATTTAACTTGAAATTATAAATCTGATGTTATGTCCAGTTACTCTTATTTGAGATGTAGTTTCCCCAAAATTAGTGGTGGAAAGTACAAAGGTAAAAGCACTGTACTTAAATACATTTGTAGGTATCTTTAGTTTGCTTAAGTACATTTCACAATAGACACTTTTTACTTTTACTTCATTACATTTGAAAATAGGTATCTGTACCTTCTATTCCAATATATATTTGCAAAGGACTGAAAAGTAGAAAGTACTTTTCTAATGGTTTGAGGGGTTATTTCTAGCACATTCGCGGTGACCTCCTCACAGGTTTTGAGTTCACTTCCTGACTTTGAGCAAACAAAAATATGCAAATAACAAGTTTAGAAACTGAGAAATTGACTGACTTTTATCAAGGTCATCATCACCACATATCACTCTTTAGTTATCAGAAATCTGTGCGAAATACTTTTACTTAAACATATTTACTTCAAGCAAAATTTTAATTTACTTGGTAAATACTTTTACTTAAGTAGGGTTTTATAAATTTTACTTGACCATGTTTTTGCTTCTATATTTGAACTTTTACTTGACAAAATGTATGCTCCAAATACTTCTTCACTCTTACTTGAGTAATTTCTTGGACCAGTACTTTCTTCTTCTGCTTGAGTAACATTATTGTGAAGAAACAGTATTTTGACTAGACTTTTTGGCTTTTCTTCCCACCTCTCTAAGAATCCAACATTAACTGAAAACACTGAGTGGTTCATTTTAATAAACAGGTGCATCTGTGCTTCAGGCCTCAATAAATAAATAAATTCTGTCAATGCTATTCTACGACAGTGACAGCTAGGGGTTACAGCTGGTATTGCATCTCTGTGTGAGTAACATTCTAACTAACTCTTGTTAGCTTGGGAACATTTATTCAATTCAGCTGCACTCTACTAACATTTTGCATTTTGCTTATCAGTGTCAAGTTCCTGTTGTAGTAATAGCAGTAGCAGTGTTCTGAGAATAGCTATTTTGAATGTGTGCTGAGAAGAGCAATGTTTCCTTCATATTTTCTTGCATTGAGTTCGTGCTGTTCTTGTCTTTCTGTTCTCCTACCACAAAACAGGAATTAAGGGAACGTGAACAATCCAAATTCCATGTATTTCATGTATACTCTCTGTGCTTTTTATCCAACTGTTGTGTTACTTGAAACACCCATGTCAGGGCTTATACTCTCATACTCCAGTGAAATAATAATAATTATTAACTGTGTCCTAATTTCATCCTTGCTTGGAAAATCATAAATAAAATACATTACCCACCCAGTAACAAATAAGCTGTTGTTCTTTTAACATGTTTATTAATTTGTGCATTATGATAATTGTTGAGCCTCAAAGATGAATTTCTATTGAATTTCCTAGACAAGAAAGTGAATCTAATGTGATCTAGAAAAAACATTTTTTATCATAAAAACAGTACATATAATTGTGGGCTTTACGTTTTTAGTTAATATAATTGTTTGAACTGTTGTCAGTGAAATATATTAACCAAGCAAATTTTTTGTTTGTGTTGTTGTGTTTATATTAAGAAATCTTTTACCATTACCTTTACAACACAGATACTAAAAATAACTAAAAAATATCTAAAAATAACTTAATCTTCTAAAAATGAATAATGTCTATGCTAGAAGATTGTCTACAAAGAAAACAGGCCAAAGAACAAAATAGTCAGACAGGAACAGGTTAAGTTAGTGTTTTTATTGATGCTCTTCACACATTGCACAGTGGTAGTAAAATGGTATATATTGGCAATGCTTCACATAGTAAATGATGTAGCGTTAACATTTTTATAAATAAAGAGCAAAGTGTTCATCTTTCCTCCTTCTTTGGGTGAGGTGGTGGTAGTGTTTGTTTGGGCTCCTCACTGAAGGAAGGGGAAGGGCAGCTCAACCTCTAGTCTTCCGTCACTGGCTTTCACATATTGCTGAGCCTCCTCTGACACCTGCTGCAAGGCAGCGTTGACTGTCACATTGAATTGGTCGACAACGTAAATAAACATATCTACAACATACTCAAAGACACCGTTAAGTTGTTCTATGTTCAAGGTGGACAGTTGGTCTGCAGTGTCCTTCACAACGGTCACCATCCATACGTACGCCCTGTTCACATTGGCCAAAAGCGCATCCAGGTAGTCAGACTTGATGGAGTCGACAAACTCTTGGGTTTTGTCCACAACGGCTTTCAAGGTCTCACTGATCTTGACCAGCATGGTGTCCAGGCTCTCCATGTTGTTCACAAAGTCCACAATTTGCTCAAAGATGCCTTTGCCAGTTGATTTGACATTGTCGATGATCTGACCAATGGTCATTACATCTCCGACTGGCATGCGGAGCTCCACGGTGCTGAAGGTGTCTACAAAAGCATTGTAGTTGTACTCCATGGTGTTATAGACAATTAGGATTGTGTTGCGGAGAACGTTAGCAATGCTGGTGGTCAGCTCCTTCAGGACTACAGGCAAGGTGGTCATCTCTTCAGAGCCAGGAAGTCGGAACTGGGTTTCCCTGAGTACTTTGATGGCAGCATCAAGGAAAACTTGGACATTTTTCTGGAACTCGACAATGAAGTTGCGGAAAAAGATGGAAAGCTGGCTGAGCTGGACATCGTAGTTGATTGCAGCATTGTAGGCCTCGTTGATTCGGGCCATGATGGCATCTCTCCACTCCAGCACGTTGCTTGTCAGCAGGTTGTTATCAATAAAGGTTTTCAGAGAGGACAGCACAGCTGGGATTTTGCCCTTGAACTCAGACAGCATGGCTTTGGGGGCCTCCATGTTATAAGCCACCTGCAGTGTCATCTTATCACTGTCTTTGGGAGATGAACGCAGCACCAGGATGTCAACATCGTCTTCTGGGGAAGACTGGGGAAGAGAATAAAAGGCATTATTAGACAATCTGTGTGTGACATGTGTCAGTGGTTCTGAGTTGTGAAGCCTAATTTTATGTGTATTTAATTCAACTGAGATTGTGTGGTTTCTATAAGACTTGTGTACTTGTACTTACTGGGTAGCGTCCATAGAGTCTTCCGGTCATCTGAGTTGGGATTTTACCGTTGACCTGCAGACCCAGAAATCCAGCAGATGGAGAGGACAGAGAGGCGCTGATGCCGTTTCTGCCAGCAGCATAACGGAAGTTCATGTCAGTGAAGGTCGGGCTGTTGATGTCCATGTTCAAAGTGTGGCGAGACACGCTGTTAAACAAATATTGAATAAAATTAATCTAGTGACCATATCATTTAAATGAAAGGAACAATATAATAATATAACTGCTTTTCTTTTTTCAGTTTTTGATTGCAGATTATTTAGTTTGGTATTTGTGAGAATTATTTTGTAGATAGTTAACAATCTTCCAAAAAGTGAATACACACAATAAAACAAAATGTATATTTTACCTGTCGTCCGCCTGGCGTTTTCTCCTGAAAACAATAGAAAGAAGAAGAAAACAATAAACATTACTTCACATTCAGTGTTTTCAGTAATTACACATTATAATGATCTTAAAGAATCCAAAGAAAGTTACCTCAAAGCCTGAGTAATTACATGGGTGACGTCCACTGTCATGGCAGCATTGGTCAGCACAACCTTGTTATTCATGTTCAGGGCATCATTTTCATAGTTTGTGGTAGATGAAGCTGAAAAAACAAAAAATGAAAGATTAGTCATCCAATTAAAAAAAGTCATACAAAAATTCTATAACAGGGCATGGAACAGGTTAAACTTACCATCCATGTCATACTCCAAGAGGTTCAGGGGAGAGGTGGCAGAGGACTTGGCAATGACCTTCAGGACAGGGTAATCTCCCTCAACTTCGACCACCAAGTTGGTTGTGTAGACTGGGCTCACAAACTTGCTGGTGGATGCAGCCTTCTGCTTGTCAACGGTCAAGTCAGCTGTTGCCTTCTCATAGATGGTAAGATCACCAAAGTTGGTGGGCTGAGCGAGGTCAATCTCAATGTCAGCAGTCAGGGAGGAGATGGGGACAAAATCAATAGTTCCCTGGGCAACATGGCGTCCTTTGGTGTTGAAGTTGAACAAGTTGGCCTCATTGTTTTCAGTGTATTTCAGAACAGCATAGACACGGCTAAGAGCAGCTTCAATTGCAAGATTCTCATTTACATCAACAGCAAAGATCTTGTTTGTGCCCTGGTTCAACTTGGTGTCAGCGATGACCTTTGCGTTGGAACGAAGACCATCCTTGTTCAAGTAGAAATTCAGGTCATTGTCCAGCATTCCCAAAACAACATAGTCCTCCATGATGGTTCCGTCCATGTTGGCCCTGTTGGAGGTTTCCATTGACAGGTATTCAAAAGTAACCTCCATCTTGGTGCTGTGATCTGCCTCAGCCTTGACTACAGCATTTATTCTGGGGATGTTGAGCTGAGAGTTTACCCTGAAGGTGCAAGCAGCATTGGGCTTTGCTTTGTTGTCTGCGACCAGGTTCTGGTTGATTTCCAAGTTGAGAATAGGCAGGGCAACTTTTCCGACTGTTGCAACAGAGACAGTGGTTTCATAGGTCTCAGTGCTAACACTAACGGTGCTGTCATGAGTGCCTTCGATGTGCTGGTTCTCAAGAGACAGAGAGTTGGCCAGCTTAATTCCTCTTCTGGTGGTCAGGCTGGTTGTACCATCAAGTTTAGCTTTCAGGCTGTCAAATACAGATGCGGTGGTAGCTCCCAGGCGGAAAACGATGTCATCTTCAGTCTCCAGAACAGCATTGAGATTCAGATTGATGATGGCTGATTTAAAGGTCAAATCGGTGATAAGGTTACCAAGATCTGGAACCTGAATCAGCCCCATGATATCAAAAAGTCGAGGAGCCATGCTTTTCTGGTAGGCAACTTTAGCATCCAGGCTCACAGACTGCTCTGTGGTGGTCAGGATGTCCTTCAGGATAGTCTGCTCATACAAATTGAGGTTGCTTACTTCTGGTGTGCGGAAGTCAACGAATGGAAGCTCAATCTCTGGAATACTGATGGGTGAGGTCAGGAAGTCAAGATTGGCTTGTCCATCAACACCAAGAATGATCGCGGTTTCCTTCTCACTGTTGTCCATGGTGACGTTGAAGAAGACCATATTCTTGTTGAAGCGAACCATGTTCAATGTGTTGATCTTCTGCATCTCAGGGTTCAGGTAGGCTGACATTTCGGTTTGAGTGTCCAACTTTACTGACAGAGATCCGAGGATGTTGACTCTGTTGGCACCCTTGTTCTTCAATTCAAAAACAAATTCTCTTGGGCTGATCAGGTATTTGAAATCATTAGCAATGTTGCCTTGGACAAAACCAACAAGTTCTGAGTTATGGTTAGCAGTGATATCAACCTTCATGTCAAAGAGGTTAGCCTGTCCGACTGCTACAATCTCGCTGGACTTGAGGAAGGGTGTCTCAGCCTCATTGCGGATGTTGAATTTGACATAGCTCAGAGTGCCAGCTTCAGCATTCATCACCTGCTTCATCTTGAGGATTGCTGAATCAGTGTCGCCATTGAAGGTCAGGGTGATCATGCTGGGAGTAAATGTGAAGTCGAGGTTGCTCTTGTGGTTACCCTCCTCACCATTGTAGGCAATTTTACCTGTATTGTCAACTGTAAGGGTAAGCTTCAGGCCATCAAGGCGGGCAATTGCCTTTTGAGCTGCGTTGGCTTCAATTTTGACATCGAAGGTAGGGATATCAACGATGTTATTGCAGGTGGTCTCAAGAGAAGCAGACATGCCATCTTCAAGTGCAATAAAGGCAGTATTCATGAAGTCACCGGTGTATGGTGTAGTTGTAACCTTCACTGTTGTCTTAGCCTGGGCTTGGGCAGATTTGCCATAAAGATTCAGAGATCCTTGATGTTCAACTCCAAGAGCAACATGTTCAAATTTCACAGTCTCTCCAATGACAATCCGGCTCATCTTGGGGATTGCAAGTCGAGCAGTGGAGTCAATCTTGTAGTTAAAGATGTCATAAGCTGGTGACACACCCTGAGAAGTGATGAAGGCAGTCATCTGTGGAGTCTGCTCATTTTCAGTGGAGTTTTGGAGCTCAGCGGTTGTCTTGGTGGTGTACATTGGGGTCTGCACTCTGAACTCTCCGTAGAGCTTGCCAAAGCTTGGAATTGCAATTTCACTTGGGATGGTTGGCAGTTTGATCTCAGGAACTTGCAGCGACTTGACCAGCTTCTCTACTGGCACCTCTGGGATGACAGGGAAGGAGATATCAGAGAGAGTAAATTCTGGGAGAACAATCTCTGGCATAGGGGGAAGGAAGTTAAAGCTCAGGTCTCCAAAGAAGGCTTCCACATCCACCATTTTGAAGCTGAAGTTCATGATGTATTCAATCAGATCGAAGATCTTTTGCTTGATGTCAGCAAAGGCAATTGTGGTGGCAGGAACAGTGTACTTGCCCAAGATTGTGAACTCAGGAATATCAATCTGGGTTGGGATCTCCAGTTCCTCGAGTTTGGCCAGTTGTAACTTCATGCTAGGAACTTCTAAATCGGTTAAAGGCACAGTGAATGATGGAGTATTCAGCTCTGCCTGTTTCAATTCAGCCATTATGCCAGAGAACATTTGTTTCACATCTTCCAAGAACTTTTGGTCTGGACTATATGTGCTGATGAAGTCAACAGTATTGATGAACATCCTGTTGCTTATGCGAATGATATTCTTGTAGATTGTGCTCACTATGTCCAGTCCAAATTCAATGTAATTTTTGATTTCCATGACTTCAACTTGCTCCTTCACATAGTCAACCAAGGTCTTGCTGTAATCAACAACTTGGAATGCCATGTCTTGAACAGATTTTACAATTTCTGCAATCTTGACTTCTCTTAGGCGTGCAGTGATGTCCCTAACAGTCGAGAAAACATAGTTGGCAAAGTCCCTCATCACCTGAAGTTTCTCTGGGATTTCTAGTGTCTTGATAGCATCATTGATGTAAGATGTGTACTGAGCGATAAGCTGGTTGAGGTTGTTCACCAACTCATTGTACTCCATAGAGTTCAGCTTCTGAACCAGGCTTTCAATCAAGGCATTCAGGTTTGCAATGATATCCTTCATCTCTGTTGTTTTGATGTATTCAATGGTGCTCTGGGTGGTTTGCATAACTCTAGCCGGAATGTCAGCATCTTTGACCATTTGAAGAACAGCAGAGATAGTTTCTTCAATTTTGACTTGTTTGATGACCTCAACAGCTTTTTCTAACAGAACTTGTATCTTCTTGTCAGCCTCCAATTGCACAAGCAGGTCTCTTACTTTAGCATAAAAGGCATTGAATTTACCGACGACGTCCAAGTCCTGCATAACTTTCCACACATAATTGGTAGCTTCACTGAACATCTCAGTGGGGATCACACTCAGAAGTTCATCAATGTGGGATCTGATGTTAATGGATACAATGATGTCTTTAACGTCTTGGTAGATCTGCTGGATGTCGAATGCTTGAACCATTCTCTTAAATTCGTCCAAGAACCATGTCACAGTTTTTGTAACATCAAATTGATTATCAAGGTCGATGAGAATCTCAAGTACGCTTCCTCTGAGTTTTTCCATGTTGAACTGCTGGATCTTCTCGGTTATGGTTTCGAGTACATAGACAATCATAGGCCTGATTTCATATGCCTCATCAATGGCTAATAGCTGCTCCTGAATCTTCTGTACAATGGTATCAGGCAAGGACATGTTCTCCATAATCTCTTTCATCTTGGCCACAAACTGACTCACATAGGAGCTGAAATCGGCAAGCACTTTGCTCACTGTCTCGTTTAGATTTCTCAAAAATCCTTCAACATCTTCCATAGAGACTGCATACTCTTGAGTGAGGTCACTAAGGAATTGCTTCAGCCTATTAATCTTCTCTTCAAGGTTCAGCTGAACAATGAAGTTGCTGATATGCTGAGGAATGGCTTCCAGTTTTGCACGAACCTCTTCGTTGTTGATGAAGTCCAGGACTGCCTCTGCCACATAGACGAAGGCACCCTTGAGGTTTTCCACAACAATGGGGAAGGACTCCATGAGAGGAAGCTGGATGACTTGCATGTTGGTGTTTTTGTCATACTTCACAAAGCCAGAGATGGCAAACTCCTGGTTCTCTGCATTATCCTGGTTGAGAAGGTTTGTGAGCAAGGCACTGGACATCTCGACTCCCATCCTCTCAGCAGTGTTGTACAGGCTCATGTCCTGGTTGAATGCATGGTTGTTCATCTTGGACTTCATTCTAAAGCTTGTTTTCTGTTCTTCCAGAGACAGAGCAGTGTCCATCTTGTTGTCGAAGGTGGTCTCGAGTGCCATGCCATTGTCAAGAGCCTGGGTCATTGAAGCTCTCCATTCCTGGGTGCTGGCGAAGGCAAGAGGCTGAGCTTTCACTAGGAACTTGCCATAGAGCTGAGCAGAGTGCTTTCCATAGAGGGTCAGGTCACCATCAGCGTTAAAGATGGCATCGAGGTTGAAGTCGAAGGGAACAACGCTGCAGCGGATGGTGTGGTCAAAACGCATGGGCTGGGAGTTGAAGCGTGCATCATTGGAGAAGCGGGCAGCCAGACCAATCACCTCAAGCTCGGTGTTGTGGTTCATGTGCGTACCGAACACTTTGCCTGTGGTACTGCATTTGGCATTTGCAGTCATGTCAGCGTAGCTGATCTGATAGATGTGCTTGATCTCTTCCTCACCATAGATGGCCTTTACGCTTCCAGTCAAATCAATCTTGTACAGCTCTGCCTGAAGCTGGGCCTCGTTGATGAAGTTGGCTGACAGGAGTTTCAAGTTGTTATTGACATTTGCAGAAACGATGTATGGTTTTATGTCAAAGGCAATATCGTGAACGTAAGTTGCATATTCGCTTGCCATAGCTTCAGCCTTTGAGGTGAATTCAATGCTGGACAGAGTGAGGGTCAGTGAGTTAGCATTGTCAACCTTCATGTCGTAGAGTGCAGCCTTGTTGGAGATGAAAAGAGAAGCTTTGGAGGTGTCAACTGCAGCATTAAAGGTGTTCTCAACAGACAGTGGGCTCTGAAGAGTGTTGGTTCCACTGACAACTAGGCCTTCTTCGCTCAATTTCATGTTAACCTTGTGGATTGCCTCATTGTTCAGCAGCTTGAGGGTGGCATCACTGTTCATAGCCAGACCTTCAGTGTTCAGTGTGGCGGTCATCAGGGAGTACACGCGGTTCTCAGCATAGTCAGAGTTTGTCTCCATTTTCATCACAACCTCCCCAGCACCAGCAGCGGCTTCAATTTGGTTCTTCATCTTCAGACCAATCACTTCAGCGTTGGCATCGGATTTGATGATCAGTTTCTGGTCTTTGAAGTCGACAGAAGCGATATGCACCACGGTACCATCAAAAGCATTAGTGTTGGACAGCAGTGAGATGGTGCCATCGACAAGCTCTCCATTTAAGGTGTTCTGGGCCTTGAAGAAAGTGGAATCAATCTCTACTGAGGATTCGATCTTAGCTTGTGGGGTGAATGGAGCAACGCTGGCAGACTGGATTGAGACTGCCTTGCCGTAGATGGGACCAGCCTTGAGCATACCATCGAAGTTGCTGTCAATGGTGAGTTTCTCTGTGTTCAGTCCAGCGACGCCATTGTGCTCAACAGCCACATTGACTCCTAAGGGGCTGGTGGCATCGATCTTGCTGTTAGATCTATAGATGAGTTTGTCAGCCAGACTTGCCTCCTCAACAATATTCACATTCGCCTCAAGGAATTTGTGCAGGAATGATCCCTTAACTTGGGCCTTCAGGACATCAGAAGTGACCACCATACCAGTGCCTTAGAGGAAAAGACAAAAACATAAAACATTTAATAACAGTATGAAGGATTATCCGCACTACTAAATGCATGAATTTGTTGTATGGAGCTGATGGCTATTCTGTTGTAATTTTATGCTTTGCTATGCTGGGTTAAGACAAAAAAAGGCTTAATTGTATTGATGTTTTATTAATTACCTTCAAGTTTGACTGAGAGGATGTCAATTGGAGAGGTTCCAGCCACAGCAATCGTAGCAGAGTAGCTTGATGTCTCCACAATGTCTTTTCCGGCAGCCATTGTAGCCTCCATGTCGTAGAGGTTGCTCTTCAAGATGGTTGAAACCTCAGCTTTGCCGAAGAGAGGGATGTAGAGAGTGAAGCCCTCTGGGACAAACAGCTCGGGGACTGGGATCTCCATGGACACAAGCTCAAGGCCGATCTGAGGCACGGAGAGCTGGGGCGTGTTCAGGACCTCAGGGAACATGAAGTCGTTGGTGGATTTTCCTCCGAATGGCACAGGGACATAGATGGACCAGCGCTCGTTGTTGAAGTAGTAGACCGCCTTGGTCTCACTGCAAGAAAGAAAATAGTTCACGGGTTAGATATTGTTTTTTAAGCTGCATTGTCTAACAGTTACATAATTTATCAGGCTCAGAATTACTTTAATTCATCCCCAAGCAGAAGTTATTTTGTTTCAGACAGGCAGCCTGACTAGTTATCAAAAATATTTTAAAAAGTTTAGAAATAAAACGAATAATCAGTACCACAGTAAGAATAAAATAAAAAAAATAAATATATCTTGTGACTGTTAGAAAACCATCCATGTTAGCGCCATTTTACTCCACTGTTTTTGACGGCTGTAAAAATTAATGTTCTGACCAAAAATTTAAAAATGTATTTAAAATGTTTTAAATATTTTTATAGCCCTAAGTAAAACATGTTCATAAACTAAATGGCCCATTCATATAAAAAGGTGAGTCTGGGCCAAAATAGTTTCTGCTTTTTACTACCCTCTTTACTCTCACTATAATTGTCAGATTTTTTTAGTTCTTGTGTAGGAGCAGTGTGAATTTTCGAAAACGAGGCGTGTCCCCCATAGACCCCCATTATAGCCAAATGACAGCCACATTCTGTCGAGACTACTTTTTTTTCTTAAATTACACTATAAAGTTGGGATTTTGTGGTCACCTGTGTTTTTCCCTTTTCAGAAGGGTCAAATTTGTATAGTTTATACTGAAATGATTCCATTTACCTTTAAAACAGACCTCTGTAACGAGACACACTATGTGCCATTGTTTACAGCTCTGGAGCTTTAGACAGTAGTATGTATTTGTATTTAGGGGGCTCCTGGGGGGCGTATCACCCCACACACCTTCACAAAGGGTGCACAAAGTGTAGCCCTAGTTTAATTCTGATTCAGTCCTAATATATATTAGTGTATTTTTTGGATAACAATTTACATACTGGGGCTTTAAATAACTGCAGTGTTTCTGATTTTGCCATTGCCATCATTCAGCTATTTAGAATTAGGAATTATGATTAGAAGACATAAGTGATATGTCATAGATTACTTAGATACAATGTTTCTTCCATATTGATATAGTAAATTGGTACATAATATATAATCAAATACAAAAAACTGCATTGAAAAGTTGTACTGATTGAACAATAAACAAATGTATTTTCTTACGTGTTGAGGAAGAGTTTCTCGGGCATGGTCAGCTCAGGCAAGTCAGGTACTCTGAAGTTCTGGATGTATGGGAGATCAGCACCGTACTTCTCCATGTAGTTGTTGGAAGCCTGTAACATTGTCACATGTATTTATAACAAGGCAAAAACCAAAGCAACCAAATGTATAGTAGCCTATATTAATTTTCTTGTCATACCTCCACAAGCTTGGTGAAGATGTGGCGGACCTTCATGTCGGTCTCTCCAACCTGAGTGTCCAGGATCTGCTCTCCGTACTTGGCCAGGATCTCACCGACGGGCAGGTTAGCGGTCTCAGCGTTCATGTCAGACTTGAACTCAGCTTCGATCTTGCTGCCGTCTGCAAGAAAAGATTACAAAGTCATTCTGAGGGACGACAACATTTTGTTATTGTTGAATGTTAATGGTTCTCAAAATGGTGGTACAATTTCTCTTAAGAAATTTTGAGATTTTTATTCTTGACTTGGTCTTGCTTTGGGTATAACGTCTGTGTGTTAGCTTGCAGTTCTAAATTTCAAATGTGTTTCATTTTAAGTGCTTTCGACATTGGTTAGTCCAGATTTTGGCACAATTTAGATCTATTGTGAGTTGGAAGCTGAAAATACTGTGATTATCCTGCCATTTACCGTATTTAAGTGCAATTTTCTGCTCGGATGTTGCCTCCAGGACCTTGATGTCGCTCTTGAGCTCCAGTTCAATCTCCTCATCACGCTTGAGGTTGGCGGTGAAGGTGGCATCAGCGCTCAGGACTGGGACCAGCATTTGAACCTGGAGCATGCCTTCCTTCATCTGGCTCAGCCTGAGACACAAAACAGGTCACACATTTAAGTACTGCACATAGTTGAAGTCATGGACTTTGTTATCTTTTGGGAAACACAGGAGGTATGTATGTAGTTCTTGAATCTAATAGTGTAAGAAGGCAGTAATATTGTTTTAGCAGCATGTTGTTTGGAGCAGAGTTCAGATTTTGGCAGGACAAGTTGGACTTTTTTAGTGTTAAATGGCACTGATTAAAACTTAGTCTTGCCTATGTTCATGCAATTAAAATTTTAAGCCAGGTTTTTAATATTGAAAATAGGAATCAAATAATATAAGTGTGCATGATTATTTTTTCAATTTGTTTATTTTTTGCCATTTTGACCTGCTCTGTCTTTTTTGTTTTTAATATTTGTGTAAAGGGGCACAAAGGTGAAACTTTTTGTGATAGAGGGTTTGCCACCTGCTTGTATCTATGTTGAATTTATTAAATTATTGGTGTTTTATTGCTCAAAAACATATTTTCTTATTGTGAGCCACATACAGTTAATCAGGTGGCATCACCTGCTTGTCTCCATGGAAAATGATACGTTTAATACCATACTGTGGAACATTCCAGGCTAAGCAATATCATATCCATCCAGCAGGAGACCAGCAGGTGGCGAACCCACCACCAAAGTTGCATAGTGTACCGTTTTTATTCATAAACTTAATGTAGAAGTGACATTTGTTTAGTTCTTGAGTTGAGAAACTGGCCTGTGTTAAGCCAATGCTTGTAATTGGTTTAAAATAATGTCTTACTTGGCACGTCCGACCAGAGACATTTGTGGGATATTCTTGTTGATCAGGTCCAGAGAGATGGAGTGGGTTCCTTTGCCCTTAGTGTTTCCGTCCACAATGCCCAGCCTGAGTCCAGCCTCCACATCGTAATCTGGGATCTGCACCTCAGCCGTCACCACGTTCCTTCTGCGGTTGTACTTGAGCATGGCAAGTGCCTCTGTGGGCTCAGCTCCTGTGGACAAAAAGGTTGGACATTGTCAATAATCTGAATTATATTAAGCAGGGTTTAGCGAGGGTCATGCGCTGGTGTGTTCACACTTGTCCTAGTTTGGTCCAGATTGAGAGGTTCAGTTCTCGGCCCAATTCTCTTCCTACTACATATAAATGACTTGTGTTTCATCCCCAAAAAGCTTAAATTAGTCCTCTTTGCAGATGATACTACAATCTTCATTCATTCATTCATTCATTTTCTACCGCTTGTTCCTGTTTGGGATTGCAGAACTACAATTTTGTGTTTGGGGAAAAATCTGAATCAATTAATAGCAGAGGTCTCCATGGAACTGACAAAATTAAAAGATTGGTTTGATTATTATAAATTGTTTGGAAATAGGCAATAAAAAAATTGATACAGAACTGAAAATGTCTATAAATAATGAAATGATAGAATGTGTTGACAAACATAACTTCCTTGGAGTTATCCTTGACCATAAACTTTGCTGGAAACCTCAGCTAACCTATTGTAATATTAAGATAACTAAATCGACTGCAATTATGAGCACTAGTAAACTTTAAAAGAATATATACTGTAAGTCAAATGTATTTAAAAATATGCCACTGAAGAGTGATTACAATGAACTACGTATACTCATTCTGGCTTTTACAGCTGCTTCTGTGCAGTTCCGCTGTACTATTAAGTAGCTAGATTCCATATGTTTCAGATATGTACACATGCATAACTACACAGACACATGTTTACGCTCCCGCTGGGAGTTTGGGCATATGTTTGGAAAGTGAACAACAGTTGCATAAAACTACTGTGAGCTCCTGGTCACGCATATTCCGTGTGTGTGGTGTGATAACATGATTTGATTGTCTGAATATGTCTATCCTATGTATCAATATAAACATGAATGGCTTTTTGTCAGGTGCCAACAGTTGTATTTATTGAATATAATGTAGGGGTAAGCATTCATAAGTGCTTGTACTTCTGCTTACTCCTTTTGAGCTTTTGTTTTATATTATTTATTTATATTTATATATTTTCCATTTGATGCAAATCTGTTTGTATGAATCTTGTGACAAATGCTTAAATAAATAAACTGAACATGAGATATCGGGATATTCAAATTGAACTGAAGTAGGCTTAATAATAGAAGTAGTTCCAGCAGTATTCAGTAGAAGCTTATGTAATTCAGGTAATTATGGTGTTAGCTGTAACTACATGTTAAGCAAAGTTATTTTAGTTATTTAACAATTATTTTGTCTATTTTGTATTATTTGTATTATTTCTTTTTCTCATTTTCTTTTTCATATGATTGTTATGTTGGTGGTACCTTCAGCTCTGAGGATGAACTTGAATGCGTCGACCTTCTGCTTTCCCTCCTCTCCTTCGCGCAGCAGCTCATAGGCCAGAGTGGCAGTGTACTCTGTCACGTCACCAGTGGGCATCAGCTCCAGTGCAAACCTATTGGGAAAATTCAATCATTATCATCTTATCAAACCCCCAAAACTGCTGATTCACATTCTGACTTGTTGGATTCCTAATGCATGTTGTCTCGCTTACTTGCTGTCTCCGGTGAAGGGGAAGTAGGGTGTCCTCTCCATGTTCCAGGCGTCGTTGTACTGAAGGGCGTAGCAGTATTTCATTCCAGAGAAGAAGGGTGTGCATTCGTCCACGCTGACAGTGTCCATGGGGTTAGGAGGGATGACCATGGTCTCAGCTCCAGATCGGGCCACCAGGCTGTTCCTAAAGGAGAACAAAAGAAAAGAAAAAAAAACGTTTAAAATAAGTTTATAAAGCTTAATCTTACTTGGGGAGGTTAAACACTATATACTCTGCACAGGTTCATTTTGAATTTCTTGTTATGGAGATATCCAGATATTTTTTGTTGTACTGTGTGTAGAGCTATGTATTTCACAAACAACAAACAAACAAATAAAGAAACAAATAAAAGTGTCTATTGCCTACCACACTGTAATTAAATGGAAAATCACTTAAAACTGTAACTGAATGTAAATATCTGAGACTTATGCTCGACACTTCCCTCGACTATAAAAAATTACACAAACACAAACATTAAAGTTTAATTTGACAACTTTAAAAGTATAAGAAAGGTGCTCTAAACTGAGGCAGCCAAAATCTTCCTCAGTGATTTTGCCACAGCCCTCCTCTACTGCATTACCAAGCTAACAAACTAATCTAAAGCCATAAGAGTCTATTTACAAGCATCCTTTTAAATATTGGACAAAAAAGTCAACAATATTAGCATTCAAATGTACTAGCTAACAAATACAAAATGCCTAACTTTGAGAATGTTGTCTCTTATTTGTCCAATTGGTCTTCAAAATTACCTAAAACTTTAAATATTTAAATATTTCATCCATTTTACAGTAGATATGGCTTCCAAATCCTCTTTATTTCTAAACACATTTTTATAAACTAACTAGTGGCAGCAGAGTAACGAGAGGTACCACTAGAGAGCAGTGTAACAACCTTAAATGTAGAACAACATTCGCTCAGCCTGCTTTCTCATTTAGGGCTATTAACAGTGAAATAAGCTCCCATCAGAACTGCTCAGTTTAAATACTTAACAACCTCAACAAACCCAAGTTAAATGTTGTTGTTGTTTGATTTTTTTTAAACAAGAGATGTATGCACAGTTAGCAGGACAATAATTGAGATATGCTATAATTGCCCACCCCAAATGGAGTATCATGTTTTTGAATCCTTACGTGATGTGGATGAGCTTGGTTTTACTCTGGGGGGCAGGCAGTCTCAGCTGAACCTGGCCTTTCTCGATGGTCACCTTGGCGCTCAGTCCAGACTCGTGGAAGATGTTAGTGTGCATCTCCAGGCCAGAGTCCACGTACTCAGGGATGTGGGTGCCCACCTGGGTCACAAACTCGATACCAGCGGAGGGCATGAAGGCTACTTCATTCTGGCATCAAAGACAGAGCGGATATTCAGTTTGTTGGATGAACTTCATTTTGTCACAGTGAACTAGTTACATTGTGATTTAGTAGATTTTACAATGGGTAAATGAGTCAGGAATGTGGGTAAAGAGCCATGAACTCTATGTGCACTATGAGATTCGAACCAGCCGGGAAACTTATGTAGTAATAAATGTATGACTAGTTTATGATAGATTATTTTAATTATTAACAAATATTTCTACTAGCTCTGTTAATAACAATTGTATTACTCATCAGGCTACTTGTTCAATAAGATTTACAATATTTTTTAGAGAGTTGCCAAATAGGCTTAAGTCATTGAGTGTTCTCACCATCTGAGGGGAGATCTTGAGTCCTCCCTTGAAGCCAGGAGCGAAGGTTCCCGACAGGGCGATCCTCAGGGGCACACCAGTCAGTGTGGGCAGGAAGAACTCGTTGTCCATGAAGATGTAGTGAGCGTACAGAGAGGTGTCAGTCATGGTGGTCAGGGACTTCACAACCTGCAGTGAAACAAAAGCATGTATATTATTAGATATGAGCAGCTTAAGACTGTCAGTTTAACCGTTTTGAAATGTAACCGTTACATTTTCCAATGTTATGAATAAAGTGGGCATGTAAGTTCTATTATTATGTGTAATTTAAACCAAATGTTGTTACAAGTTACAAGATGAGATGACTAAACATGTTTTGCTTACATCGACGGGGAACATGTTGAGCATGGAGTTCACAAACATGGCAGCGGAGTAGGCCATCTCCTCCATCTCGTTGGTCTTCATGTATCCCAGCTCGTTGCCCAGGAGACGCAGGTAAACAGTGGCCTCAGGTGCCTGGGAAGTCTTCAGCTCATTCAGAAGTTTCTTCAAGTTCTGGCCGATGTCATTCATCAGGTTCTGAGAGGTCTGGAGATGGACGGAGAAATCAGTATGCAAAGTACAGCAAAATAAATAGTAATTTTACTAAGAATAACTGTCGTATGATAATGCAGTCTCTTATGTATAGGTTAATAAGTGGTATCAGAAAGTATAGAAGTAACACTTGCTTCAACCAAAAATATAACATTAAAAATTGAAATTACAATGCTGAGAAAATTAATATTATTCCCAAAGTATGTCCAAAGTGTCTTGCCTAGGTACACAATTATTATTATTTTTTGTCTTGCAGATTACATTTTTGTTGAAAATATTGTATGTTATCACATTATTACACTTTTGGTTATTAAATATGCTATTTTTTTCCTACGTAGTAGTAAGAATTGTTGGATGGGTTACCTGTCTCTTCATGCGGTCCCTCCTCATGCCGGGCAGTACGTTCTGGAGCACCTGGCTCACTTGGACGGGGACGTTGTCAGACACAAAGTACATGGTCTTCAGGGTGGTGTCAGGGAAGAAGCCATTCTCTCCAAACAGGGCCTCCACAGTGGGCTCGAATCCTTTACCCTCCATACCAATCTGTAAGCAACAAACCATGAGGAATTGAGACAAATAGACCTGGTTTGGGTCTGGTTTAGTCCTGATTTAGACCTGGTTTAGATCTGGTTTCATTCTTTATAAGAAATGGTTCTCCCAGTACTGTTTAGTTCTGGTTTAGTCCTGTTAAGTCTTAGTTTAGAACTGGATGAAGTCCTGGTTTAGTTCTGGTTTAACTTTGTTTCCGGTTTTGTCCTGAATTAATGTCGGTTAAGAGCGGGTTTAGTCTAGTTTTATTCCCACACCCTTGACTTGAATGTCCTACCTCCATCATGTCCAGATCGAAGCCGAAAGCCTTGAGGGTCATCTCCAGCATGACTTCTTTGGGCAGGTAGCTGGCTCCTTCAAAGATCATGTTGCTCTGGATCATGCCTAACTTCAGGTTACGGGAGAACTTCAGACTCTCCTCCACGGGTCCGAGCTTGTTGTCTGAGGTGGCATCGAAGATCTTCTGTCTCAGCCTGGAGAAGAGAAAATAGACCACATGTATAAGTCACCCTAAAAATGAAGAGGATAAAAACATGGCTTAAATAATGTTTTTTTTTTTTTTTAGTTTAGATAGTTTCTCCTAATACATTTCTGTTGAATACATGAGAAATGTCCACTTGGCTATGGACTATGGCTGCATTTGCAATTGAAACATGCTTAGACTAAAGATGATTGTAAACAATGTATGTATTTTTTATTGCATTTTGTTTATGTAGATGTAATATATGACATAAACTATCTGAAGTGAGGAGCAGCTCTTACTCCTGAGTGCTGGGCTCGGTGGAGGTTCCGATGTTGCTGATGTGAGAGATGATGAAGTTCTTGAGCTGTGCGTCGGGCTCGCTGGGCAGAGCAGACATGAGCTGGGCCAGTTCACTGGGCTGAGGGTCCTTCATCAGCACCAGGTACGCAGCAATCCTCTTCTGAACGGGGGCCGAGCTGTCCAAAAGCACCTGCATGAGGATCTCTCTGCCCTGGAGGAGAAGAGAGAGGGAAGGAGGGGATAGTTTTAATTTTATTTTTATTTGACCAGCTAAAAGATGCTCCACAGCAGATTAAGCTAATATTAGGTAGGTAGGTTGTTATTATTACTTGTAGACAAACTGCACAAATAGAAAATTATATTAAAAAGTTCTATACAGCAGGTGTTTTCCAGCAACAAGTTTCTGATGTCCTCTGTGCTTTGACAGGGCTCTTACCTCCTCGGGCACTGGGGCCAGTCGGAAGACCTGGATGGCGGCCTGCTGGACTTCAGGAGCGGCCTCGGGTTTGTTCACACACTGTAGCACAGCGCCTCTGACAGCGGGGCCAGCGTTAGCCATAGCAGGGGCCATGTTTCCAATCACCTACAAACACAGGAAGTATAAGTAGTGAACACAAATGCGAATAATAATTTCACTAGCACAGAAAACAGAAATGAATGACCTAAAATGAATCTAACTAAATGAATGTCTAGGTTTCTCACTCATATTATTAATGATTTGAATGAATAATGATTATGCAGGCTGCGTACCCTGAGAGTGAGGAACATCTGGTCCTTGTCTCCAGAGCAGTCTCCGATCTGACCGGCCATGAAGCTAGCCACAGAGAAGATCTCGGGCACCAGCTGACCCTCGGCCTTGTAGAACCTGGGAAACATGTTATTTAAGTATCACTAATACTTTTCATATGCTACTATTTCTTTCACAATGGATGTATGTTGCTGTCTAAAAAGTCCAGTCCAATGACCATTAATTCCTTTTTCAGTAAATATTAATCTTATCTGTTATCAAGGCAGCCATCACTGGTTGCTTAACGTTATTCTTCATGTGCATTAGATGTCTGCTTGTGATTGTTTTTTGCACAGTATATAAGAACTAAACACCATTCCCAAAAGTACAATAATAATGGTATTACTGATCTGTATGTGCACATGTGTACTGACCTGTTGACCACATTGCTGAGGGCATACATGACAGGTTTGCTGGGTTTCTGCTGGGCCATCTGCAGCATGTCGTTGATGAGGACAGCGGAGGGGTTGGACACAAGGCCCATGGCGTAGACAAAGGCGTCCACCTCGGGTCCGCTGTTGGGGCGACCTCTCAGGAGCTCCATGATGGCGCTGCTGCACTCGGGGGTGCCGCACTGGGCCAGGACCTGGTAGCTGAGCATGGGGGAGATGGCAAGGGCTTCGGGCAGCGCGGGGCTCAGAGTTTCCAGTTTCATGCCTCTGACCATCAGCACCAGCTTGTGGAAGAGGTGGGCTCTGGTCTCGCCCTCAGTCTCGGGCAGAGTGGCCAGCTTCCTCAGGAGTTCAAGAGCGGTATCCTTGTCTTGGGTCATGGTACGGTCCTCAACCATGTCGATGTGCAAGTCTTTCACAATAGCGCCTGAAATACACCACAAAATATGAGTTTTGTAGGAGTAGGAGAAGCAGTATCTCAAATGACATTCAGAGGTATAATCTGAGTAAATTTATACTAATAGGCATTAAGCAGGTTGAAAACTACAACTAACACCAAAGGTACTCAAAAAAGGCTCACCAATATCAAAAACTCTGTCGTTGTGGGCGGCAACCTCAATCAAAGTCACTTCCTGCTTTCCAATGTTGGTCACTCCATATTCTCCCCTACAGAGAGGCCAGAGTTAAACAACAGCAGTAAAATATGTGATTCCCTCATATATATGTAAATGTATGATAAATCTAAAAGATAAAAAGGGTTATGTACTGGGATGAGAAGGGGACAAGGATGTGCTTCTCAGTGCAGGTTCCAGACACAATGTGGCTCTTCTCTTCATCAAACTTGTAGTTGCAGGTCTGAGAGCTGCGCACCAGCTGGGCCAGAGGGTAGTGCTGAAAGAGCAAAGTTTTTTTTTTTTTAGCTTTTTATTTAATGTAATTGATCATTAAAAACGATTATGGTACATAAAATAATATAAAAATATAATCTGAACATATATGTTTACATTTTGTTGACTAAAACAAGACTAATTGGTTTTAAATGTATCAAATAATTCACTGAGAGTGTTTTTGATGGGTGGTGGATACAGTATATAAAGGCTTTTACCAGTCCAGTGAGCAGGGCCAGAGGGCTGGTCTGGTCTCTGAGGGGCACAAAGCGGTCACATCCGGACAGATCTCTGGTCATGGTCATCTCAGCAGGGCTGGACACACTGTAGGAGTTCTTACACAGGCCATGGATGGTGGGCTTAAGGGGTAAACGACATTAAGATTAGACCTTTTAAATTATATTGGTGTATGTTGTGCTTATTGAATTGCTAACAAAAATTCTGTAGAAACTATTTGTAGTACCGTGTATCGGTTGTCCTCAGGGCCAGGGGCAGCCAGGGCAGAGATTATGCCTCTCTTGATGTTCAGGATGGTGGTGGTCTCGCCTTCCTCTGGGTAAAGCTTGATCTGGTTCTTCTCGTTCACCTGGACCTTCAGGACATATCTGTGTAGACAATAGAGAAGGCACATTTTTAGCACTATGTGACAAAAGAATAAGGATATTGCAAATACTAGTGAGCTAATTATGTGAACTACTTGTATTTCTAACACGTGCTATTTATGTTCCTCTGTATTTTAAGTATATGCCGTACTTCTCCATCTCAGCAGCGAAGGCGTCAGAGCTGGCGGCAGGCCTGAACACAGCGTTTCCGTCTGCGTCCACAGAATCCACCTCGCTCAGGCTGCAGCCGCTGGTCTTCACGATGAAGCTGCATGTCTGGGGCACTTCGATCTCAACCTGCCACACAACACCAGGAGTAGGTTAGAGTGGACTTTCCTGCTGCTCTCAGTACATACGCTGGTGTAGGATGGACTGGTACCTTGCATGATCCCTTAGGTCCGTTCTTGAGAGCGGAGGCTCCGTTGATGGCGTTCAGAGATTCGGCTTCATACTGGTACAGGTATTTGTGCAGGGTCTTGTAGCGTTTGGCCACTGAACATAAACACAAGTTAGTAACGGTCTATGTTATAATATTTGTAATATTGATGTATAATAAGTATGGTGTGACTTACGCATGCAGGTTGGTTCTTCATCTTGGGCAACTGTGGGAAGAGGCAAACCATTTAAAATCTTCAGAAAGAGAAATTTGATATCCCCAACAAATGTTTTGCCCCTTATTATTTAATGTAGTGTATGTTTAACACCAATAACCAATAACTAACTAAAAATGCTGCATTAGAATAAACAAAATATAAGGTAATGTTTTGTTTTTTTTTCATATCAAAATGAATATCAAAATTAGTTTGAAGATTAAATGCAAAAAAATATTTGTAGGTAGGAAGTGTCATAGAAACTTTATTAATTTTAATTTTAAATAGCCATAATAACTGCAAAGACAGCAAATTTAGTATTTTTTTCTTTTTAATTTAGTTTAAGTACCTATATGCTCATGTCTGCTACATTATTAGGATAACTACTGTAGTAAAATGCATCTGTAAAAAGGAAAAATGCTCTTTACAGTGAAACAGTAGAAACCCCCAATCTGTGAGACAGTGTCCAAAGATCAGTATTATCAGCGACAGTGTCTAGACTCTAAAGTTTAATAAAGGCCAGCTATTAAAGGACTCTACACCAGCATTTTACAGCTGGTACATGAGTCCAATACTGTAACAGAACCACACCAGCAGTCTACAGCTGAAACAGAACCACACCAGCAGGCTACAGCTGAAACAGAACCACACCAGCAGGCTACAGCTTTAACATGACACTAGGGTCTACAACTTTAACATGACTCTAGGGTCTACAGCTTTAACATGCCTCTAGGGTCTACAACTTTAACATGACACTAGGGTCTACAACTTTAACATGACACTAGGGTCTACAACTTTAACATGACTCTAGGGTCTACAGCTTTAACATGACACTAGGGTCTACAGCTTTAACATGCCTCTAGGGTCTACAACTTTAACATGACACTAGGGTCTACAACTTTAACATGACACTAGGGTCTACAACTTTAACATGCCTCTTGGGGCTACAACTTTAACATGCCTCTAGGGTCTACAACTTTAACATGACACTAGGGTCTACAACTTTAACATGACACTAGGGTCTACAGCTTTAACATGACTTTAAGGTCTACAGCTTTAACATGACTCTACGGTCTACAGCTTTAACATGACTTTAAGGTCTACAGCTTTAACATGACTCTACGGTCTACAGCTTTAACATGACTTTAAGGTCTACAGCTTTAACATGACTCTACGGTCTACAGCTTTAACATGACTTTAAGGTCTACAGCTTTAACATGACTCTACGGTCTACAGCTTGAACATGACACTAGGGTCTACAGCTTTAACATGACTCTAGGGTCTACAGCTTTAACATGACTTTAAGGTCTACAGCTTTAACATGACTTTAAGGTCTACAGCTTTAACATGACTTTAAGGTCTACAGCTTTAACATGACTTTAAGGTCTACAGCTTTAACATGACTTTAAGGTCTACAGCTTTAACATGACTCTAGGGTCTACAGCTTTAACATGACTCTACAGTCTACAGCTTTAACATGACTCTAGGGTCTACAGCTTTAACATGACTCTACAGTCTACAGCTTTAACATGACTCTAGGGTCTACAGCTTTAACATGACTCTAGGGTCTACAGCTTTAACATGACTCTACAGTCTACAGCTTTAACATGACTCTAGGGTCTACAGCTTTAACATGACTCTAGGGTCTACAGCTTTAACATGACTCTAGGGTCTACAGCTTTAACATGACTCTAGGGTCTACAGCTTTAACAGGATTACACCAGCAGTTTAGAGATGTTATTTAACTGGTTCTAGTCCTAATTTCTCAAACAAAATAAAAAATAACATTATTTAATTGCAAAAAGTAAAAAAAAAATACATTATTAAAAAAACATTTATCAACAAAACAGTGATAAAAGTGTTTTAAGCAGTTTTGAATCTGAAGCTCATGTTGAAGACACTGCTAACATACAATTTATACATGAATGCTGAATTACTCCAGTTGCTTAAATTTTTAAGTAAAATATATATAAACAGTTTTTAATGTGGTGGATGTTACTCCAAAGAAGCCATTTAAAGTACTTTTTAAATGAATCTTATAAACTCATTGCAAAATGTTTAAACTATATTTTACAGTAAGTGTAATTACAGCTGTTAAGTTTTTTATGCTGAAAGTACATAAAAATGCGCATTGCCCCCTGTCATTGTGTGTGGTACTCACAGGTCAGTGATATGCAGAGCAGCAGCAGAAGGCAGAGCTTAGTGTCCCCCATGATGGGTTCTCTCAGCTCTCTTCTTGGGTTGGCGAGTACTCAGACGAGACTGCAGGACCAGCCTTGGACCAGCTCTTTTATAGTCCCCAGTCTGAGCCTGAACCACAGTCCAGAGTCCAGCTGAGCCTGCACTGTGGAGGGACAAAGGCAAAAGGTTTGACCGATACTTGCTCACTTACAAAACTGATACAGAGTTAGCAACATGTACAAATGGATTCTTATTTGTTTTAAATTGCTTTAAATGTATCAGTTTTTTTCATTTAAATATCCATAATACTGTATTCTCGTAATACATTTTCAGGGTTATGTAGCTTTAAGCTATAATATATAGCTGTTTTGTTTTACTCCATTCTAGTATGGTAATGGTGGTCCCAAAAGAACAGACATAACAGTATCTAAACTATGTACATCTATTACTGAGGAAATGGTTGATGGTGTCCATGTTGAAACACCAAGTTTGGATGGAGACCCTGGAACAGTAGCAGTGATAATAGAAGTACTTGTAATATTACTTGTAGTAAAATACAAAAGTCACAGTGGCTTTTGTAATATTGAGGTGCTTGTTTGCTTGGGTCCGGTTTAAGTTAGTTTAATTATGGGTTCATCCTTAGATGCAGTATTGAGCATGGTGGCTGAGTGACTAGCACTCTCACCTCACAGAAGGTAGGTCCCATGTCTGATTCCTAGACTGTGTGGACCTTACCGTGAGGAGTTTGTATGTTCTCCCTGTGCCTGGATACGTCTCCTACTACTTCTGTAGTTTCCCTCATCTGCCTTAAACATACACAGTAGGCTAATCCTCCATATAGGTACTCTTGACTAAGATCATGGCTCAGATTTGTATATGTGGACGAGTAGATTGTCTCTTTGTCAGTGTTTTTGCTTAATTTGCAGTGTTTTTGCTTTATTTGTAGTACCTTAAGTGTATCCGTTTCAAAGGCACTAAAAATAATAACTAGAGAATCACTATATTCTCATTATATCATTAAATCATTCTATTGGCTAAAGCACTGACAGAAGAACAAATTTGTCCATGTTTAAAATAAAAGAGCAAACAGCAGAGTTGTGTAGAGGAAATCACATTTGTTGATTTGCAATTTAAGCCAATTCACTTCAAATTGCAAAATGCCTGTTTAAGCTGAAAAGTGCAGCCGGGCCTGTATCGGTAGATAATGTATGTGATAAGATTACCTGTGGGACTTTGTGAAGAGCACACCTTGATCATTCTCTCGGAGACGTCTGCTCTTATCTGTGACCCAATTAAGTTGCTGCACACTTGACTTTTACTGTGAACCTCTCAGTTTCCTAGAAAAGAAAGAAATTACATAAAATTTGCAAGAAATACAAATATTGTACTGAAACCTTTTCCATAGAGCCTACAATATGACTGTGAGCCTACATGGTTTTGCTCTGGCAGTTATTGGTCAAACTAAAGTTCAGTGTCTGTGAGTGTTCTTAGGTTTGTAATTGGATTGATATGACACATCTGGTGTGTTTAGGGCCTGTCCTACCTCAGATATATATACTCAAGTACATTTACTTGAGTAACATTTTTTTAAAGGAATGCTGCTATGGTGCTTTTCAAAGTAATTTTCTAGCACGACACTTTTAGTACTACTTAAGTTCTGATTTTATTACAGTAATAGTACTCTTACTTGAGTAAACGGTACGTTACTTAAAGCGACAAAAGAACTTGGCTGTCAATAACATGATTAACACATTTACATTTCTTTTATCCCTCCTTCAGATATGGTTTAGTTTTTCAATTTTTGATCCTAAAGATTTTCTGAACAATCTGTCCATAACTGTCAGTGCTGTTACACCATTGGTCTATATCCGTCAGTGTTGTCACACCATTTGTCCATAACTGTCTGTGCATTTACACTATTGGTCCATATCAGTCAGTGTTGTTACACCATTGGTTCTGAATGGAAAATCGTAAAGCCAAGCTCACAACTGGGGTGTGTCCACTGCACAGACTAAGGATGGATATGTTGAACTGCTCACACCGTACGAGGGACATGAGCCAGAGAAAGCGTGTGTGAAGTGGAGTGAAGTTTGTGAGACTGTTATGTTCTCATTAAGAATGTTTAAACAGTAACATTTAACCAAATAGTTTGCATTGTAAATTTGTGTCAAAATTGTCCTAATCATCATTCACTGAAAACCCATCTTAAGTAAACATTGCTCCCATTATAGGTTCTAAAACAATGTGTCTCAAACTGTACAGATACAGCTATGATACAGCGACTCCTTCTGGTGGTCATGTGTAGTTCTATTATTTGCTTAATTTAGAGTATTTTATTCACATTTGTCACACATTGCCTTCTTTTCTTCAGGTTGAGAGCCACTGTTCTAAGGTATAGTAATACCTCAAGCTTGCATTGTAGTAATATTGCAATTACAAAAGCTTAATTAATTTATGCTTTATTTACCAAATTTAATCAACAACCACATGTGCTGTGCGGTTCTCAACAAGTCGTAGCTCATAGACTTCCTGATCGATCATGAAAAACAGGGAGATTGTGAAATGCCGTTTTGCAACAGATGCAGCCATAGCAGTCTGCCAGATACTAGTGTTTGCTCTGAGACCAGTGCAAGGGTCCAAAGGGACTCTAACAGAACACTTCATTCTAATCAGCGAATAGATTATTGTTAATATTAGTTAGTCCTGCCAGGATTTATTGTTCAATTAATGAATGAATAGTAGGAATAAATTGCACTTTTTTTTTGTGCCAGGCCTGTATAAACAGTATTATTCGAGACATGTTCGGTCATGGTCATCTTGGTCATCTGGACAAATCAGAAGATACTATATTTTGATTGCTTAACAATGATTTGAATTGCTTAACAATGGAGGAGTGTTCTCATAGTGCAACCTATTAGTTGCTAGTTGGTGTGAATCATCTGCCAAAGCCTATGGCTTTTGTTTGGGCTGAAATGACCGTCTTGCTAGTTACTTAAGCAAAAACAAAACAAATTAACATGTTACAAATTTATTTTATAGATAGATTACTTTTTTAATGGAGGTTCCGTCACCTGCTTGATTCCATGGAGATGTTTTCAATCAGTCAAACTTTATTTATAAATCACTTTTATTTAAAAACACACACACGCACGCACACGCACACACACACACACACACACACACACACACACACACACACACACGGGGTTAGTGTAGTGTAGTGTAGTGTTAGGGTGGTGTAATGTGGTTTTTTGAAGCAATAGATAAACACATTATAGATAAGTGTAATGCCATACTGTGGAACATTCCAGGAAAACACCTGTCACTTTATTATCTATTTAGCTACATTTGCACTACTGACTGTCCAACTGTACATTTCTGTATATAGTCTTAGCCTGTCTTAGTCTACTTTATTTTATTTTATCTTATTCTTAATCTTATGCATGCCTATTTTATTATATTTTATTCAATGTTTTAAGTTGCACCTTACGCAGAAGCAAGTTCCTATGTTTGTGAATTTTGATCACTGACAATGGCAATAAACTGATTCTGATTCTGATTCTGAAAAGCAATAACATCTCCATGGACATAAGAAGGCAGTGAACCCTTCACCAGAAAAAGTATAAAAAAAGATAGATGGACCCAATATTAATTTTAGTGACGCTGTTCTTGGCATCACATCAGTTCCATTAAAATGCATAATATGACATGTTTACAAGTTAGGACTATTATTTAATTTTGTGAGAGAGGATCCATGGCAAATATTTACCATTGTTTTGGCAGTTTGAGAAAGAAAAAAGTTTCAGAGATAAAAAATTGGGACCGTTACTATACTACAAAACTAATCAAATAGTCATAAGTCCTCAAAATAGAATATATAACAGTTAGCTGAAACTGATGAATATCAACAGTATAACTAAATTCAGTCCATTTACACCAAGGAACACATTCTTTTGGCAGTGTAAGGATTAATTTATGAAAATTAACAGTTGGTCTTTTTCATTGGTCAAATAATAACTACTGTGTAAATTAAATATGTTTTGGCCCTTGGTTACAGTTTGGTTGCTGGGTGTAATTACCTCTGTGCTTGTCACTGTCATTGGAGCCCTGCCTGATTTGGCACAGTGTTGAAACTGCGCAAGAAACTTTTGCGCAAGGTCTGAAGATACAATAAGCATGTTAGGATTGGGTCAAACCTTGTTTAAGAGATCAGTTGGATCAAATTTACTTTTGGAACAGTTTTACTGATAAAGGCTTGTTCAAAGTCAGTGACAATGTATTTTAACTGTTAATAATTATGAGAAAACAGCAGAGATGAGTGAACTTCACATTTAAAACTTTGACCATCATGAGCAAATAGGATTTTTTTAATGTTATCTTTCTAAGAATGAACTTTTATGTGTATGCATTTAACCTGGGCTATACTTTTCTCAGGTTAAATGCATAGCATTGCATTGTTGTATGTAGTATATATAGTTTTACATACATAATTATATACATAATATACATAATTTTCATGTAATTGCAGTAGAGCTTTACATACATTTACAGGCTTACAAAAATAATTAAGGTAGACTGAATAAGAAGATCTTGCTGGATGAACAATTTGTAATAAGTTGAAAGAATTATTACATTAAATATTTCCTGGAGGCAAATGTTGAGAAAAGTACCGACCCTGGAAAAACCTACCCATTTAAATGAAAAACAGAATTTCTTAAATATTGGGGTGTAGTGCTCCATAAAGATTTGTCATCAATTTTATACAAAAACTACTTTGCCACTATAAAGAAAGACTTGAAAATTAAATCTTATTCCATACTTAAGTCTAAGTCAAAGGATTAAAACTACTAAAATCGATGTTCTGCCCTGATTCCTCTATGTGTTCCGGACTCTCCCAATTTCAACCCCCAGTGGTTACTTGATGAATGGATGGGATCCAAATAATAATTTTGTTTGGACAGATGAGGAATGGGAACATACTTCTCAATGCTGTGAAGGACACTTAAAGACTTAATAAGATCATCGAGAAGTCCAGCCAGTTGTGTTGCAGAGGAGTATGTTGTCCAAAATCCGGACTAATCTGGACTTTCCCTCTCACCCGCTCCACAATGATGTTTAAATACAGAAGCCAAACAAAGGGAATAAGCAAGAGTCCTAGAAAAATGTACAAAGATGCTATAGCTGGAGGCTCATAAAAAAATTCAAGCTTTCTCAATATGTTCAAAAATATATTCATTATGGTTCAAATATGGAAGGAGCTCACTCCTACTTTGAAAATGTGGAAAAAGAAGATGATGGACAATGCCACCTGTGAAAAATGCTGGAGAGAGTGACTGACAGGGATGGAGCAAGGTCGGAACAGTGGGACAGTTTTTGTTTGTACACATCTTAAATTGTTTAAATGTTCTAATGTGTAAGTATGTTAATTTGGTTGGGATGCACCTCATAGTTTTGTTTTTGCTTGATTATAAATATTTGAATTATTTAACAAAAAAACAAAAAAAAAGGATTAAATGGTACAATTTCACAGAAAGTTCCCATAGCCTGGGTTTTCATTCCTCAATTGAGTCCTTGCAGATATGTTCTTTTTTTTATTATATTTAAATTTGTCCTTGTCCATCTCTGATTTTATTACTCCTCATACTGCACTTTTTGTCCCCAATGGAGACAGTAAACCCAGTGACTGCTCCTGTGGACATGTGCCGTCCTGTCCCCAAACACACAAGCCCTTACTCAATCAGAGCGTGGGTCAAAGGGCACGTGTTAATCCAATCAGGAGTCTTTGGTTGTGTGTGCTCGCTCCTCTGAGCATGTGCTTCCTGTGTGTGATGTGCCCTGATGCACAGGGATCATATATGGATGATAAGATGAATACATGGAGTGTCATGAAGTGCATTGATATCTCTGTGCACTGTATGCTCCGGCTGCTATCAACTTTATCTTATTTTCCAACCCTAAAGATTACTTTGCATGGCTCGACTCGAGCTGCTGCCTCATCGCAACTTATATTATTTTACACATGGTTTTCAATGTAGTGCAAACTTTAAATTTGCCGGGAGTACAGGACTATCACAGAGAACTACTAAGAATATATTTCTGAAATATATTATCTATGGAGTTATTTTTGAAAATGTCTGATTAAAGGAAATATTATGTAAAATTGACTTTTATTATACTATCGTTTCTTCTATCAGTCCAGTCTTTGTTCAAGAAGATTCCCGGGCAGCGTGGGGCCTTTCTGTGTGGAATTTGTATGTTCTCTCTTTGTCCATGTGGGTTTCCTCCTGGTGCTCCAGTTTCCTCTACCACTAAAAACATGTACCAGTGTAATGTAATAGTCCCCTTCCTTCTGGAGCCTGGACTGAAAAAGAAATTCTAAATAAATAAATAAAATGTATTAGTTGTCATACCTTTACATGTTTCAACTGCTTGTTTCCTGCGATCATTTTAAGGACAGCCACATGATGTTTCTATGGCATGTCTTGCCGCCTGATTAATTTCTTTAGAACAATAGTCCAAGTATGAGAAATCAAGAACGCAGTTCAGTCTACTATGGGCACGTCTTCAATAAGCTATTATGAGCTTTTAACCATGTTTTAATAATTTGCCATTCAAATATTTGAGGATATTTTCAGTGACAAAAGACATTACACATAAGTGGAGTGACCTCTTAGTCCACCTGAGCAAACAAAGCTAACACAGACACAATACATGGGCAGTGTCATAAACACACCGTGACTGTTATGTCTGCAGATTAATATAGAAACTGCGTTTACTGTCCTAAGGACACCTCCAGCTCAGTCCTTGTAATCTGACCTACGTCACTAGCTACTAGGATGGTCAGACTTGACTGGACATGTGTTAGAAATCCATAGTCTCCTGCCTCTGCATAACTCTTGGCCTACTTCAATTATTCAAGCAAGAGCGCAAATTAATGCTCCTCAAGGTGTACCATACTCCACTGCAGCGGAGGGTCCAGACCAACCCAGGACTCAGCCGCGAGCAGGTCGAACTGCAACTGACCCTTCACACCCTGGACATAGACTGTTTGAGCCAGTCCCCTCAGGCAGGAGACTTCAGGACCAGAACCTCTAACCACAAGAACAGTTCCCCTCTGCCGTTGGACACATTATCTCCTATTAGTATTCCATTTCACCTTATAAATACTGAAATAATTCCAAGAACCTACTAGCATGCCTACCTCCAGGTCCCTGTGGTTGGGAAACACTAATTGATCGTATCAAATCATTAAACTGCCACAGGATTCCACTCTTAAGTGGTTTCATTTACAGATTCCTACCAGTAACATTAATTCAGATCTGATGTTGCATCTCAACAGTGCACAGTTACGCTTGTGCTGTAGGTACCTCAGATACTTTTTACTCTTACTTGAGTAGTGTCTTGGACCACTTGTACTTCTTCTTGAGTAATTGTTGGGCGATTATTTTGAAGTAATGGTACTCTTACTTGACTATAGTTTTTAGGCACTCTACCACCTCTGATTTTAACCCAGTGTTAAGGCCTACAAGCATTTGTCCTGATTGTGCCTTCGAGCAGTGTGACAGGCTGACTGTGGAGATGTGCGTAGACGTGCCCACGCCTCTGTACCTGAACATACTGTACACAGGCTTTGCTCCAGCGCACCATATGTACAGTCACTGCAGACTGGACTTTGAGTAGGGAAACTTTCTCCTGTCCCACTCCTCCTCTGTGTATACATGGACCAGACAAAGCAAAGAGATTATTAATATGTTCACATTTAGATTCACAGGTGTAGATGATACTTTGTTTTCTGCTGAAGATGTGGATTGCAATAAGGCACACTCATGATCTAGAATTTGATGATGGCAGAGGGAGATTCCCAAAGTCACACACACACACACACACACACACACACACACACACACACACACACACACACACACACACACACACACACACACACACACACACACACACACACACACACACACACACACACACACACACACACACACACACACACACACACACACACACACACACACACACACACACACACACACACACACACACACACACACACATATAGATGCCAGGCCAGGGGGGATATTGGGTACGAAGCCCCAAGTACGATAGCACTGAACGAGGCAGCGACTGACCTGAAAGATAGAATCGTGGCAAGAATTAATGCAAGGTAACCCAAACACAGGTTCCAAGGGCTTGGTGAAGTACCATCAGAAAGTCTCCTAGAGGATGTGAATGCAGCATTGAGTGCGATCCCTACCACTACCATCACTGAAACCAATGAGCTGGTTTACACTTTAGCATCCGTGATCCTAGAGATGCTCATAGAGGCCAAGAGAGGTGCAATGAAGAGTACCGAAGAAGTGCAGCCAGATGCCTATAGCTGAAGCACTCGAAACTGCCAAACAAAATCTTCAAACTTTGGCCAGCGCCTAAAGAGATACACGAAAGATAACGAAGCATGACGAATAAACCGGCTGTTCACAACTCAACCTGTGAAGTGTGAAAGGTACTGGAAGAGGATCTGGGAGAAGGAGGCATCACACAACAGCGATGTTGTCTTACCAGTGGATAGAACAGGCTGGACTAAAGGACAGCACAGAGGCACTCATCATGACTGCACAGGAACAGGCCCTGAGCACCAGAGTGATAGAGGCCCAGATCTACCACACCAGACAAGACCCACGGTGTAGGCTGTGCAAAGAAGCTCCTGAGACAGTCCAACACATAACTGCAGGGTGTAAGATGCTGTGGGGAAAGCATACATGGAACGCCATAACCAAGAGGCTGGCATAGTGTATAGAAACATCTGTGTGGACTATGGACTGGAAATCCCAAGGTCAAAATGGGAAACACCTCCAAAGGTGGTAGAGAATGACTGAGTGAAGATCCTGTGGGACTTCCAGATACAGACTGACAGAATGGTAATGGCAAACCAACCAGACATTGTGGTGGTGGATAAAGAGCAAAGGAAGGCTGTTGTGGTTGATGTGGCAAAACCAAGTGATGGCAACATCAGGAGAAAGGAACATGAGAAACTAGAGAAATACCAAGGGCTCAGAGAAGAGCTGGAGAAGGCCTGGAAGGTGAAGGCCAAAGTGGTGCCCGTGGTGATTGGAACACTCGAGGCAATGACCCCCAAATTGGAGGAGAGCAGATCCCTGGAGGAACATCAGACATCTCAGTCCAGAAAAGTACAGCGCTATATAGGAACAGCTAAGATACTGCGCATAACCCTCAAGCTCCCTGGCCCGAGACGACCCGAACTCAGAGATGGATGGATCATTTATATATACATTACATACATACATACATACATTAGGTGAAGTCACAAAATGTCTGCTGTGAAAATGACCAGAGAAGGCAATATGGCCTTATAATGTAAATAATGTACAATGTATATACAATTTGCATATGATATATGCAAATATATATATATATATATATATATATATATATATATATATGATCTTGAAAACTCATGATCCACAAATGCTGAACTATATTTGTTTGAATTGACTCTTAAAACACATTAATATATTATTCCTATGACTCAAGTCCTTTTAATAGACAGCAATCAGGTCTTGGCACACGTTCCACTGTCACATGGCGTCCTGAGTCCTGCCAAGTGCCACTATCAGCACAAAAAACCCCACTGGTATTTAGCTGATACATTTACAGCCTGGTGCTTATCTCCTACATCCTCCATGTTCTCTGTACTCGCCTGTATGCACCTGCACAATATGCACCTGGAAAGTGTATACTTTTTATGAACTAAGTTAAGGGTCATTCCACTTAACCATTGCCTTTTGTGTCCCAAAGAAATTAACTTTCCAACACAAAATTGTATAAATGTGTATTATTTCAGATGAATTAATCAAATTATTATTTGTACCATTTGTAATTTTATTTGTGTCTCTTAGTTTTCATCGTTCCTGTTATCATCACTCAAAAAATAAAGACATAAGCTTTAGATGGGTCTTGACTTTTTTTTTACATTTAAAGGGATGGTAGTCTGCACTCACTCAGACTGGTTTTAAAGATAAAATGTAATCACAGCTGACTAACTTCTTCGATTGTATAAATGAAAGATAGATGAGTTATTTTTGTGGAACCTCCCAGGCAAAGCAAAAACAATTTTATAAGATCAGGCAATGTACCCTCAAAGCCATAGTGCACTTAGCACTTTAACAAAGAAAAATACATTTTAAAATGATTAAATAATATTATTCTCTGTGTTAATCCTGCGACGAGTTGGCCACTGTCCAGGGTGTACCCCGCCTAAGGCCCAAAGTCACTGGGATAGGCTCCAGTCACCCGCGACCCCTAACGGGAATAAGCGGTAGAAAATGAATGAATGAATAAATAATATTAATAATAAATAATAAACAAACTTAAAAAAAAAAAAAAAAGTTTAAAAGGCACTTTATATCAGTATATCTGGGCATGATCAAATGCAGAGTTTTGCAGGTAAACAGTAGTAGTTTTACTGCCAAACTAGCACCATGCACCATATACCCAGGCATATTCTGGTTTAGTAGCCTACTGACCAGAGGGTTTAGTTCTCAGTTACATACTCAGTCACTTTTGAGTAACATTTTAATGAACTGTTAGAGTAGTTTTCCTTCTACTTGCGCAATTTGACAATGTAACATTACTCTTGTGTAAAAGATGTGGCTCCTTTTCCCACTGTGTGTAAATCTACAAGTGCCAAAAGCTTTATTTGACAATATTAAAAGATTTGAACAGTTTTTCTTGCATCACTCCTTCAGATATTATTTAGTTTTACTAACTTTCATGTCTGTACCAGATTTTATGCATTATTGAATGTATCCATTACATTAACATCAAATTATAACCAGTTACTCGAACACTACCCTTAGTTGAGTAATAATATTTTGAAGTAACATCACCCTTGTTTGACTACATTTGTGCCTATTGTACCCCACTGGTGGTATTGCACCATGTGTGTTGTTTTGCTGCATGATCTGTTTTGGAGCGTAAATGGGTCAAAGGTGAGGGTGATGGTGAACTCTAAAATTGAACTGTAGTGACGTATCAACAAAAACAAGGGTTTACAAAAAAATTGCAGGAAAGGTTAGTGCACCAATGGGTGAGGAAACATGTGGCAGGTGCTCTTCAAGGATCCAAGGTACAAAACAAGGCTTTATTTAGCTATGGCTTTGCTCCTGCAGAACATTACTGCAGTTCAGATTGTTTCATTGAAAATGATGGCAATGACGCAAGATTGTTAATTCCTTAATTCCTCAGCACATTCTCTGCCTATTGTCTATCTATTGTTCCGCATTCACTCTCACAACACACTCATTCATGTACCAGCATACTATTTGAATTTTTAGGACAATTTTCAGTCCAATCCAGTTTACTTAAAAACTAAATAAGAAATTAAAAATCCACTCTGTACTTCTTTTTGTATCTAATATGTGTACAAAATGAAACAATACGTTTTTTTTTTCAGAATTATACGTCTCAAATTTATGTATTTTTTGACCATTTTTACACATAAAATGCCTTATTTCTACAGAAAAACATTACATGATGAAAAATTTGTAATATATATTTTTCTTACATTTATGTGAATAAACTACAGGAAAAGTTTCAAATTGAGCTTTAAATTTAAGATTTTTTTCCTATTCCTGCAGTGTGTTGCCTTAATGGACCAATTTCTGTAATGCATTAGTTTTAGAAAACATCATTGCTGTTTAAATGTAAAAATATTATCTATAAAAAAACTGCCTACTGTTGATTCGTAATGCAGCTGTTTGACATGTTTTATGATCAACAATCATGAAATTATTGACATGCAACAAAAACTGGCGCAAAGTTCAACATTATGAGTACAAATGAAGTAAAGTAACCCTGCGACGAGTTGGCCACTGTCCAGGGTGTACCCCGCCTAAGGCCCAAAGTCACTGGGATAGGCTCCAGTCACCTGCGACCCCGGGAACGGGAATAAGAGGTAGAAAATGAATGAATGAATGAAGTAAAGTCAAATTATGGACTCAAAACATTGTGGAACTAACTACACAATTACTTCAACCCATAATATTAATATGAAAAATTATTAACATTTTTGTTTTGTTGAATAAGAAAAAAAAAAGAATGAACGAATAAGAAAGCAAAATGTTAAATAACTAGAATATAGATTTAATTTGGGCATTTGGCCCTTCTCCAGATATGTTCTGTAAATATTGGCATTAAAGTATAGCAGGGAACACTGGCCTTAATGTAATGCAAAGACAGACAGATCAATACACGAGGAATGTGATCTGCACTCACACTCTCCATTTAACCCTCTGGTAGCATTCAAAGTTAGGTCATGTTCACCACTTTCGAGATTCACAAGGGTCCTCACTTTTAAACAGCCTTAAAATCTGCATAAATGAATTTTTTTTCTACTTTCAAAACTCGATTCGATTCTACTCAAACATGTATAAAACTTGTATATATGATTTATTTTTAAATATATTAAAAGGCAATTTTCCAGAAAAGTGCACTCAAAGTCAAAAACATATTTCCAAAATTAAAGGTATGAAGTGGAATTTTTTTTAGCTATCTTCATTAGAGCCTATTAGTCAATAATTCATGACTTTTAAAAAAATGGTGCATTAGGGAGAGGTTATTGGGTCCCAATAACGGCCATAAAATCCACATAGAATCATATTTTTTTGTTCTTTCAAAACTCAGATCTCTGATCATCTACTTCTGCTTTACTCATATGCATATATATATATATATATATATATATATATATATATATATATATATATATATATATATATATATATATATATATATATATATATATATATATATATATATATATATATATATATATATATATATTTGCATATATCATATGCAAATTGTATATACATTGTACATTATTTACATTATAAGGCCATATTGCCTTCTCTGGTCATTTTCACAGCAGACATTTTGTGACTTCACCTAATAAATTTGGAAAAAACTTTTTTCTCATAGTTTGTTTTTTCCTCATAATATTCCCTGGCTCTCAGTGTTCGTTTCGCAGATATAGCACATGTGCTTTGTTTCCACAACCAGAGCGACTGGGACAGGTCACATCACCAGCCCATTATGAAGTCCAATAGCTTCTTCCACTTTGGAAAAACCAAAGGGCTGTCCCAGGTGAAATTTGACATTCCAACCCTCACATAAAACTTAATGTGTGGCACTTGTGCTGACTATTTCAACATTTACCTAATGGTGAAAAGTGGTTTCAAATGTTAAAGTGAAGTGAAGGCAAAAAGTCGCCCAGTTTGAAGTTAGAGTGCTGCACAATTTGTTGCAGTTGAATCCAAAGTACAATTATCAACTCACAAAGGCTGTAATTATATATGTTGTAAAATACAAATACACTGTCCTTTTTGGAATTGCCAACCACAGTTTTAGACCTCAATTATCATATTTGCAAATATGGGAAGATTAATTTTGGGGGTAAAAGTATTGTTACTACAGAAGCTGGTGATGGTTGCGAGCTGAAGCAACTTTTTACCACTGGAGTCAGTGGTTATAAAACACTAACCAAAATCAAAAGTTCAAAGTCAGATTTTTGGTTGACATTCTAAGTTAAAAAACAAACAAACAACAAAACAAAAAACGGAAACGCTGTTATAGAATATTTTCTTTGTAATCAGATGTACGATTCCTTTCAAAACACACAGCAAAGTGAAAACAGTAGTGTGTCTTGTCTCTACGGGTGAATCTTATTTGGACTAGACTCTGGACGTGTCAAATCAAATGCCTCACAAGCTTTCACTGCCGCCTAGTGGTCAGGAACAGTCCTGCAGACAAACAAGGCACTTGTTGAAATGAATGCTGAGGGATCAAAGTCCACTGTAATAGACACTCTGTACTCTGAGATAGTAGGATAATATACCCATAAAGTATAAATCTGCGTGTAAATCTGTACATCTTGTAAAAAAAAAAAAAAAAGTGAAAACGTTACTTGTTACATTCCAATGTGATACATCTGAGATATATTTACATATATTTACACATCTCTAGCCTCTGAAGGTTCAGTTGTGTCAGCTTTCCTCTGCAGCACCTGCTGAATCCATTCATTCACCCCATCACTGACTTCACTTCCTGCTATTGTTTATGCTGTTTGTGTCTCTTAAAACATACTCACACTACTGCATTTGTAGATATATCATCTTTTTATGTGACTGCATTTCTAACCCATTTCTCATATTTTCCCAATAAAGCTCCATTAATAATAGAATAATGTTAATGTATTTTACTATATATACACTTCTTGGTAAATAGATTTAGACATGGAGTTGTGAAAATGTATGAAACACAACAAGAAAAATGCATTACAATATAAGCCAAATTTGAAACGACACATCTGAATTCAAGTCCTGCCCCTGACAAGTCGTGAACACAGTTACAGAAACAGTCACAGTTAATGCACATGACCAGCTCGCTACAGCGTATGTCACCACCACAAGAGGCATTTAACCTGTCACAACACTCTTCCTCCTCATTACGTCATCCATGAGCGAGCGAGCAGAGTCAGGTTTCCCCATTCAGCATCCAGAGAGCCCCCCTGCCTCTGTCTGCGCCTCCATACCTCAGCGGGCAGGTGTCAGGCTGCAGGAAGGCCCACATGCACACACTGTTAATAATTCATCCGCTCACAAACGCTCACACACCAGACCGCCTGCCTGCGCTTAAACTAAACCTGTTGCAAGTTAATGAGACATCAGACTCCATACAGCTGTCCTTATGTCATGTCAAAGCTTATGCATGTTTGTTTTATACTTCCTGAACCAAAACCTAACAACAGCCGATTGGGTATATTTTATTTTACTTGTATATAGCCAATTCTGTGTCCCATATTTGAAGCCTTATACAGCCCTTTCTTAAAAGGGAATGGCTCGACTCATCACCAAACAAAAACCACAGAGCAGAGTAAGAGTGGGGCTTAGAAAAGGAGTTTTGTTTTGCTGTTGTTTTGCTGCTAATCTCCTCAAACTGCGCTCACACATGATCTTCTGACCCTAACCTTTGACTGAGACACAAACGTGATTCAGAAGCCCAGTGTGATCAATAGAGTATCTCTCTGCACATTGGAAAATCAGTATTTTTTAGACCTCCCACTGTGACTATATGGCCACTACAGGTAGCCTATTGGCCTAGTTACAGAGGTTTTCAAACTTTTTGAGTCAGAAAATGTATCAGAAAATATCCCAAGAGCCCCTTATTATGCTCCACCATGATTTCACAATACAATTCAAAAGTTCGAGACAGCAGGCCATTCAACTTTATTTTTATGGGGCCAGAAACATGCCCAATGCGCCAAAAATGTAATATGAAAGGCTTTAACAACATCTGCAGAACTAAACCAAGACCAAACCAGGTCTAAACCAGGACTAAACCAGGTCTAAACCAGGACTAAACCAGATCTAAACCAGGACTAAACCAGGTCTAAACTAGGACTAAACCAGGGCTAAACCAGGACTAAACCAGGGCTAAACCAGGACTAAACCAGGTCTAAACCAGGACTAAACCAGGTCTAAACCAAGACTAAACTAGGTCTAAACCAGCACTAAACTATGTCTAAACCAGGACTAAACCAGGTCTAAACCAAGACTAAACTAGGTCTAAATCAGGACTAAACCATGTCTAAACCAGGACTAAACCAAGTGTAAATCAGTTTTAAACTAGGTCTAAACAAATAACTAGAGATTAAATATTTTCTATTTTTGGAAGATGATATATGATCATTTCCCTTGGAGGGCCTGATTTATGTTGAATAGCCCTGATGTAGCCATAAGCTATGACCAAATTTACAGAGGACATACACAATATGAGCTTTTAACCATGTTATACATGAGGCATGTTCAGAAGATTTCTGTTTTCTTCTATCCCTATATCCGCCCACTGCTCTGTACTTGTATACAGAGTTTAAAAATGTCACAAAAGTTCATTAGAAAATCTGCTGCTCGCTAAAATGTCACTATGAGAGAGAGAGATAAGTCATAGTGCACCAGTAAAAGGCAAATGATACTTATCTTTTAGGTCAGAAGAGAAAAATACTGCGCCTAACAGATGGATCTATTTTTATACTTAATTGTACTATTATTGGGCTGAGAACAGAAAAACATTTTAAAAAGTGGATCGGTGTAACCTTTTTTTACTTCGTCAAAGAGAAAGTTAGACCACAGCACAATAAGGTCCTACAGTGATACAACTGCATCCATGTTATGTACATTTTCTCAGGGTTTTGGTACAAACGCTCAAGGTTTATTTAAGATACAGTGCTAATAATAGTCCCAGCAGCGATAGGCGCTTTTTCCATTTCCACCGTTTCTGCGCTGATGTGGACTGTACCATCTTCACTGTGGGGGGCTCCGGTGCCACGGCTCACCGCACAACTCCAGCCATTCGGACAACACGTGTGAAAACGCTTCGCTGACAAGATAAGTTTATTTGAGTTATTTCAACAAAACAACGTAATCAAATATGATAAAGAAATAGCTTAAATTTACGGTATTATTGCACTAAATACAGGAAACTGAGCCCTCTGGTTGTAACATAGTCTCGCCGGATGAAAACCGAGCTCCGTGCCACATCTTCCTCGGAAAAAGAGCCGCTACGCCGGGATGAGAGGGAAAGGGACCGGGCCAAGGACACTGCTCACCAAACTAACTGTATTCTGCATTGTTTAGTATTTCATAGCGCCTGTCTCACTCTTTTCCACGCGTTTGTGTGGAGTTTACGAGCGGATAGAGGCGCTGCGGGTTGAAGTTAACGGTGGAACTTGGCTGCTGCTGCTGACGCCATCAAGAGGGACAGAGAGTGGACTTTTCAACCTGAATATTGATTAAAGTACAGAAGGTAAGAGCTGTGCATGACTTTGATCATAGTGTAATATATATGACATAGTTAGGCGTTGTTCTGCCCGCCTCAGTGATAGAGACAACAGTGCAAAGACACAAAAAAGGATGGTGTCCCACCCATAGACCAGAAGTGTTGAAATAGCTCATATTAGTTGAGTAACATCCAGACTGTAGGTTTTGCGTCTAGGTGTGAAGTTTGATGGGATGTTTATGTTTATGTGGCCTAATGACAACTTTTAAAATTGTTTCTAAGAGCGTCAGGTTATTGTTTTTCTCTCTTTTTAATTAAGCAAAGTAGGCTCCTTTGCGCTGAAGAATTAGGCCTATTATGTTTGTAAGATTGTTTTATGTGTCAGAAATACCAAATGAAATCCTAGTTATAGCTCTAGGCCAATATTCATGAGTGATTGAATCTTATGGTTAGGCAATACATATTATTTTGTTGTGGTAAAATGTGCCTGTGAATGTCTTGGTTGAGGCTCAAGGAACGCACACATGTGAATGACTCAAAAGTGCCGGAATATCATTTTAGAAAATCACTTTATTAAAAAATAACTTCTTTTTGATCGTTTCATTATAGATTATTCAGTATTTGCATGTCTTTAAAAAAACGTTTTTATATTATGTTGCAGAGGTCCGAGATATGAAAAAGGATAGTATCACCGTTGTTGTTTTGGAGATGTGCAGAATAAGAATAAATAAATAAATAAATGTGATTTTCTCTACATATAATATATATATAATTAATTTTGATCATACCATACTATTAAGCAATAGTAAACAGCCCTCAGTATCTACTTTACTTTACTAAGTTTAGATTAGACTGAGATTTTTTTATATTGACAATTGTTTGATTTAGTAGTGAGTATTATTTTGTGTAATTTTCAATTAAATTTTAAAGCCCCTCTCTATAGTTACTGTTCTTTATTTTAATACTAATGTGTGACTGTACATCCATTTCACTGGACTACAGCCTGCTCTGATAATAACAAAGAAAGTTCATTATAAGACTTAATTTCACAATTTAGCTATTTTTCGCTTTGTTGACATTTAAAAACACAAATGAATGGAATTCTAATATTAACTGCCCCGCCCTGATCAAGATATCCATGTTTGTCAATATCACACACCCCTATTATCTTAGAGTAGACAATAGGCCTATGTCATTCATCTGTAATTTATATTTTTTCCAATGCTTTTTAGTATTCACATAATTCATATTAAATACTGTGTGCATCTTATGAGTTGTTTTTGCTACTGAAAACATTTGTGAGTCAAGTTAAATTAATCTACTCTTTTGTCAGTTTTGTTCTATTGTGAGTCCTAGTTATTTTGTTCCCACAGATGAATGAAGTTGGGTAAGGTAGCCGTGTGCTCATTAATCATAAACCATGCATCTTCAAAGAATTTAATTAAGATTGCAGAGGTACAATATCATTGTTATCGTTATAGGTAAGTGAAGTGTATTGGCTGATATCACTGTGACCATGAAGAGGAGCTAACCTAAAAATAGCCTCCTCAATGAGGACACATCTGCCACATGAAAACAGCAGCTACTAACTCATATCTCAACATTACACTTTTCTGTCATCTCAGTGGCACTGTGCTCCTTTGTTTAGTTTTATTAAAGCCAAATTGATCAAATGTTTATCATTGCATTGAATTAGCTCAGACTAAGACTCCATCATTAAACATTTACCCAATAGCAAAACAATTGGATTGAAAAAAAAATCACACTCAAATTGAAATTGCACTTTGATCGGTTATAATACATAATATCATCTGACTGCAGATACCTTTATATTTAATTCTTATTATTATGTACACTTGCTGCTATCACTGTGCAGTATTTGTCTAAGACATTTGAATATATGTCTGAAACAATTCCTGCTGTTAACTGAATGATATTTCTGTAATAGTGACAGGAGTATTTTTGCACCTGTGATTAGACCTGTTCTCACCTTTGACTACAATATCTCACATATAACACTGTTTTCGAGCAAATCAGAGAGAGCTCTATATAGTCAGTCTGGACGACCATTAATGAAATCCTCTTCTTCAAGTACTCAAAATACACATTTCTATCCAAAAGAGGTTACACTTTATTGTCCCTGTCTGAAATTTGTCCTCTGTCCTTCAATGCCGCTGTGGCTCCTGTCAGGAGCAGTGGGCGCCACAGTGTATCGCCCAGAGACCCATCTCACGGATCTGGAGCTAGGCTTGGATGATTTTATTTTGGGTCAATCGGGGAACCTGGACTGCCCGGAGTAAACAAACCTCAAACCTCATGACAAAAAAAAAAAGTAATCATTCATCTGAAAATCATTCCTCATAATGAACAATCCTGATTATTCTATTTTATTTCTATTTGAAATTACTGAATCTCGACATTGATCAATATATATCACAGTAATATTGTTGATGTAATATAAAGCAACAATATAAAGTTTATATAAATCATAATTGAGTCAAAAGTGGGACAAAGGCTTTGATAAAATGATGATATCATTCTCTTTCACCCACTCTTATTGACATTTTTGACCATCTGGAGGCAGCTGAAGCAACATAGAAGCCACCCACATGTTCTCCAGACCCTGCATCTTCTCCGTAGCACTGCTGGCCTCTGTGCTCCTGGTGGAAAGATCCTCCTCGCTCCTCTCATGTGTGCACCTCCACTCTATTGTTGCCTTGGCAACTGGTGTGTCTGGGGACTTGATCGTGCTCTGAAGCTCCATCTCTTCCATGGTTTCCACCACCAGAGGAGCAGAGTCAGAGGAGCAGAGTCAGAGGAGCAGAGCCAGAGGAGCAGAGTCAGAGGAGCAGAGTCAGAGGAGCAGAGCCAGAGGAGCAGAGCCAGAGGAGCAGAGCCGGAGGAGCAGAGCTGGAGGAGCAGAGCCAGAGGAGCAGAGTCAGAGGAGCAGAGCTGGAGGAGCAGAGCTGGAGGAGCAGAGCTGGAGGAGCAGAGTCAGAGGAGCAGAGTCAGAGGAGCAGAGTCAGAGGAGCAGAGTCAGAGTCAGAGGAGCAGAGTCAGAGGAGCAGAGTCAGAGGAGCACAGCAAGAGGAGCAGAGCCAGAGGAGCAGAGTCAGAGGAGCAGAGTCAGAGGAGCAGAGTCAGAGGAGCAGAGTCAGAGTCAGAGGAGCAGAGCAGAGTCAGAGGAGCAGAGCCAGAGGAGCAGAGCCAGAGGAGCAGAGTCAGAGGAGCAGAGTCAGAGGAGCAGAGTCAGAGGAGCAGAGTCAGAGGAGCAGAGTCAGAGGAGCACAGCAAGAGGAGCAGAGTTAGAGGAGCAGAGTCAGAGGAGCAGAGTCAGAGGAGCAGAGTCAGAGGAGCAGAGTCAGAGTCAGAGGAGCAGAGTCAGAGTCAGAGGAGCAGAGTCAGAGGAGCAGAGTCAGAGGAGCAGAGTCAGAGGAGCACAGCAAGAGGAGCAGAGTTAGAGGAGCAGAGTCAGAGGAGCAGAGTCAGAGGAGCAGAGTCAGAGGAGCAGAGTCAGAGGAGCAGAGTCAGAGGAGCAGAGTCAGAGGAGCAGAGCCAGAGGAGCAGAGCCAGAGGAGCAGAGTCAGAGGAGCAGAGTCAGAGCCAGAGGAGCAGAGTCAGAGGAGCAGAGTCAGAGGAGCAGAGTCAGAGGAGCAGAGTCAGAGGAGCAGAGTCAGAGGAGCAGAGTCAGAGGAGCAGAGTCAGAGGAGCAGAGTCAGAGTCAGAGGAGCAGAGTCAGAGGAGCAGAGTCAGAGGAGCAGAGTCAGAGGAGCAGAGCCAGAGGAGCAGAGCCAGAGGAGCAGAGCCAGAGGAGCAGAGCCGGAGGAGCAGAGCTGGAGGAGCAGAGCCAGAGGAGCAGAGTCAGAGGAGCAGAGCTGGAGGAGCAGAGCTGGAGGAGCAGAGCTGGAGGAGCAGAGTCAGAGGAGCAGAGTCAGAGGAGCAGAGTCAGAGGAGCAGAGTCAGAGGAGCAGAGTCAGAGGAGCAGAGTCAGAGGAGCACAGCAAGAGGAGCAGAGTTAGAGGAGCAGAGTCAGAGGAGCAGAGTCAGAGGAGCAGAGTCAGAGGAGCAGAGTCAGAGTCAGAGGAGCAGAGTCAGAGTCAGAGGAGCAGAGTCAGAGGAGCAGAGTCAGAGGAGCAGAGTCAGAGGAGCAGAGTCAGAGGAGCAGAGCCAGAGGAGCAGAGTCAGAGGAGCAGAGTCAGAGGAGCAGAGTCAGAGGAGCAGAGTCAGAGGAGCAGAGTCAGAGGAGCAGAGTCAGAGGAGCAGAGTCAGAGGAGCAGAGCCAGAGGAGCAGAGCCAGAGGAGCAGAGCCAGAGGAGCAGAGCCAGAGGAGCAGAGCCAGAGGAGCAGAGCCAGAGGAGCAGAGTCAAAGGAGCAGAGCAAGAGGAGCAGAGCCAGAGGAGCAGAGTCAGAGTCAGAGGAGCAGAGCCAGAGGAGCAGAGTCAGAGTCAGAGGAGCAGAGCCAGAGGAGCAGAGTCAGAGGAGCAGAGCAAGAGGAGCAGAGTCAGAGGAGCAGAATAGGGAAGGAGAGAAAGGATGTGGAGGTCCAGAGGAATATCAACCATTTTTAAGGGGTTAGACAGGTCACCACTGAGGTTGTCATATAAAGCTGTCCAGAAACTGTTCTAAGATAAACACCAGTAAAGGTAATAAATGAGCTGTTTGAAATGTGAGTTCTGCTCCATCAGGTGTGCTGCTGTCTCCCCATGATGAGTCCTATCAGCTGGCTGTCACGCAGACAACCCTCCCCCACATCCCCTGGTACATTTACATCTGTGCAATCTTCAACAAACATGGCTGTGCTTCATCACACAGAGAGTGAGCAGAGGAAGCTCCAGGGTGGGTCTGTGAACCTCCTCATTAGGGGCACTGTGGAAAAAGTGCACCAGCAGGCATTTTTATGGTGTTATTCTGGAAGCCAGAGTGAATCAGTTGGGAGCTTTCACATTAATCTAAATGGTTGCTGGTTTATGTTACTTCTGTAACTCTAGATACTTCTATTTCCTCTATCAGACCAGTGTTTGTTTTTTGTCATACCTTGACATGTTTTGACAGCCTGTCTGTGGTCATCGTCAGAAGAGTCACGTGATGTTGCTGTGACATGTCTCACCGGCTGATCTACAGTCTTTGACTCGTCTTCCTTGTGGGAGACGAAGGACGATAGCGCTCTATGCATCTATCTGACTTTTTTAGAAAAGTATCCCAAGCACGCAATGTTTCAGGAGGAGCCAATCTGATTTCTGATTGGGGTGGAGCCAAAGTGATTGGGACAGAGGGTAACAAACAGCTGGATAAAAGAAGCAACTGAAATCAGGAAATGTGCACATAGTTCACTTACTTTCTCATACTTGGGATACTTGCATGTCTGTGGGAAACGTTCTGTGGGTTGGGACTGTGGCTGGGGCAGAGGCTGAGGCGTTTTGCTGTGGTGCCACAAGGAGGATGTACAAACAGAGCAGAGGAATGGAGCTCTGGTGTCTGTGCTGTGTCACTGCCTGTTCTGAATGCGGTCCTCCAGGCTCAAAATCAGATCCAGTACATTTTGTCTCCAGTCACGGCAGAGGGTACGACTCCATCCACACAGATGTGAAGAGAACGTGCTGGACTTAATGGGCTCGTGTTACCGACTGTAGAAGCAGTAAAATGGTCCACATAAGCTTAGAATGTTACTACTCTCTAAAAGTCACTCAAAACCAGGAAAATCATTCACAGTTTTCACACACTGCTGGTTGTCAAACTTATCCTTTCATTACATTTTCCGTCTAAAAATAAATTCCTTGAAACCACCTGATCTAAACCAGGTCTGAAATAAAATAAAGACAAATAAATAAGAATAAAAAAACAATAATTCACAAAATCATGTTGTATACAGGAAAAAAACAATTCCATTACAATAAACCAAAATGTGCTAAACTCGAAGGGCAGTAAGAAATAGTGGTAGTACTTGCAGAGGGAAAGTAAGACCTTAGTTTGGACTGGCACAGACCCTAAACCCTTATTATTGGTATAACATTTCCACTTATTCCACAGTTTTTTGACTGAGTCCTAAATTAGCCCTGTATATTTTTGATCCTCCAGCCTGTGTTTTTTGTGTACTTAAATAGCATTTGTTTCTGTCCCTTCCAGTGCTCGTGCACAGAGGGGCAGACACAAGAGAAGAGTTGATGTGAGGAGCAGAAGGAGGAGGAGCTGGAGTTCCTGGTTGTACTCTGCTGGAAGCACTTTGGAGGTATGCAAAAATATAATTTCACAATTCAGACTGATGCACAAATTAGTTGCACACAATTGTCATTTTGAATCAATGCGGCATTAAACTATCAAGGATATAGTCAATAGGTTTAGTATAGTTTAAAATGGAGCTGGAGTCCAAATTCTATGGTAGAATTTGCTGTTAAAGTGTCAGATTTCAGATTTGTTGTCCTTGTTTATAGTTATAATCTCTATAGTTACCTAGCCTTTTTACATGAAACAAAAACTGGCACAAAGTTCAGTTCTTCTCAGTCAACACTAATAAATTATAAACTAATGTGAAATAATTTTGTTCACAATAGCTTGAGAAAGTGGTGCCCATAGTTCAACCTCAGAGATGTGATTGTTGTCAGCTGAAAGTTGTTGTTGTAAGCCTTAAAATTAATATGACAAGTTTGTGGAGCCAATCTCAAACAAATAATGATAAGCTTCACCATCAGGAGGGATCAAAAGTTTGGACATTTCTTGCGAAAACAATCATTCTTCCATCGATTTACAGGTCCCATCTGAAATTATGTCTCATCAAATCAGACAATGTGATTAACACTAAAAGAACAGTCTCTTGCAGTGTGATTAAAATTAAGGTATAAAATAATAATAACAGATTATTCACAATTGTTAATACTCAACCTCAACAAAGACGGGCATTTTAGAGCCATGTTTTAGCAAATTTATGATGGTTTACAAAAATCTAATCTGATATATATGTAAAAAATAAATAGTATAATATTTGAGTCAGTACACTTTTTAAGAACTTATGTTTACATTTTAGCTCAATGAGTAGGAAAACATGCAAAAACTGTCATAATGATGCGTTTGATTTGAATGCCACTTATGAAGTTGAACCACAGTCAAATGCAGCCAAATATGATCAGACGTCTCATGTTTGCTGCGTTCATTTCGCTTGGCTTTATGGTCAGCTGGAGGCCAGGTGCAAGTATTTCAATATAGCTCAGGACATTTTATATTTAAATGTGACTCTCCATACAGTGTGCTATAAGAATGTGAGGACTAGTGATGACATAAGATTATACGTGGCATGTTTTACTCATCCTGCTCCAACATTTACCAGCAGTACCATCTGTGTCCTCACTCGCTCCTCTCGCACTAAATGACTAAGTGCCATTTGAAGACTCCTGTTTTAGCTCGAGGTGACAAAAGAGCAGGAAATGACAAACCAGGGCAGGGCACCAAACCAGGACAGGAACAACACAATATGATGACATATGCCAGATTTGCTTAAGGCCTACTGTTTCACATGACAAAATGTTTCTATACCTTTTCTTGCTGTTGTGATATTTTGAAAGGAATAGTTGTAAAATGTGGCCCTACTGTTTTTAAAAGTAGCATTGCAATCATAGACCTGACATTAAGCGTGACTGAGCATTTTCAAAGTGCCAGACATGAGTCTTGAACCAGCAACCTTAGGTTTCAAAGGCATGTGGCTGTTGGTTTCCAGTTGGTTCTCTGCTTTCCGAAGTTTAGCTGGAAGAACATGGGACAATTAATTGATTTATTTCGAGTTTGTGTAAAGGAGAAAATGACAACATAATTTACATAATCATTACTACCAAAAACACTGTTTTTGTCATGTTTAAGACAATTTATTTGAATCAATCTATATTTAATTTTACTTCACTTTTAATTCATAGTTGTAATAAGTGATTGTAATTGTCCAGGAATAAAATATATTGGTGTCATCTGCAAATAAAATCATTCTCAGTTTGTCAGATGTTAAATGAGGAGCTATTTTTTCTTTCTGACTTGACTTAACGTTTAGATTTTGACATTTTTAATGGTGAATACATTGATGTTACAGTTCTTCACCGTGAATTTCACTTATATTTGAGGGCACTCAAAGTATGTCTAACTTGTTTTTTTGGTGGAGGGCCCACAATCTGCTTGTAACCATGGAGCTGTTATTGTTTTGCTTGGCATCACCGGATGAGACGAACAAATGACTCCACCAGGCCAAGTTATAGAGGTTATGCAGATGACATCAAAACAGTTGAAATTTTAGCAGCGAGTGGCTAAATTGTATGTGTCAATTGTGAGTAATACAGTCTGCTCCACTGAAAACTCAAAACACATGTGAAACAGCTATGATAAAAAAACTAAACTACCACAGCTCTGCTAAATAACTGACTAATCTAAAAAAGAACATTAAGTAAACAGTAGTAGAAAACCAGATAAACAAGAGGAACATTGCAGGCTATACAAACATTTATCATTCACTGATAAAAACTGGGGTAAAACACAATTAACTCATGACCTTTCTTTTCCTGAGGTGTGTTGAGGAAATCAATTAAAATTAATTGTGCTGAGTGAAAGTGCCCTTTATCTCCTATTGCTGTTACAAATAGCTAGTTCTGTTTTTGTTGTTCTAAAGAAGTAACAACGAAGAAAATTTATATGGTAAAAAAAGAAAATAAACTGAGCAAGACAGTAGCTCCATGGACAAAAATAAGACAAACATTTAATCAGTTGTGCTGCCCATGAGTTCGCCACTCAGTTGGAATGCTGCAGGACATCTTGAGCTAGAGTGCAAAAAATGTAGAAATCGACGGCGAGCCTGCTCACAGTAAATAATACTTTTTTCCAAGGTATTTTTGACCAATATAAAAATACATGCAACTGAATAAATGCAAGATAGATAAGGTCAGTGCCTGTGGAACATTTCAGCTAAAACAATAACATTTCCATGGAGACAAGAGGGTGACGGAACCTCCATCAGATAAGTTACATAACGCACCTTGATGAACATCTACATAGCACATTTTTAATCAAGATTCATTTGCATTTCTGTGTAAAAGTTCACAAACATGTTCAGAGATGCATGGGATTCTTATTTGTTCATGTTAATGCTCCTGGACTTGTGCTCTGAATGTCTGAATTGCTTGCAGTCAGATCTTAGATATGTCATGCCATGTGCATAGCAGTATTAGTCCTGAAATAGTCTTTGTGTGTTATACTTGGTCTTTTCTTCTCCCTCTGCCTCCGCACTTCTTTGAACCGGCCCGCCCACTCATACTTTCACTAGGTGCATGTAAAACCATCGTCTTTAGACTGATCCACATTTCAGAACAAAGAACGTTCCCGCCTTTACTGACAGGCGAGAGCAGAATATGGTACAGCAAAGCTGTCGGTGTTGTAGAAAGACTAACATATTATTAATGATTCCTGTCATCAAAAAAATATAGATTCAGAGATAAACCAAATATGTACAAAATTTTGGACAAATATTGTGATAATGATTAGATTTGAAATCAAACTCTAGAGCTCTAAACTACATGGCTACATGTGATATTACAGTGATATTCATATGAACTTTCACTTAATCTGTAATCCCAAAACAATATATTTTTTGTGCATCTTTCACATGCAGAAAAGGAACATTTCAGTCCATGATCTCATTAAATGTAAAAAAGTTAAATGAGGACAATACCAACACTAACTCTAAAATGTGGGTGGGGTATTAGCTGTATTTTCTGTTTTATTTTAGAACAAAAAAAAATCTGAATTTCAGCTACTTCTATTTCACATATCCTTCCCCCAAAATAATTTGTTTGATCACCAGAAAACCACCACTTCCCGTTCCCTGGCAGGATGTGTTTTGAGCTGTTTTATGCGTGCTCACATCTACATCATGAACATCTCGCATACACGAATACAACTCATCTCCACGGAAACGCAATTTGGACAAATGTGTGAAAGCCCCAGGAGGTCTTCTGGGCAGGGCTTTTCAAACTGAGGTACGGGTGACTTCCTCCTTGCGATAAAGATGTGCTACTTTCTGCTGGGGAGTCCGCCACCTCCTTGGAGATTGTATTGCCTTGAATCTTTCACAGTATGACATGAAATGTACCTTGCCTTCATTCAATTTAAGGTAATTATTTGGGGTTAATAAAATACATTGAAAAAACATTATTATGTCTAAATAAACTTACTATGAGAGGGCTTTCACCTTTAATCTCAAACCAGATCAGAGCATTCTATGTTGGACATTCTATTATTTTTTTTGGACTACTTTTGAATATTAACACAGATAAATAATCTATTATCTAGTCAGATATTCAAAAATGAGATTTGGTGTTCAATTGTATTCAACATTACTGCTTATTCTACTGTATAATGTATTGTTTTGGTTTAAGTCCCTTTTGGCTAATATGAACTATTGTCCAAATTGAAAACAGTTTATAAAATCAAAAGGTTAAGGTGCTTGTTTTTCTAATAGCAGTGAGTCTGGGAGGCCTTTCAGTAAGTGCTTCTATTGGAGATGACAGAGCTTCAGGACACCTCTGGTCCAGGGGCTAATGTTCAATAAATCCAATAGAAAATACTGACCGGGTCAGTCGCATGATGAACCAGTGGCATCACCTGTCACTGAAAAGTGAGAAAATATGCTTTTATTTTGGTAATAAAAGCATATGTTTGAGGAAGGAAATGTGTTATAATTTTGTAGTTTGTTTAGTGTGCCATCGTGCCCCTTGGCAAGACACTCAGGTTGCCCACTCTGATCCCACTGGACATGGATGATTCCATAAAGAAGGGCATCTGTTGTAAAAATGTTGTATTGCTTCCATCTGATTATTAGAAGTTGTTTGCTTTTGGCCCTGTTAGAGGCACATTTGAATAGGTATTAAATCATATATAACAAATATATAACAAATATATAACATATTGTTAACTGCACTATCCAATAAATATTTAATCTCAAAGGTATTCATAATACTTTTTTGCTAGTCACAGTATATTTGGATTGTTTCCATACATTTTCCACTATATGAGCCAGAGACAGTCCAGCAGTAATGTGATGTTCAGACTGAGCTGTATATTGAACACATGAATCTTTGATGGTGTCACACAGAGACTCAGGACTGTGCTGCTGTTGTGTGCAGGTGGAGGAGGTCGACTGCTGCCTGGACTGGACCAGCTCTGTATCCAGACCTGTGCAGAAGGGAGGTCCACAGCAGACCGGTCCGACAGGTACTGCCAACTTTTGACTTGTTTAACAATTAACAATTAACAATTAACAATACTCTTTAGATACACTGTTCATTGTCAGTAAGTTTATAAGGAGCAAATATCCTACGTTGAACTCAATCATATGAGAAAAGTAGTAAATATGTATGCTGTGAGTGAGGCTTAATATAGAAATCCAATCAATTGTGTACATGTCCCTCACACCCTGGTACTCCTTATGGAGTAACGTTTGTCCTCTTTTTCTTGCCTGTAGATATCAGTTGAACTGAGGCGGCTGAACAATGGGCAAACAGAACAGTAAGCTACGTCCAGAGGTCCTGAACGACCTGAGGGAGAACACAGAGTTCAGTGACCATGAGTTGCAGGAATGGTACCGCGGCTTTCTGAAAGACTGCCCCACCGGACACCTCACTGTGGACGAGTTCAAGAAGATCTACGCCAACTTCTTCCCGTACGGAGACGCGTCCAAGTTTGCTGAGCATGTGTTCCGCACCTTTGACACCAACGGAGATGCCACAATAGACTTCAGAGAGTTCATCATCGCCCTGAGCGTCACCTCACGAGGAGGCCTGGAACAGAAGCTGCGCTGGGCCTTCAGCATGTACGACCTGGATGGCAACGGCTACATCAGCAGGGCTGAGATGCTGGAGATCGTACAGGTGAGAGGGACATAAGCACAGGTTGTGTTCATGCGACATCACAACATCCCATCAGCCAATGACATTTATTGCAGATGGAGGGCAGCTAAATTTAATATTGTTAAATTGCAGATTTTTGTTGTAAAATAATGAGTTGTTAGGTCTGGTCACTAAGAGAAATCATCAGGTTCAACATTTGTGAATTTACCTTTGTGATATTTCATAGTAAAGTTCAATGTTATCAATAGGCAAAAGTAGCTCCTGCCCTCCATCTGAGGTTATGACATTATCACATTCTAGAACATGAACGGAACCTATACATCAGCAAGACTGAGATGCTCCAGATCGTACAGGTGAGAGGCACATAAGCACAATACATCAGCAGGGCCGAGATAGGTTTTTTGGTAAATATCTGCTTGTTTTGTTCAATCTTTTTAATTCTTTCTCATTGCTCTCATAATTTTGTCTGGTAATAATCTAGGTGAATGCATAAATAAGTTAATCTTTGCTCTGTTTACGGCATTCGATCTTTTAAATCTGTGCACCGCCAGTCCCTGTAGTTGTGTGAGTCTCAGTAGATTTATGGGCTCACTGGACGCTGCCCTCTCTGCTCTTATCTGCTCCGTGTTTACCCTCAGCCTGTGGACTATCAATATTTGCTCAGTCACTGTTTGTGGAAACCGACCAATGTGAGAGAGAGTTAGTTGATTTGTGTGTGTCTGGGCTGAACCAGCAGCATTACAGGCCTGCTAATAGCACCCAGTATTAGGCTTGAAATTCACTGAAAGGTTGCACATTTGTCAGCTCCTAAGGCTACATTTTAAGATTCCAGTGTTTCTTTTTGTTAACAGAAGTACCATGATGTAACATTTTTAGTCTAACAGATAAAAAACAGAGAATGTTTCCACATTTATATCGACTGAAATAACTTTTTCAGTGAACCTGAAAATGGACAGAGATTGGGCCAAATGGGACGGATACAAAGGGGACATGGATGGACAGATGGGCTCTCTTTGGGCTGCTCTTTTTCTTTTTTGCTTTCTCGCTCTCTCTTTCTTGTTCTATTTGTTTTCATGTGTTATGGGTTTGTTTTATTTTACAAAAACAATACAAAGAAAATAAAAATAATAATAAATTAACAAGTTCACTGACTTCCAACAAAACAAATCTGAGAGTTCAATAGTATTATTATTATTATAATTAAAATTATTGTTATTGTTGTTATTATTATAAGCACAAAGTTGTGGGTGTGTATTTGGGGCAGTTTTTTATAAGCACAAAGACGTAGATTTAAAATTTACCAAAATAGTGTTTTGCTCTTTGACCTTTTGCTGAATGTTTGTACCCTCTCTCTCTCCCCATTAAAACTACAACTGTCAACTTTAAAACCTTTATTAATCAAATTCACTCAAATTATTCAATCTTGAGTATTTTCCATCACTGAAACATATGCATCTATTGTAAAGATTGAAAGATGTAACTCATATTTGAATGTGACCGTAGGCAATTTACAAGATGGTGTCGTCAGTGATGAAGATGCCCGAGGATGAGTCCACTCCGGAGAAACGCACTGACAAGATCTTCAGACAGATGGACATCGACAATGATGGTAAGAAACCTTCGAAAAGCAACTAAAATGGAATACAAAGGTCATAAACCCACATTCATTGAACAGGAAGGGACTTGCAAGTGCTTTAAATAAACTTTAGAGAGAATGGGTTTGATTTGACAAGCAGTATTTCAAACGGCTCGTCTCTCAGTGTGGAGGCGCTCTCTGTTGTGCTGATGCTGTTAAAAATAGCACAACAGCATCACCTGCTGGTTCATCTGATTTGAGATTTATATATATTGGCGTAAGTCAGGAACAAATTGAATCAAAATAGTTCATTTGATCAGTAAATAAAAAGCGTTTGGAGATGTCACTGTGACATGAACACTGTGCCTCATTTCTGTCTCCCCTCCTCTCTCGCCCTCTCTTCCCCTCTCTCCTCTCTACCCCTCTCTCTCCTGTAGGTCGCCTGTCATTGGAGGAGTTCATTAAAGGTGCCAAAAGTGACCCGTCGATCGTGCGCCTGCTGCAGTCGGACCAGAGCGCGTCTCGTCAATTGTGAGTTCAGACTGTGGACTGTTCCTCATGTTTACATCTTGGAGAAGACACATGGCTGCTGGCTTCTCTGTATCTGTGGACTCTGGTGAAACTTCTGTGGAGATGTTGCTCGGTTTAATCCTCTGTCTTGCTTTTAACCTCTAGTTACCATAGACATAAAATTACTGATGGACAGAATAGTATTGTAAACCACTGCCAAAATCCATATTGGAAATGAGGATTTGGTTGTACATGATTATCTGTGATTAGCGAGCAGGTCTTTATGTCAGCATGGAAAAGAACATGATTAAACTCAATGTTTTAAGATCAAGGTAAATTTGTCCTCGTTTGCCCAATTCTTCAATGCCACTGGGGCAACCTGTCAGGAGTAGGGGGCGACTACGGTGTAATGTCCAGAGACTCATCTACAGATTTTGAGTGAGGCTTTCTCTGGTATATGTTTTATTTAACCAGGATAGTCCAGCTGAAATGTGATCTTAACTCAGAGTTTTTGCCAAATGTGTTGGATACAGAGACAAAAACTGAAACTGAATCTGCTCTTTTGGCAAAATTATATCCTGATTCAGTTGTTCTCTGCTAAATGCCTGCTGCTCATCCTCTGTCATTCTTTAAGTGACAAGTGGTTTTAACCAATCACAGTGTGAACTGTGTGAAGCAGATACTTCGCACTCGCCTCAGCAAAAAGATCCAGGCAGGGGCCTGTCCGGGTCAAGGGATTCCAGTTTTCATTACCTCCAAAACAGTGACAGCGTGCACAGTTGCAGTCATTCAGGACTAAGCCCTTTCTATATAATTTTAGCAAATTTAATAAGGAAATTAGGAAAAACAATAGATTTTGTTCATTTAGAAGCTTAGTAGACTTCTCAGTGTCCCGCCGTACTGCATAAATAGTCCTATCTTTACCATATATTGAGGTGTTCTTGAGCCTTCCTCTGCAAACTAAATATGGGCATTGTTCCTGCTCGGTGTTCATCAGTAATACATTGTCTATGGAAGTTCCAGAAGTGCCATAACTTATATTTGTACTGACGGAGTATCAAGTATTAGAATTCTGCTTGTGTTGCTCTGAGAAGGAGGCTAATTACAGATCTTTCTATATGTTGATCAAATATTTTGTGAAATGTAACAGTGGGCAATATTCACTGAATATCTCAATTTTGGGGTTATGCTGATATTTTTTTTGTCCATTAGAAATGTGCCTGTAAATGTCTTTTCTGAGGTTTGGACAGTGTACTTGATCGTTTCATTTGCATCAAAACAGGTCATTTCATAGACCATATCATTAGGGGTGTCAAGATTATTTCGTTAATCAAAGAATTGTGATCATACATATCACATTTAGTAAGAACTAAAAATATGACAGAAGCAAAAATATTTCCATTCAAGCTCCAAAAAAGTAAACCTAAATGTAAAATGTTTATTGCCTGGCTGTTTATGTCACAATTCAAAAAGCTGGTCATATTCTAGAGGAATGGTTCAATTCACTGTTGTTTGGTCAAGCATCAGAATTTATCAAAATGTGACGTTTCTTTCCACAATAACTGACACACAAAAATTGTATTTAAAAATACAAATAGCTGTATCTGTACAATTATAGTTAATTAGTAAATTAATAAATTTGTTTTCATCTAGTCAGCGGGAATGTGTTTGATTAGTTGACTAGTCAAATTATTATTTTTATGGTACACTGAACTAAGGCTTCTAGATAAGAATATTGAATAATGAACAAAGTGTATTATTTATGAAAACAAGAATCAATTTTTTTCTTTTTCATTCATTCATTCATTTTCTACCGCTTATTCCCGTTAGGGGTCGCGGGTGACTGGAGCCTATCCCAGTGACTTTGGGCCTTAGGCAGGGTACACCCTGGACAGTGGCCAACTCGTCGCAGGGCTGACACAGAGAGACAGAGACATTGAAAGACAACCATTCACTCTCACATTCATTCACTAGGGACAATTTAGAGTTATCAATTAACCTACACAGTCATGTCTTTGGACGGTGGGAGGAAGCCGGAGAACCCGGAGAGAACCCACGGTAACACGGGGAGGACATGCAGACTCCACCCAGAGAGATTGTGTGATGTTATGGTGGTTCGGAATTCGAGACCACGATGTTGGGGTGGTCTGGGATTCGAACCCCGATCTCCTTGTTGAGAGGCAGAAGCTCTAGCCGCTCTGCCACCGTGCACCCTTTTTTTTTTTTTTTCTTTTTGTCATTTTAAATTTTAAATTAAAGTATAAAAGGCCTTTTTTTACAGTCTGCATTGTCCACTTGGAATGATCAAAAACAATCTAAATTGTAGAATATACAATATGCAGAACAGAATTGCAATTATTTGTTGCACCATTAGGATACAGTACAGTAAAGTAAATGTGTTACTTTTTTCCTCTACAAATAAAAAAAAGAACTGATTAAAGATTAAAGTCACTTTCTCACTACATATTTATGATAATACAACATACAAAAAGTATAATTTCTTTTAATTGATTTTTTATGACAATACACTGCTCAGCTTGAAAACTGGGGGGGTCTTTTCTATTAATGGAAAACACTTAAAACATCTTTACATAAAATACAAAAAAGTTATTATTAAATGCAGAAGCTGCCAAAGTCTGATAGCCCTGTAATTAAACCAACTTTTCTCAAATGAGATATTGTGACATCTTTATACATCCCCCACCTCTAAAGCTTAAGCAGATGCTCAGTGTTACAGTAGCTTTACTCTTCTGTTCTTGGACAATTGTTTATTTGCATGCACTCGATGTTTTTCCAGTTCTGTACAAAGTTTATTTGTATGTGAATGCGCAGAGACTGTGGCTGTTTTTATTCCTTTTTATTTTTGTAACAAAAATGTCATTTTGTTCACACAATTGGAAATAAAGTCGTGTAAGAAAAATCTACACAAGTAGTCCCACATTCACCCCCTGTTCTCGGACTGAACAGGTCATTTACAGGTCAAACTCAAACACCACTTCGACATGGACAGGTGCTGACAGGTGCACATCAGCTGGAGATTGAGAGCTTTCCAGGAGAATCTAGAGCCTTTAGACAAGGCTGTACAACAGGCTGTAACACGAGGCCGGTATGCCGCTAAAACTGAATGTCTAGTTTTTGTTATAATGACTTCAAATAAGACTATACACACTGTGCACTCTTGTTAGATTTGATTTCTTACATGGGCTATTTAACTTGTTCCCTGTGCTGTAGACCTTTTAATCATTTAGTCAAATAAACTAATTCAGTAAAGTGGATTCATGGGAGCCACAGGACACTTTGATCCACCTTTTCACTGATGAAGGTGCTGTTCTCTAACCATTTTGTTTATGTAGTTTTTTGTGTGGAATCTGAATAATATCCAGAGCTTTGTCAGTCTCCATGGAGATTAAATATATTAAAGCCACAACCGAAAAATCTCCATATCCGCTGACGTCCCACCAGAAAGTTTACACAGTGCGCCTTTAAATACGTCAATATTTAGCACAACAAACTGAACAAAATATGTAGAGTAAAAGCCACTAAAAACATTCTGTACTCCATTTTAACTGTCATAAACTAACCCCTGGACATTCAGTTTTGCAGTGATTCAGGAGATTCCAACCATTTAGACGTTTGATTCAAGGTGTGCTTTGTCACAGGGGAGGCAAGAGCAGAAGGCATCTTTGAAAGAAGTGTATTTAAGATAACATAGTGGAACCCTGATTTATAATTTGGGTTTATAATTTTGGGTTGATTGCTTCCAGTGCTGACTTCAAGAAAAATACCACTTAAAAGAACAGAAAATGCCACTGACGTTTTCTGTCAGTGTAGTAGAAACAGGAGCGGTTCTTGTCTAAAGTTCACTTGAGGGACAGGACGCTGGACCCAATGTGACAAAATGCAGATGTCCGACAAATCTTGGAGTCATTTCAGTAACTGCAGGTCCCGGCCTCCCATTCGTCCACAGGAGAGAGGAGGCGTGTCATGTGGGACCAAAGACCAGACCCAGACCAGGTCCAGTCCAAGTTGAGTCTGGGTTGAGTCCAGATTTTGGGCTCATAACTCATCTTTGTCAAAGTCTTCGTCCAGGTCCACATCACTGAGGTCGTACTCCTCCTCCAAAGGAAGCTGGTGACAAGAGAAATACAAGATTTATATTATACAAGTAAGATATTTAATATTAACATTTTATCTATTCTGATCCTCGGTGTTCATGTCCTGGAGCTTCAACACTTGAGAGAAAAGACAGAAATCTGAACTGCTAAACTAAGTAGAATCCCATGCATTTCTGTGCATGTTTGTGGAAGTCTAAACTACAGAACTAGCAACATTTATACAGAATAAGACCACATGTACACTGAGGGACCTTTAGCTCTCCAAGATCGATTTGCATGAATTGTTCAGCTCTAAACTCAACAGTAGCATTACCCCATACAGTAAAACAATAAGGCTCTTTGCCAAAACCCAATGAGAGCACAGACCTGTCCATCTTTTCCATCCCAGGGCTCCACTGAGCTGATTTTGGGCATGTTTCCACCTCCAAGTGTGGCAGTAGATCCACGGCCAACAGACAGCTCCCTATAACACACCGCACAACATGCGTTAACATTTAAAGTTTAAAGGTTTATATGACAGAACTGTGGTGGTGTGTACCTAAGGAACTCGTGGATGCCAGTCTCACTGAAGGAACCTCTGAGCAGAGCGAACTTCATCTTCCTGGTGTTGATGGCAGCCATGGCTGGGTATCCAAAGCCTCCGATTCCCAGCGCAGCTTCCAGGTCCATCTGAGCACCAGCCTCAGCCCAAAGCCAGCTACACACAGGATCATCATACTTATTATAATTTATTGTGTTTGAGCTTTTCAATAGCTAACATAAGAAACTTGATTGTGTCAGTGTTTGAGCGGAGAGCTTCATTAAAACTATCGAAGCAGCAAATCATGTGATGAAGATAAGATCGTCACAGGGATGAGATCAAGATTTGATTTCCATCCCCTTATGGCCCAGCTCTCTGTGTGTGCCAGCAGCTGTTGGTGTGATAAAACCCAGCACACAATGACCCCAAACTAGACCAGAGAGAACCAGGCCTTACCCCCACATCTTCTTCTTGTATTTGTCGGCCATTTTTATCATCACATCTAGATAGGCGTTTCTCCCTGCAGCACCTGCACAACACACACCCTTGAGACTTTGGACATTTCAGAACAGTTCACGAGGAAACATCTAAGTGCAACTTTACCAGTGTCCAGGATGTGAGGCAGCACAGCGATCACACACAGCTGACTGTCCTCACAGGTTTTCTGTAGAGCCTCTTCATTTACAATCTGAAACAAAACAAAAGCGTTCAGTGTCTTCAAAGTCATACAAGTACCGGTATTTCAATAACACATATACAATTTTATTCAAGAAAAAAGCAGGTGATTAGGAGCCCAACTACAATGTGCTACAGCCAAGAGCCACTTAATATTTAACTTTACAAATGTCGCTGCTTCATATAAAATGTATGGACATCGTTTCAGTTTTTCCTTATGCCAAAAGCACATATAGTAGTTTATTAATTCACATCTGTTTTTGTCATTTTTGCTGTTTTGTTTGAGAAATAAAAGCTATTTTTATGACCAAAACGGCACTAACCTCAACGAGTTCAGGAGGAGGGGCGTTGTCTGAGAACAGGTCAAGAGCAGTGTTGATGATGTCGCCTCGAGAGCGCCCCCCTTGGTAGTCCTCAGGCTCTTCTCCTTTACGGAAGATTTTAATGGTGGGGAATCCTCGGATCTACAGAAAATACACTTAATCCTATTCCCTTTTGAAATGCTTTGCCCTGTGCTGCTGGACTCACCCCATATCTGCTGGCCAGGCCCTGGTGCACTGTAGCGTCCACAGCTCCCAGCTTCACTCTGCCTTTGGTCTGATCCTTCACCGAGGACGCAGCAGCCGCCCACTCAGGCTCCAGGCTGTGCAGAGTACAACCATTTATACTTCGAAACACTTCAACAATCATGTGAATGACAAGTTTTCTGGCCATGTCCATTGCTTATTCTTATTCAAATAGTGATTGTTTACAGTTGGTTTTCTCTCAAAACAAAGGGAAAAGCAAGCGCGTTATTAAAATACCTTGGGTGAACTAAACACCACATAAACTACGCAAAAGAAAATGTTCACATTTTGAATGGTTTTGTCAGTTCTAGTTTTGTACATTTATACAAACTCTCAATTTAGCTTAATTAGCGTAGCTTTAAAATTTACCTTCAATTTACCAAGCATCATATCTCATTTAACAGACCTTCTTCTTGGGCATTCAAACATAGCCTCAGTTTGTGTTGGCTAAAATATAAATGCAATAAATGTAAAGATGTAAATTGAAGAACTCAAAATAATGACAATTTTAGAAGCAACATTAAAACTTTTCCATTCCATCTATTATACAAAACAAACTCCATCTAAATTTATCACGCAAGTTTGTCTGGTATCAATAGTTGTGAATAATTATTTTTCCCACACAATAATTGAAACACTAAAATTTGATATTGTGAAGTACAAGTGAATTGTGGACGTACTTCTTGCAGTGTCCACACCAGGGGGCGAAGAACTCCACCATCCACACATCGTCACTGCCCAGGACCAGCTTATCAAAGTTATCATCTGTGAGCTCCACCACGTCCTGACCACTGCTGCCCCCGCCCCCTCCGCTCTGCAACACAACACCGGGTTAGACACTTAAAAACACAACATATATGCCATTAAGGAAGAATGTAATCTAAGCACTTTTTAAGAACCTTTAAAAGCAGGGGTGCCCACACTTTAACTGAACATGCGTTTATTTGAGGCAGGATTTATGCCTTGCCATATGGCCGACATAATCACCTCAACATGAGACATTTGGAGATGCTTGTTGTCATATCAAGCAGGTATGGCTATATCTATATATGTATAGAGATATATGGAGATACACATGTACACACGCTCGCACACACAGAAACAAGAAGTGCAAAAGCAATCAGATACACATTAAAAAGATCTTTTTGCTCTACCCAGAGGTTACACTCATTGTTAGAACATACCTGCTTGTAGCTGGAGCCTCCTGTCTTCCCGTTGAGTCTGTCTTTGACCAGAGACTTGAGGGCGTTTATGGCTCCGTCCACTATAGCCTGGCTGGTACGACCACCTACACGCATAAAACAGTATGTAAGAAACTAAACAAGTCTACAAGGAACACAGGTAGATTAAAAAAAATATATAATTTTAGCAATAATCCACAAATAGTTCTGTTAACATTCCCGATTTCATAATTGCGCTGCAAGATTTATAGTAATTGAACTGCATTTGCAATTTGCAAATACAACTTTTCAAATGCAAAGATTGAAGTTTTAAGAAACTGTGGTTATATTTTACGTGGAGTGAGACAATAGGAGAATCCCACTGAGGCGCACAGCTTGTTTGGATCATTACAGTGAATGTTGCCATGCATTTGCAGTGTGTGGTCTTACCCTGGTACTCCTCTGGCTTGTTCTTGTTGGCTCCAAAGACCTTGATGGTGGGGAAGCCTCTGATGCCATACTGTCCTCCCAAAGACTTGTGCTGGTCTGCGTCCACCGCTCCCACCTTCACCACGCCCTTTTCATAAGGAACAAAATACACTTCTAGGACTCTTTCATTTAATTTTTTTTAACATTTTCAGGCGAAACTGTCATTTCAATAGCACGTGGATCATTACAAACAGAACAGCTTTACATTTTTAAGAATTTGGAGTTAAGTTTTTACTGAAAAGAAATATGCAACAGATCGGACACTTCCCAGTCTAATTTTTTTTTTTTTATTATTTATTTTATTTTATTTTATTTTTTACTTAAATCAGACCACAATAGCTTCTCCTGTAAATCTTCCATCTCTACAGGTAAAGGATTGTTAACTGATCAAATGTAAACACCATCCAGTCTGAAGCCGGATACTCGGGCACTTGATTTACCTTGAGGGCAGTGGCAGCCTTCTTCCACTCTGGCGCCAGGTTCTTACAGTGTCCACACCTGTGGAATCAATAAACAAAATTCAAATTTGTCTAAATTTATGCAAGATTATCATCTTCTTTGACCATTTCTGATTAATACATAGTTACATTTCTGAATCCATGGACTGGTGAAAAAAAAAAGGAAGAACTGATCTTTAAAAAAAATGTTTTACTAAAGATAATGCTGTAAAAATATACAACTGACAGAGACCAGGCTAAAGGTCCATATGTTACTCTCGTGGAGTCTGTGGTTGTGTCATATTGTCAGAGGTTTTATTTTTCCCTTTAAATGTGTCCACACTTGTTGGATGTGGAAAATCATCCATATGAACGATTGTGAGGATTTAAGTTGTCAAATGTAGCACCTGTAGCTAATTTGGCACAGTTAAGTTTAACAGAGAAATGCTGGTGAACTTTGGTGGTCAAAGACTCTTTCCTCACATTTATTGCGCTCACACAAGTATAAAATCTCAAGATAAAAAAAATTCAGTGTCCAGTAGATGGCACATGCTTTCCTATGGGCGGCTGTCTAATGCGTGTCCCTTCAACATTGCTGCCAAGGCAAGTAAAGCGCCAAACGAGGACTGCATAGACCTACCAAGAGGTGCAATGTAGACCTACCATGGAGCATAGAACTCCACCAACCACAGCCCATCGCTCTGCAGCACCTCTCTGTTGAAGTTGGATGGAGTTAGTTCGACCACATCATCACTGGAAGAGTACAAGGCCTGGGCACAGAGAACCAAGGAGCAGCCTAGTAGTCCTAAAACACACATTTAACAAGAGATACATGTGAAAAATGAGCAATACAATAAAATAATACATTGAAATAAGACAAAAAACTAGGTTGCCTACCATTTATGCTACCATTCTACCACATTTAGAATGTATTTGATGGATAAATCATGAACCAAATCTTAATATTTAATTCAGCCAACCCTACTTTTATAACTTCAACAAATATTCAGATGTGATTAGTAGTCTCTAAACCACAAATTACATATAAAATAAGCAGGAAAGTAGTCACAGTTTCCAGGGAACAATAACGTGTATGTCAAGCCCTGATTCGAAACCATATTTAGAAATGTAAATTTTCAAGAATATTGTTTATGGTTAGTTGATTGCAACAAAGGGCCCTGCCAAATGTGCCTCATAATTTAGCATTTTGGCTAGCAGAAAAAGCACAGTAAAATACATCAATAGTATCGCAAATACAAGCTGATTATCTGCAGGGTAGTGGTTACATGAAATGGACTTACCAAATAAAAACGGAGGCATGTTGTTAGCAGTCCGCAGTTAACTCGCTGGCTCACACAAACGCTCTGTCCACTACACTATCTGCACCGCTGCCGCTACCAGATATGTACCGCCAGGGAAACGCTCACCGTGGCCCACGCTCATTGGCTGTGACTAAGCAACGTGGAGCCTTAGCCAATCACAGTGCGCCGTGTAGTTTTGCGGAGCCGGAGACAGGAAGTAACGTGCGATTTTTTTTTTTTCCAACAAAGTTTAGGATATAGATTTTTATTTTTAACAATTGACAGCCTTGGTATTGTGAATGATAGGTATATGTTCATTTTCTATCAGATTTTTTTTTAGACCTTAGTAGCCTATTTACTTTGTTACAAAGTTGGACACAAAACACACAAAAAAGCCAAACACACACGGAATACAATTATACGGTACTACCCCCCGAGGGGTCCCACTGCGCTATGTCAATCTTCTGCATAATTGTCTCCATGGAGATGCTAGCATTGTTGTTCCACAATATCGCATTAACGTTATCTACCTCCATGGATACATATCCTTTTTAGTGTTTTAAATTATTTTGAAAGTGTTTTATTCCACTTGAGGGCCCTATCATTTGTGTTAATAGCACATGCTTAATAAATTACAACTTACTTTTATATGTTATTATTTAAACAACACTAATAGACTCGAGGAGGGGGAACATAAAAAAAAAAAAAAAATAGACATTACCATGGATGTCAGACATTTTTGTTGTAACTGTATCAAAAGTCCATGGAGATGCATTAACTAAAACAATGTAAAAAGTAAAAGAGCCTTCAAACAACCCGATAAAATACTGGATCACTACTGGTTTATGAATTTATCACACCAGTGTCATAATACTTTATGTTTAACATCTTAAAATCTCCATGGTTTTAACAAATAGGCTAATTGAAATTTCCATGTATTGTTACCACCCAGCTAGTGTTAGGGGAAGAAACAAAAACACGAAAGATATAAAAAGGTTTAAATAAAGAAGCAATTTAATGAACAGGGAGGTAAAGGTACAGTAACAGAATTAACACAAAATACAAAAAACAAACAAGGTACGCCAGGCCCAAAATGCATGGGTCACACAGGCCTAACAAAACACAGGCCCAGAAACAGAATCGGGTGACAAATCAAAAGAGACATGACATAAACCAAACGAAACAAAACAAAACAAAACACAAGTGCCTCAAAACACAAAAGTCAGGCACTGCCACTGCAACCCTGACAAACAAAGCAGCACATGGCATACTGGCCACACAGACCAGTAGCCCCGAACAGGTGTGCAGCAGGTCATTAAATAGTGGGCGGGACCACAGATATGATTGGCACTCCAATTAGAAGGCCAAGAGATAGCAGCCAATCATATATATATATATATTTAAATATATATATATATATATATATATATATATATATATATATATATATATATATATATATATATATATATATATATATATATATATATATATATATATATATATATATATATATATATATATATATATATATATATCCACCAGAGGGAGCCAAACTATAAGTTGCAATGAAGTCACTTCACTTTTTTCATTCCGCCAGTTAAACTGCTAATGTTTCAATACATTTAGAATATTTGTTCTGTTGTTAGGCAGGTTGGTGAGAGTTTAGGGTAGTTTGGTAATACATTGCAGGCTGCAGGTATTTCTGAAGTATAGCCTATGGGTTTATGAGCCAATATAGTCACAATGCAGCACGAAAGAAGGCCCAGTAAAGCTTCTTATTACAGGCTACAATAAAAAGTACGAGGGGCAGTAACCAGAACCAATACATTTCAGTTACATTTACGGTAGCCTTACAAGAGCATAACGATTTGCAATCTGTTGATTCAGTTTGGGGCAAACTGTAACCGCCTTCTTCAGAATTATCAACTTTGTTCCGCCGTACACCGCGTAAAAAGCTCGTACTACGGGCAGGTCGTGCGGGTGTTGCCTGGAACTCCGTGTGCCGCTTCACTGTGCATTGCATGCAGTGGGGATTGATGAGACGATGCATTTCACTGCAACATGCGTCAAGACAAGCACGGGCAAAGGACCGGCACCGGAAACTACAGCTGAAAATAAAAGCACATGAGAGCGAATATTGTGAAATAGATCCTTGTTTCCCCACAACCGGAGCAATTAGTAATCAACTAATTTCGACTAATGGTTTTCATAATGTGCTATAGCCTTTACTATTATTTTGAAATACGCATGACAGTCTCAGTTATTGTTTTCGAACTTCTGTCCAAGTTGATTCCGGAAGTGCATTGACTGACTTCTCCCGGCTTGACTACAGGCGCACTTCAACGCCAACTTTCGCGGAGCGCACAGGCGCACTGCTCACTGACAAACAGCGCTTCGGACTGACGGGACTTGGAGCTGTTGTCAGCTCAGAGTCAAATGAGCGGGTATTTACCTAGGCAAGATGATTATGGCGCGCTTTTACGCACGACACCCACGCGCCTTTTGGACACAGGAGACCACAGTGGACAGTTGAACTGGCCATTCTCTATTTTGGGTTCTCTAGTGCATAATGTGGGGGATTCAGAGGTCACGTTATGCGGACTGCAACGGCTCCGAGGCAAGTGAGGAGACCGAAGTAGTGGTGAACATCGGTGGCGTCAAACAGGTGTTATATGGGGACGTGTTGAGCCGCTTCCCCGAAACTCGTCTTGCGGAGCTGCTCAACTGTTCGCTCAGAGCTCCAGAGGAAATACTGACTTTATGTGACGACTACGACTCTGAGACAGGCGAGTTCTACTTCGACAGGGATCCGGAGGCGTTCAAATGCATTATAGAGTTGTATTATTACGGAGAGATCCACATGAAGCGCGGCATCTGCCCTATCTGCTTCATGAAAGAGATGGAGTACTGGAGGATTGGCGCGGACTGTTTGGATGACTGCTGTAAATGCCACCTGCAGGAGGTGCAGGATGAGCTGGCCGAGATTGCGGAGAAGGTGCGGACTATCTTGGTGGACCGGGAGGGAGACCCAAACGCCGGGGGCTGGCAGCGCTTCCAGGTGTGTCTGTGGAGACTCATGGAGAAGCCTGAGTCTTCGCTGCCCGCGCACATCATCGCCATAGTGTCCTTTGTGTTCATCCTCATCTCGTCCGTTGTCATGTGCGTGGGAACGATCCCGGACCTACAGGTGGAGGACGAAGAGGGCACCCTCACCGAACACCCCACTTTGGAGATGATCGAGACTGTGTGCATCGGCTGGTTCACTATCGAGTACGTCCTGCGCCTGATATCTTCACCAAATAAACTCAAATTCGTCCTCGCCTTCATGAATATTATTGACTTCATGGCCATCATGCCTTTCTTCGTGGTGTTGGTGCTCACCTCCTTCGGCGCGGGGGTGATGGAGCTGGCCAACGTGCAACAGGCGGTGCAGGCTTTACGCATCATGCGCATTGCGCGTATTTTCAAACTGGCCCGACATTCGTCCGGACTGCAGACCCTGACCTCTGCCCTGAAAAGCAGCTTTAAGGAGCTAGGCCTCCTCCTTATGTACATGGGCGTGGGGGTGTTCTTGTTCTCCGCTCTGGGCTATACCATGGAGCAGAATCACCCCGACACGCTGTTCACCAGCATCCCGCAGTCCTTCTGGTGGGCGGTCATCACCATGACCACGGTGGGCTATGGAGACGTGTATCCAAAGACCACTCTGGGCAGGTGCAACGCCGCCATCAGCTTCTTGTGTGGAGTTATCGCCATTGCTCTGCCCATTCACCCCATCATCAACAACTTCGTTCTGTTCTACAACAAGCAGCAGGTGCTGGAGACCGCAGCAAAGCACGAGATCGAGCTGATGGCGCTGCGCTCTTGCCAAGCTGAGCATACACTCACATGTGGCAGCGGTGAGAGCGCGAGCGGGGCCGTGCATGCGTGTCACAGTGATACTTTCCTCCCCTTACTGCGCGAGCCACGGGGCCCCGGGGTCAGGAGCGCGAGTGCGGACACGAGCTTCGAGAGCACCGCCGAGGCCGCGGACTTCTTCAGCTCATGAGCAAAGATCCAGAGTTCCTCATCCATACTCTTCAACGCGTAAAGGAATAATTCCCTCTACCACCTGTTTGAAATAGACTTAAAGGCCACTCCTTATTAGACACTTTAGGACGGTTTATATTTCATTAGGCCTACTCGTTAATTCCGCGATGGTGGTAAACCAATGGTAGCCACAGCTGCCCTGAGGCAGATTGATGAAAGCAAGGTGGCTAATCTTCACCTTCAGCCTCTCCTACTCCCACCAATCATTCACGCACACACACAAGATTCATACTAGATAATGAGAGTGAAGTATCTTGCCTAAGGACATAAAGACAGTTGCAGAACCACAGTCATGACTTCATTAGTACCTCAAAACTCAGTTATAGTGTAAGCTCATCAGTCTAACAATACATGCATGACTGGATTTTTTCCCACTGTTTATTGAAAAAATACTGTTTGGTTTCTGTTTTAGAGGACAATCTACACCACCATGAGTTTGTTTTTACTTTACTCCTGCTGAAATAAATGACTCATGTAAACTCTTAACTCTTTGCATGCATTGTGTCCCTGATCTTCATGTCTCAAACATGTTTTCAATCCATCTTTCAAAAAATAATTACACAAATATATTGTGAATAGCAGAAATAAATAATCTTTGGCTTTCAGTATCTTACCCCAGCAGGCACTGGGTTTTATTTACCGTAGTGACCAGGGTCAAACAGTTTGTAAATAGCCTGAACCAAAGTGGACACGGCTCCCTGGGGACCCATCATTCACAGGGGTTAATCCTTCCATTCAAGACATATGTGAGCCCTGACCATCCAGAGAATGTCACAACCCATTTTCATTTATTGAGTCTCTAAGTTTTTGAGCAGAGAAAGAGTTGAATGATATATTAATATGTGGCGTATACAGATACAGTGGGACGTTGGGTAAAGTGGGACAGTTAAGTCTGATTCTTTTTTTAATGCATGCACTTCTATAACATGCAATTAACCTTATCATTGATTTGGGCAGAATTTAAAAGAGATTCTTTTGTAACGAGATTTTTTTTTCAAAAATGTGACAAATGATTAAATGAAAGTTTATATTATATATATATATATATATATATATATAAATAAATTCTCTTCTCACCCTCTGCGGGTGGTCTCATCTATCTCTGAGCTCGGGTCCTCTACCAGAGGCCAGGGAGCTTGAAGGTTTTGCTTTTCTGGACTGAGATGTCTGATGTTCCTCCAGGGATCTGCTCTCCTCCAGTTTGGGGGTCACTGCCGTGAGTGATCCGATCACCACGGGCACCACTTTGGCCTTCACCTTCCAGGTCTTCTCCAGCTCTTCTCTGAGCCCTTGGTATTTCTCTAGTTTCTCGTGTTCCTTTCTCCTGATGTTGCCATCACTTGGTATCGCCACATCAACCACAACGGCCTTCCTCTGCTCTTTATCCACCACCACGATGTCTGGTTGGTTTGCCATTACCATTCTGTCAGTCTGTATCTGGAAGTCCCACAAAATCTTCACTCGGTCATTCTCTACCACCTTTGGAGGTGTTTCCCACTTTGACCTTGGGGTTTCCAGTCCGTACTCCGCACAGATGTTTCTGTACACTATACCAGCCACTTGGTTGTGGCGTTCCATGTATGCTTTCCCTGCAGCATCTTACAGCCTGCAGTCATGTGCTGGACTGTCTCAGGAGCTTCTCTGCACAGCCTACACCGTGGGTCTTGTCTGGTGTGAGGGTCTGGGCCTCTATTGCTCTGGTGCTCGGGGCCTGCTCCTGTGCAGCCATGATGAGTGCCTTTGGTAGGAATATATATGTATATGTATGTGTACACACACACACACCCACACCCACACCCCCACCCCCACCCCCACCCCCACACCCACACACACACACACACACACACCCCCACACACACACACACACACACACACACGCACACGCACACGCACACGCACACGCACACGCACACGCACACGCACACACACACACACACACACACACACACACACACACACACACACACACACACACACACACACTCCTGGGGGCGCTCTGGGAGTATGGGGTCCGGGGCCCTTTGCTAAGGGCTGTCCTGTCCCTGTACGACCGGAGCAGGAGCTGTGTTCACATTGCTGGCAATAAGTCAGACCTGTACCCTGTGCATGTTGGACTCCACGAGGGCTGCCCTTTGTCACCGGTTCTGTTCATTATTTTAATGGACAGCATTTCTAGGTGCAGTCAGGGCGTGGAGGGCGTCCTGTTTGGGAACCACAGGATCTCATCTCGGCTGTTTGCAGATGATGTTGTCTTGTCTTGATGGCTCCATCAAACCAGGACCTGCAACATGCGCTGGGACGGTTTGCAGCCGAGTGTGAAGCAGCTGGGATGAAGATCAGCACCTCTAAATCCAATGCCATGGTTCTCAACCAGAAAAGGGTGGTTTGCCCTCTCCTGGTGGGTGGAGAGTCCTTGTCTAAAGTGGAGGAGTTCAAGTAGCAGAGAAGGATGGAGCGTGAGATTGACAGTCAGATTGGTGCAGCGTATGTAGTGATGTGGTCGCTGTAATGGACCGTTGTGGTAAATGTAACACAGCAAGGTATCTGACAACCAGTGTATGTGAAATGGGGGGGGGGGGGGGGGGGAATTGCTCCCAGCTGTGTTCACATGAAAAAAAAACCACACAACCACCACAACCAAAGATCACCAACTCTCAAGACAACAGCTACCAGGTTATGTAAATAAAGAGCTGAGTCGAAATCAGAGCTTAAAATTTACTGGCCAATCTACGTCCCTACCCTCACCTATGGTCATGCGCTTGGGTAATGACCTTTCCTGGACAATAATTTTTTTTAAATAGCCACAGATCTAGGGTGAAGTTTCACTTACATTAGCAGTTTTTATTTCAAGCTAGATATTTCAAACTACATGGCAACTTTGGTACTTAAAGACGGGTCCGCCAACTGCTTGTCTCCATGGAGATGTTATTTCTTAGCCTAGAAAGTTCAATAGTATATATTGACTTCCAGATCTTTTCACTGGGAGCAGATCGCCTCTCTCCATAAGATCTGATCTAACTTGGCCTTCTAAAGCATTTTCACACATGAGCAACATGAGCAACGGCAATGATACCTGGAGACAGGGAGGATTGAAAAGAAGGCCTCCCTGATCTCACACTTACACTGCTCAAAAGGAGTATGAAGGGAAAAATTCCACCAACATTCCACACAACACAGATGCTAATGTTGAGGCCAGTTATGCCCACTTTCATGAATTCAGTTCCTATTATTTGGTCTAGGGTCAGAACTTAGGTCTAGCAGTTACACAGGATAAACTAAAGGCCACCTGCCCACCTCTATCCACTTATGGCCCTTATTCCTTGAACAGCGTCTATCTTTTCCATTGTGCTCTATCTGTCCCATATATCGGGGCTCTCGTCCTGTCAGCTGCTCGTAAAGTCAGCGCCGCAGCCACACAGCCGACGCTCCGAGATAACAGCCCCACTTCGAATCCTGGACGTATCATCGCGCCTATTTCTGTCCGCTGTAAATTCTGCACAGTAATGGAGAAGTGGACAGGGGACATTCATTGAAGGGCAAAAGTCCCATTGTAACAGGAGACGCTGGACACATGGACACAGTTGTTTGGGACATTAATGGACAGTAATTCTTTGGACTATTGGGGGAAGCTGGGGTGAAGTGTTTGTTGCCATTGAAAGTGAAGGGGAAATATGTTGAAATTATGTCAAAATAAAGTGTTGAAAAGATGTAAACATTATTTTCAATTTCATTATATTTTTATCATTGATTGAAAAATGTAAATGTGTAAATGTATTTGATAAAAGAAGCAGTGACATATTTATATTTAGTATTTAAAATGTTTTGTGGATGCACATGATTATGATTTTGACATGTTGTGTTTTTTTCTGCTATCTATGAACAGCTATGGATCATTAATTTATGTTTTGGAAATTTTAATTGCATCATTGAACTAAAATCACAATAAAACAAAGATTTCCACTGATTTGTGGTTGAAAACTGTGGCACTGATTTCCGCTGCCTGTCGCCACAACTAAGTGGTGCTCTGTTGGATCATGCCCTGAATTCAACACTAATTGCAACTTTGAGTAAATTGATTAAAAGGGCATACAATTACAATACGTCTCCTTTGCTGTTATACTGTGCAGTCTAGCAGGTTTAAGACAGTTTTATGTTTGAGTAGAGATAGCTCTCACTCTGGTCTTAAAATGGGGTGATAATAATAATGCATTTGACTTATATAGTGCTTTTTTTGGTCATTCACATTGCATTTTTCATTCATTCCACACTTCATAGGGGTTAACTACTATTATAGCCACAGCTGCCCTGGGGCAAACTGACAGAAGCAAGACTGCCAGTGTGCACCATCGGCTTCACTGACCACCTCCAACCAGTCACACACACCACTCTCATGCAAGGCAATGTAGGTGAAGTGTTTTGCCTGAGGATTTCCTCTTCCAGTCGCCCTCCCGGGGGCACCTGGGGTCCCAGCGGCCGCCCATCCAAGTACTGACCAGGCCCCACCTGCTTAGCTGCCAGGGTCTGAAGGTCTGAAGGGCATTGACAAGCAGGTATTTCTCTCTGAGAAATGTTTCTCACCCGAAAGCAGTGACCTAAACTAAAGTCATCTAAAATCTTGCCACCAACACCACCTCTTCACAGTGACTTAGTGTTTTTGAACCCAGTGAGAAGAACCCAGAGTAGAAAAAGAATCACAAACAAGTGCAGGGATGTGGGTGGTGGGGGTCGGTGACAAATAATAATTGAATGCAGGACAATGTAAGCTTACTCAAACATGTGTATCAGAAATATAACTTGGTGTAAGTTCATGGTTCAAAGCTCATAAAAGTCTATTCTGCAGAATAATCCTTCCTTAGCTCAGAAGATGGTGGACGCTGACTTAGTGACTCCTGCATTAATTTCTGCATGTGTCACTCCTCTGACTCTCCAGTCCTGCCTCCTCCGGCCAGACTGTCAGTGTCCAGTGAATCATCCACTCTTCCTGTGGTATTCTCAGCTTTCTCCACAGGGTTCGGCTTCTTAAAAGTTGCCGACACTCTTCTGATTTTCAACACAAAACAGAAATTCAGACAAAAAAAAGACTAAAGCAACCAGCGTTGTTGCGATCCTTTTCTTTTAGAAATGAATGAAAGTATGTTCAGCATTTAAAGTATCCTAATTCAGAGATCAACCTTTAAACAAAAATTGTATTTTTCTATTTCTAAAACATGAAAAATTACTTTCACTTTTGCTCTGAGGCTAACGGAACACAATTCTGCCATTAGGGCGCCCAAAAGGTTGGCAGAGTCTTCCTGATTTAGTTTGCTGTGTTTATTTAGGGATGCGAATACCCTCCATGTGTGTTCTTTTTTTCCTTTGATCCATCCATCTTTCTCTGTCTCCTCCTTTCCTCGCCTTTCTCATTTGTCTTCTTTCCTCTCCTCTCTCCTCTCCTTTCTTCTCTTCCCTCTCCTTTACTTCTTTCCTCTTGTCTCTCGTCTCTCCTTCTTTCCTCTCCTTTCTCATTTCCTCTCGTCTCTCCTTCTTTTCCCACCCCTTCTTCTTTCCTCTCCTTCTTTCCTCTCTCCTTCTTTCCTCTCTCGCTCACATTTCCCTTCCTTTCACCTTCTTTCCTCTCAACTCTTCTCCTCTTTCTTCTCCCATCCTCTCAACCCCCCTTTCTTCTCTCCTTCCTCTCTCCTTCTTTTCTCTCCTCCCTTTCATATCCTCTTTCCTCTTGCCTCCTTTCTAGTTCCTCTCTCCTCTCCTCTCATGTGTACTATCTCCTCTGTCCAGTCCTGTTCTTTTGTGCTCTCTCAGGTGGAGTCATTGTTGAGGGAACAAAGCTAGGTACAGGTACACATACACCGTCACATTCAACACACAGACACACACCTACAGCAGAGGTTCCCAACCTTTTTTGTCTCGAGTACCCCCTAAGTTTTGTTTCACACTCCGAGTAACCCTTAATTTGAGTTTCAGGCAAATAAATAGGTTTACAAGTTGAATATAGTAAATTCTTACTATTGTATGTATTGCTTTAATCATGTGTATGTTCCGAGATACCCCAAAGATATTTACAACTAATCACACATGTCACACACTGTACACTGGGCCAAAACAGATTTTGTTCAATTGACAAAGAAAAATACATGCGAACACCTTTATTTTGCTGAATCAATGTTTAAAGGGTCAAAAAGTAGTTTATTTTGAGTGAATTATGCTTCTCCCTAGTGTGATATTTACAAGAGATATCAATACACTGAATAAGGTCAAAATTATAAAATCGTAAAAACCTGTCATACGCACTTTAAGGTATGATGCTGAAATATGTGAAAGATTGAGATGAAGATGGTTAGTCTCTGTCACTGTCAGCCAATCACCGCCTGTCACTCCCAACAATCACCTCCCAAACCATTGATAAGCCTTCTTTGCCAAGGAATAGCACCAAAGTTTATCTATTCAATAAACTATTTGTAGCACGGCGTCTGACTCATTTTGCTGTCTCTCTCCCTGTTGTCTGTGTGTATACATGTGTCTGTGTGTGGGAGGGAACCACAACAGGCGTTCAGACTAATGCCTCTCATTATCACATCAGTGGCTGCTGCACCGAGCTCTTTCTGTGAGGTTCAAAGATGCATGGGGTAATGGAACAGCTATTCTTATTGGACAGGGGTTCGCAATCTGTGGTGCGAGTGACAGTGGGATAGGCTGGACTCCTCTGGTTTATCGTCTGTATTTTCAATCCTTGGATTTGTTAAAGTTGGTGTACCTGACTTAATTCTTGTACATGAGTGAATGTTTTTACCTAGCCCACGAATGAACAACATGAATACTAGAGAGGAATACGTTTGACAGATTTAAAGACATCTTCCTCGGTCTGAAAATCAAGTGTCAACTCTGACAATTTGCTGAATGTCCTCCCCACTCTATTGTTCTCTCCACAAATAGCCATATGGTAAAACACCAACAATTACTCACCCATTATTAATTTTGCCAACATTTTTAATAAAGGTTTTTGAATACTTTCTGTCGCAGGTGCAGTTGTGCCAATATTTTCCTACCTTTTACTAATTAATGTTTTTACTCATCACACTCACACCACTATTTTTGTCAACTAAAATTATGTAATTACTCAAACTAGACTAAAATGACTAAACTTAATCTGCACTAATAAATAAAAACGGGTTGTCAATTAACACTTCACAAGATTATCACTACGTTCACACTGCAGGTCAAATATTTGTCCAAATGTGACCTGAATCTGATTTTTTCATGACAGTGTGAACTACCCACTTTCATAGACTAAACCTCAAACCTGATGTTTTCAAAGTGATTGCAGCCTGAAACATAGGTCACATTAATCTGACTTATGCTGAAATGAAACAGGAGCCACTTTTTATTAGAAAAGAGAGGGTAAGATAAAACTTGCAAACACCTGTCAGGCAACAGTTGCAAAGCTAGAAAGTGCAAAAATGTGAAGTTTTAACCTGAATTAGTTTTGTAAATTGTGACAAAGATAAAATATCAACCTTGTCTATTCAAGACAAAAGATAAAGATGACCATGCTGACTAAATGGTGCTTCCTCGTCATAGTGTGTCTAATAATGTAATAATAACAGCAGGACTCCTGGTTTCGTGCTGCTCTTTTCTGCACATCAGGTCACTTTTATTATTATTTGCAATGTGAACCACCTCTCCTAAAAAATCTAATTTGGGAAAAAATTGGAATTGAATGTCAAGACTTGCTGTGTGAACATGGCACTTCAACTCTTCAATTGCCTGCACTACAAAGCATGTGTGTTAGCCGCATGTTGATAAAAATCCATACATATAATTAGGCTCCTTCCACCTTCCCCTTCTATTATCTATTGTAAACTGTTGAAAGGTTGACTTTAGCATTTCCGCTGCATTCTGCAATACAGACGTCTGACACTTAACTCTTTGTAAATGTCAAGAGAACATACAGTCCAGAATGAGAGCGATGGGCTGTGTCTGATTGTAATGTAAGACCTCCACTGGCCTGGTCATGTGACTCTGGAAACATGCAAACTCTCTGGCAGCACACTCCCTGTTCAAACAACAAGTGCACTTATGGTTGTTGCTGATACCCTATTTATTGCATTTAAACTGCAATATTGATTTAATGTCTTTAGAGAAACTGGTCCATTGATTTTCTTTTCAAAACTGTAGCACTGATTATCAGCTTTTGGCCCAGCTTTTCATGGTGGAATTACACTGTAACAAGCAATGGATTTTTATTTGTGTTTTTATTATTGGAACAATAGCATTCCTACATATGAACTGTAAGCTCTGAACTCTTTTTTTTTTTAATTTTTTTTAATTCTTTGTCCACTTTTTACTCACACACAAAATTCTATCAGAGGCTTGTGTTAAAAAGTGGTTTTGGGGCTCCTGGAACCAAACAAGTGAAAAAAAAAGAAAAATAATAGACCATTTCAAACCAAACGCTTTTGTTCCAGCAGCCATCAGTGCAAGTTGGCAGATGAGCCGGTAATTTGGGTATTTTGAATGGAGTTTCAGTTATGTTGGCCTGCACTGGTGTCACTTTACACAGAAGCAGATGTAAATGACTCACTGCCAAACAAAATGTACCTATTGGTACGACTAATGTAACCATGAATGAACGTTTATGCTAAGGAAAATGTTTGCAGAGGTGGGGGCTGGATCACAGACTACAACCAAAATCCAACACATATTTTTTCTGACAGTTAAAACATTCACTAAAGAAAATTTTTATTTGCCATATAATAACTGTGTGAAATGGCACAGCTTTGGCCAAAGACTGAAGAGGGAGTTTATGGATGTACAAATATGGACATGAAGTTAGGTATGGGAGAAGATGAAGAGAATTTACAGCAGACAAATCATGACCAACCCCTCTTTGCTGTTTGTGCCTGAAATACTTCCATTATGTCATTGCCGTGCCTCTCAGGTGGCCAGACATCTTCATATGGCCACATCACAAACATGAATTATTTAGGCCCATGAAGTAAACAGATGTCCATATTCACATGTCATGGTTTAAAACAGCCTTAAATATGCAGCAGAACACATTTAGTAAAGTGATTTTGCATTTTCATTTGAACAGACTGTGCCTGACATGAACAGCAGGCAGAGTATTAATTAAACGTCTACATTAATACAGTTTGTGCTTGATTGAAAATACTTATTCTTCAGTGATGTATTTTATTAAAAAGTAACATTTAATTATAGGCTTAATACCCTAATCCTAACTCCTATCCGAACGAAATCGATACTAAAACCTGAATAATTCTTAATAAACAATTTCTTCACTGTGGTAAAAAACACCTCTTTCATTTTGTTTCATCTGACGTGAAAAAGCCGTTTATATCCCAAAGGAGTCTGCTTTGAGAGATGTCCAGGAGGGCCCCAGGGCTCAAAGCAGCGCCTGACCCTGGTGTTGTTAATGTATGAACCAGGGACACTGCCGCTGGAAAAGGACTGTAATAAGTGCTGACATTAAATCGTAGAAAGGGTTTCAGAGGTTGTCATCCGGACGCCGTTTAAAGATCGAGACGTTTCGACTTTTATCCAAAAGTCATTGTCAATCAGAGAGCTGGTATGGGAACTTAGGCTTATATGCTACTCTACGTAGTGAGAGTCCTGCCCACAGGGAGGAGTCACTGAAACCTGTCTTGTTAGAAAATTGTTTGTAGTCACCTGGGATTTGATTAATTGGTCTATCTTGTTTGATTAATGGTTGGCCTCACCTAGTTTCACCTGTGGCTAAAGGTCTATTGTTATCTTGATAGCTGGCTGTTGCTCCCTCCTCACTGCTGATTGGCAACTGCTGGCAACAGCCAGCTATCAAGATAACAATAGACCTTTAGCCACAGGTGAAACTAGGTGAGGCCAACCATTAATCAAACAAGATAGACCAATTAACCATATAACCAACCATATAAGCCTAAGTTCCCATACCAGCTCTCTGATTGACAATGACTTTTGGATAAAAGTCGAAACGTCTCGATCTTTAAACGGCGTCCGGATGACAACCTCTGAAACCCTTTCTACGATGGACCACACCTGGACGAATGAGGGTTTACATCAACGAATGCTGACATTAAATATGATTTTCGTGTAATTTCAGAAGAGATAATGACTCACAAGAGAGCGTTTTTTCTTTCTTCTCTCTCATCTTGGTGTTATTATGTGTAGTTTATTCCCCTTCTTCTCAAGAATCAGTTTGACATGATGAAATGGAAATGGTCCATACTGCTTTTTTTGTTGTTGTTGAGTTTTGAGAGTATGTTCTCGTGTTATTCGTCATCTACAACTCAAAATTGTTCCACCAGATGACATATGTTTTAATTCTACGTACACCTCGCTTGCACAAGAACCCTCTTAAATAAATCATGAACTTTGGCCAAAAGTTGCTGCCCAATTTCCACACTTTGACAACATTTTATTTAGGGGTTTGGAACAGTTTTGTGCAAAAAAAAACCCTGACACTGCTGTTTCCAGAGTTAGCTAGCTAAAGTAAAAATGGTAGGATGTTTTCCTGAACACAGGTTAATTCTCCCAGCACAAGGCCTGAAGAATAATACGGGTGCAGCACTTGAGACTTAAGACCAAAATCTGTCATCTCAAAACTCAAATATAATTCTAACATGTTTAAATAGTTTAAATGAACACTAATAAACCAGAGTGCTTGTAGTGTAATTTAGTGCTTTACTAGTCATTCAGTATGACGTCCACGCGACAGAGGAGCACCACATTGCCTCATTTAAATGTTTCAGTGCCCACAAAAATGGCAGCAATTCATCATTTAACTTATAAATGAGACGGCCTTATCTGACTTTCAAATACTCCCCCGAGCGCTGCGATTTGTGTGGCTTCCATACAAAATGTCTGTGCACAAGCGGGGGAAGTGCCATGAAAAACACTGTTACATGAATTGAAATATTTCTTTCCTCTTCCAAAACCCGGATTATTAATGGTTTTATTAATAGTTTGCGTATTCACAGTCCACAAAGGTCCGTTCCAATCAATTTTAATTTGAACCAATTTAAAGGTACACTTCGATTTTTGTTGTTGTTGAAAGGTCCATCCACTTGCTTGTCTCCATGGTGATCTAATTGCTTTGCCTGGAATGAAGAAGAAGAAGAAGAATTTTTATTTTTATTTATAGAGCGCTTTTCCACCTAATAGGCACCCAAAGCGAATGTTCCACTTGCTGGCATTATCTAACTGCATGAAGGAAAGCGAGCACCTCCATTCCAAGTTTTGTTTATTTTTGCTTTGAAAACACCTAAACAAATGTAGGGAAATAAGTTTGACAACGTGGATCATTCCATGTAAAGCAATTACCATGTCTTCACACAAGAAAAGTGACATATATAACTGTGATGATGGTTATATCTTGGCTCCAGCTTCTCTTGTCCTGATCGTGAAAATGCACAAGATTTAGTAAAGGGTCTTGATGGTTTGACTGCAGCAGGGTTGAATGGCAGGTTCAATGCTGAGAACACACTCCCCGATATAAGGAACATGTAAGGTTGATTACGGTAATAAAAAAGTCTATACCCTCCAGGACTGTTTAGAACAGCTGCGCAAACAGATAGAGGATGTTTTATCCCATTCATTTTAGTGCGTCATACAGTTGTTGTTACATATGTGCTCATTACGAGTATTTGATTTTCTGATGCTTGATAAAAATAAAACAAAACAATCGTCAAACTGTTGTGGGCCGTTATGTTTTGGTGCATTATTGTCCAGCACAACAGCACAGCCTTGGATACAAGAAATGTTTATTACATGGTCATAAGCATTTAATAATTGCTATGTCATTTACCTAAACACTGGGAATGCCTTCCAACTCTGCTGTGGTGTTCCTCATGTGTGGTCAAGTGTTTCTCAGTTGCCAAAAATGCCCTGGTTTTTCACAGTTAATAATTTTTGGATACTAACTCTTTAATTGAAAACACATGGATAAAAATACAATGGGGTTTAATTATGGAATGGTACCAAGCTTTAAAAGGCAGAAGTTTTCTTTTATAAATGCAGGAAGGGTCCGCACAGGCTGAATGCGTTGTTTTTTTTTTGTTGTTGTTTTTTTTAAATTTCATAATCATTTACCTTTACTTTGAAGTAGCCAGGAGTGGAACGTTTACTCACATTAAACTAGTACATTTTGAAGTAATTGTACTTTTTAAAGTAGATTAGTAAACACACTTGTATTTCTAATTGAGCAAAAAGTTCTAATTATAGAATTAATTGCAATTAGTTACAGTTAGTTACATATAAAAATCATGTCCCCATCGTCCCCATGCGCTCTTGACGCACTAGCGTATCGGTTTCTTTCCACACGGACAAACACACAAAACATTTACCCTGACTAATTTTGTATAAAATATGGATCCAAAGAGCTACTAAAATTGTGCTAAAGCAATTAGTAACAAGTAGTTTGATGAGTACTTTTCATATGTCCAATGTTGGCAGCAGCACATGTTTGAGGACACATTGGCAGTACTCATTCCACCACTGTAAGTAGCTTTATTTGCAACTATTGTTGTTTGTGTTAACTTTGTGCCAGTTAGTGACGGGCGATACCATGGAAACAACGCTGGTGTGTGTGACCAGGAAGATTAAATAGAGCAGCCACCGGAAGGGGTGTGGGTGAGGTATGGTCCTGCTCCTGAACTTCAGTTAACAGACTTATCTCTATTTAGTGATGGGTGATACCATGTATTTTTGATTTGATACCAAGTATTTTAGACAAATTTCATACTAATACTTATAAGTTAAAAAAAAAAATCCTTGACTATGAACAAGTTAGTATTTTCTTACTTATATGAAAAGAACATACAGAAATTGATATTTCAAGCTTGGTCAGTATCAATATATCTATATTTGGCCCATCAGTAATGCCAGTTTTTGTTTCATGTAGATAGGCCCAGTAATTACAGATATAGGCCAATTAAAACCAGGTCAAAAATCTGTAATGGCACAGTTAAAAAGCAGATTCTACCACAGATAAACGAGTAAACTGATCCTGGCTCACTGCTCTCTCATAATGACACATTGTACCGCTGTGTGCTTGGTCTGTTTACTCAGCCATCCTCAGTACATCTGTGTTTAAAACATTCATTTATTCACTGACAAAACAGCAAATGCAGTTCCTCTTCCTTCACTGTGCACAAACACATGTAGATATCTGGAGGACTCTTTGTCTGTTTTTATAGATTTTTGAGGATCTGTACTTTACTTGAGCCATAACTGAATATCCATTTCACATTCAACTTGACTGCATTAAAAAAAAAGGTTCAAAGTACAAAGTAAAGCAGTTTTCCACATCCTTTGTCCCATTTAAAGCCTCACTCCAGAGACCTGAGGTGTAGATGTGCCATAGACTCACAACAAGAAACAGTAGTGGGCGTGATGTGAATGATTGTCAGTCTGCTGTTGTGACTTGCTTTAAACTATAGTATTTTAATGACTATTAACAAAATCTGAAGTTTTCTCAAACAAAAGAGTTGGCTTATTCATGCTTTGGTTTTTGATTGTTATAAATGTACAAATATGTTAATTGTTACATTTCTGTTTCCTGTTTACTCTTCTATCCAAACATGTCTATTGTGTTTTAATCTAACCCACATTTAACATTTAACACATTTGTCATGTGTTTTTTTTCCTTCCACAGAGTATCTTGTAAAAGTGACATGAGACCAATGAACACTAAATGCATCTAGCAGTATTTTCTTTCTCACCAACCCAGAGTAAACCAGTTTCATATCCCCATATGAAAAAAGCAGTTCTAATGCCAAATGAATGAATACGGACATTAATAGAAAAGGTTTGTGAGAGGACGAGGTATTGAAATACTTTCTTTCTCCTTGAGAATCAGATCCCCCAACTTTAAGCCCTTTTAAAAAATGGATACTTTTGTTGGTTTGTTTGTTTTTACCCGCAGAAAAATGCTGCAAAACCTCCAAAATCAATTGGTACATCAGCAAATTGATCCCTGTCATTCCTGGACACATAGCCTATTTGTCTTGGTGTTATTCTGGATTAGTATTGCTTTAGTCTTGGGTTAGTGTGTGGGAGGATCTCTTGCATTATCGTTCTCTTCGAGGTTAAGGAGACTTTGAGGACAAGATTATCATGTTAGAGAAACAGAGAAACAGATATAGTAGATATTTTGTTGCCGGGGCAGCACGAAAGACTTCGTCTGTCTGTCTGTGGAGCAGCTCAGCTCAGCTCTCTCATGTTCATATATATATATATGAACACGAGAGAATATATAGAAAATATATAAGCCTTATTATCATTATCATTCTAATTCTGTGTTCAAACTATGCTAAAAATCATGAGATCTCTAAAGGGCTAAAGGGTCATACTTTCCTTCAGGAGCTGACCCACACGTCCAGCCGTCCTCCCCCACAGAGCATTTAGACTCTCGGACAGGGGCCAGTCACAATGATTTTCACTTACTCACATCCGAGCAATGATTGAGTCTCCCTGTGTGCATGTGGGAGGGGTTTGACACTGAATCGAACCCACCCACTTCCTCTTGAAAAATGTATGCCCAGAGCTTCCTCTGTGGATGTAGATTTAAGTGGACATCTTCTTGTCACGTCTTCTGCCACTGCTGTGTTCCTGTAGCTGGTATTTATCTCCAGCAGAATCTTTTTTTTTTTAGCACAATACTTTATCACCCATTTTAGGAATATATTTCACAGGGTAACTTTACTCTTACTTCAGTAAAAGTGTTGGTTCCTCTTCTGTGAAATATATATTTTCCATTTTTGTGTTTGTCCTTTGAAAATGCCAGATTTTGTGTTGTCCTTACAGCACATTCATTTAAAATGAGGGGTGTTCAGAATTAACCATCACTAAATGCTTCATTGAGTGAAGACATTTTTCCCAGTTAACAGGCACAGGTCATTCGCCTTGTTTTCTGTCTATACCTTTAATACACAATTGTGCCACCAAAGGGCGCCTGAATGACCTCTGGTGCAACTGTGACAGCTCTCAGCGAAAAAAAAAAGTTTGCTGAAACTCCAAAATAGAGGATAAAACCATCCGAAAAATCTGGCCCTCGGTAAAATTAAGTTGAATAGGCCTGACTTTTAAACCAGGCCCTTTAAATCATAAAGACCTTCTGCTCCAAATAGATCTCATCATTCCTAAAGCTTCTTCCCACAAGCCAGAGTGCTTAAACAATGCACTTTGAACTTGGATCTAGCACTTAACGATAGCTTGGTTATTTCACAGCTAGTGTTAAAATACTTCCTGGTACTCTTAGTGTTTTGTAACAACCATTGGTTTGTAATGTTTCACTCTGAGCTTTGTGCAAATGTCATCTAGTGATTGTTATTAAACAACTAATTTAAATTAAACTAAGTGAAACAAACAAACAAACATACAAAAAAAATACGAAGGCTTTGTGCATCTGATAGACATGGCTGTCATTCGTCACCAACATCCTGTTTCATACTGTACCCTAATATTTTGTGTTGTGCAACATTCATCATATAATCACTTTTCTCTTGGATAAGTGCACTTACCTGGAAGTGTAAAAAACAACTAGCTTCAGCTTGCTGTCTCTGCTTCTCTCCTGTTATACATTAATCCGTTTCCCCCTGCCATGGTCAAATCCAAGTGCTTGTGGTATCAGCAAGCAATGTTGACTAACATTTTGAATATGTTGAATAACTTGAAAAATAACTTCAAAGCAAAGCCAAGTGAAATGAATGCGGCGTCGGCAGGTTCAGTGTTCTGTTCTACTTCCACCAGGGGCATGTCTCTTTTGTCTTTTTTTTTTTTTTAATTACATACATATTTCAGTTCAGTTCAGAAGCCCCTTATGAACAGTTTGCCAACAAGATCGAGTACATCACCCGGACTGACGTCAGTGGGGCCCCACCCTGGAGCCAGACCTGGGGTGGGTGCTCGAGTGCCTGGTGGCACAGCCCGAAGGAGCGTGGGGATGTCCTCCTGTGGACCTACCACCTGCAAGGGGATCCGTAAGGGGCCGGTGCAAAGAGATCTGGGCAGCAGTTGAAGGCAGGGGCCCTTACAACGAGATCACCACACACAGAAACTGGCTCTAGGGACATGGAACATCATCTCACTGGGGGGGAAGGAGCCTGAGCTTCTTCGCGAGGTTGAGCGTTACCGACTAGATATAGTCAGCCTCACCTCCAGGTAGCAGGTTGGTGTGGGTTTGCTCATACCCCCACAGCTCAGCCGTCACGTGTTGGAGTTCACCCCGGTGGGGGTCAGATCTCTCACTGTTGTATCGGCCTATGGGCCGAACAACGGTGCAGAGTACCAGGCCTTCTTGAACCGCTGTTCAGTCCCTGTATGACCGGAGCAGGAGCTGTGTTCGCATTGCCGGCAGTAAGTCAGACATGCTCCCAGTGCATGTTGGACTCCGCCTGGTTCTGTTCACTGGTTCGGTTCATAATTTTTATGGACAGAATTTCTAGGCGCAGTCAGGGCGTGGAGGGTGTCCGGTTTAACCACAGGATCTTGTCTCTGCTGTTTGCAGATGACGTCGTCCTGATGGCTTCTTCAAACCAGGACCTGCAACATGCGCTGGGACGGTTTTCAGCCGAGTGTGAAATAGCTGGGATGAGAATCAGCTCCTCCAAATCCGAGACCATGGTTCTCGATCGAAAAAGGGTGGCTTGGCCTTTTCGTGGTGAGGTGGGTTGAGAGTCCTTGCCTCAAGTGGAGGAGTTCAAGTATCTCGGGGTCTTATTCACGAGTGAGGAAAGGATGGAGCGTGAGATCGACAGGCGGATCGGTGCAGCAACCATTGTGGTAAAGAAAGAGCTCAGTCTAAAGACGAAGCTCTCGATTTACCGATCAAGACCTATGGTCATGAGCTCTGGGTAATGACAGAAAGGACGAGATTGCGGATACAAACGGTCGAAATGAGCTTCCTCCGGGTAGCTGGGCACTCCCTTAGAGATAGTCTCTCCAGGATACGCTAGAGGGCCTATGTCTCTCGGCTGGCCTGGGAACGCCTTGGGATCCCCCTGGAGGAGCTGGAGTCAGGGAGTCCCTGCTTAGACTGCTGCCCCTGCAACCCATCCCCGGATAAGTGGAAGAAGATGGATGGATGGATGGATGGATGGATGGCTGGATGGATGGATGGATGAATGATGGATGGATATTTTACAAAACTCTTGATGGGAGACACAAGTGCATTTCTGATGTTGCTTATGCAGAGTTAGACTGTGGAAGTATAATAAGATCTGGGCAGAGATAGGAACACTTCCTGAAGGTGAGTCACCACAGCATCGTGTCACAATTGTCGGCGGTGGGAGCAGATCCTGGCTTTCTGAAAACCATTACAAATGATTAAAGCTACTAAATGCACAAATGAAAGAAATAACTACTTTGGGAGTTGTTTTGAGGTACAAATAACACTAATATAAGGTTAAAAGCTCACAAAAGTCAATATGGGACCTTTTAGAACACATAAATGAGATCATGTTTGTACCAACTGAGCCATTGCCTTCTTTCAAACTTTAATCTGACCATGAGTTTTTGGATATGTTCGCAATAGGACATTTCCTTCTTTCACACAATTAAGCTCCATGCATCTGTTGTATTTGTCCCTCTTGTTCCAGTTCCCTATCCTTTTGTCCTTCTGCTCTTATACTGTATGATACCCACTTTGACAGCACAGATTGCCCTTTTCTCACCCTTCTCTAAAAGACTTACATATAACGGCTCATCCCATCTCCATTCTCGAAGTTTATGAGCCATGATCACACAATTATTCCAGAATGGCTGCTCATAAAGACTCATAGTGAGTGATCCATCAGTGTGTGTGTACGGACCAGGAACATGAGTTTTAATGGGACACTTCTGTGCTCGTGTGAAATGGATTGTGGTCAGAGGATGGAGAGGGAGACAAATGTGGTGATGACGGTGACAGGGGACAGGGGAGAGTGATGGAGGGGAGGGTCAGGAGTGCTACAAAAACAAAACAAAACAAAAAGACTGGGAACAGTAAAGAGACTTTTGTTCATCCTATTGAACGTCCCAATCTCAACAGGCTGAACCATGAAGTTCATGTCCTGGGCATGATGCAACTGAGACTCCACCTTTCAAACAGGCCACTACATAATTCAACTATAGCAATGAATGTAGAATATAATATAATTTAATTAATGATGCTCAATCAACCAATCAAGCTTGAGTTTTAAATTACTTCAGTGTACAAAAATCTATGACTAAAACCTCCTGCAGCCACAGGACCCAGAGGAGAGATGAGGCAGACACCAAACCTCCACCACAGCCAACCACAACTCCTGGTGCAGAGAGAAAGAGAGAGAGACTCATGATAAAAAGAGAGCAGCTACATGAAAAGTGTTATTTTAGCAGAAACTGTGAGATAGGGACGAGGGAGGGCGAGAGGGGATGAAGAAAAATGAGTTGGAAGAGAGAAGTGAGAGAGACAGTATGAGCGGGAGAAAGAGGAGGAGGTGGGAGAGCATGGGGTGAAAGAAAGAACAAGATAAAGAGGAGAGGGAGCTGGGAGAGTCGCTCACTTCTCCTACACTTTTCATACCACTGTGGGGGATTGATGAAAGTAAGTGGAGACAAGTGAACTTCACAAACTGACGGGGAACTTCAGGCCTCTGGGAGAAAAGTTTACTGTGTTTGAAGTGAGAAGGATCTGGAGAAACTACATTAGTAACATCAGCATCAGGGCAAAGATGGAGATGTTGCTGAACGTTCTCAAACCAAATGTGTGATAATCTGATTTGTGATTTATAAGTTAATGAAACTAGAAAGACAAAACTTTGAATAATGCACAGATTCTGTTTTTTTTTTTTTCAAAGGCAGCGACTCACCAGAACCCTGTCAGAGCAACTGAAGAAGTGACTTGGATAAGAAGCAATATTCACTGTTAAAAACTTGGATCCAGTTAACAGAATTAAATTTTCTTTGACAATAGAGCCTACCTGGACGACAGAGGGATTACACAGACGTTATTTGAAAGCAGTTTTATTTTAGGAATTTTGCTCCGTAGGCTTTATTTGACAAGACAGTATTGACCCTTTGCACCGACGTCACATGATCACGTGGGTGTGCCATGTCGGACGGGAGAAATAAGTGAACTGAATAACTGAACTGATAAGTGATTGAAAAATAACACTGATTTGTACAGAATAAATGAGCAAAGCCAAATGAGGCGAAAAAAGTTTGAATTTGATTATTCTAAATGATAGATGATCAGTGACCTCCATTAATGTAAACCTGTGAGGCAGGGGCAAGCTACTTGCATAATTAATAAATAATGACTTTCACTTGAATTTGGCAGAATGAAACATTTTCTGTGCAAGCAGTTTGTGAATATATCAGCATTAGCTGTGATAGTTGAATTGTAAATACATTCATACGAGTTCATCTTCATTCACTTTACTCTTGACTTGACTTGACTTGACTGTAAACGGTTAAATACGTGCCACACCATGTAACATGAATCTTTTCTGATATTTATGATAGTTTTGTAACATTGGCATTGATTTTCCTTGTACAAAGTGTTCAATGTAAACCTGTGAGTACCTTGAATGCTTCCAGTTCTTCTGGTTTATCGTTGCTAATCATTGCGGTCTTCTGTCTTCATCACTAGGTATACGAGAAGTTACATTAGATTTACGCTCTGCCTCTTAGTGCAGCCAACTGCACACAGGAGATCACAATTTTACTTGTAAAATTTAAAAAAATAAAGTGGTCATTGTACTTGCCCAATATACAATGGCATGAGACAGATGAGGTGGAGGTTAGTCTGAGATTTATTTTTTTTGCATGCATTGGAGCATCAAGAGTAAACACATGGAGAGAGCAAACTTTACAGGTCCTGTATTTGATCTGGGGATCAAATACAGGACCTGAAGTCTGAACTTGCAGACTCACCAGGCCATCCTGAGACTGCACAGATGAACCCATGAATGTGAAGACATTTTCCATGGAGTCCCAAATAAAGTGAATGGACTGATTTGACATTAGCATGATGGCTGTGTCCACATAGGAAGGGCATGTGGTCTAGGGCTGGCCAGGCAATTATCAACACCCAGTGGAGATGTGACCCTTTGTTTTCTAGGTTATTAGAATTAATTGCAACCTTTCCAATTTGCTAATTGCTCCCATTAAAACTGTGTTCCTTTTAATCTCTTCTCCCCTTGATTGAGCACATCAACAAGTGGAAAACACATTTACAAATCTTTACAAAGCTTTTTAACTCCATTCATCGTAGAATGTTTTATAATGTTTTCCTGTGACAGTGAAGCAAATCCAGCATATTTCAACATGATCTGAGTCCATGTTTATGCCTATAATAGATCCCATCCCGAGGAGCAGTTTGTCCAATCAATACTCTGTCCGCTGCTTTAGCCCCATCTTCATTCATCATAATCGGGGGCACTTTAGTGGAGCCTTGCATGCTCATAAATCACACTGAATCTGACACCGTGAGCCTGGGCTGCTCTTGATCTGCTGCCTCCTCTCATCTCATTACTGCCCTGCGTAGCCACCTCGCTCACAGAATAAATAAACAAATGGCTCCCTCTTACTCCCAAGAGACATCGGCCAATTGGCTGCTCTTCCAAGGTAGATGCTTTGTTTAACTCCAGGTCACAGCGGGTTGAGGTTTAAGTCAATCCCATAGAAAAAAAAAGTAAAAACAAAAAGTAAGGTTCTGTTATGTATTGTTCAGGTTTTTCATAGCCTTTCATAAAAACATAACATAACATAGATGACAAAATCATCCAACCTGCATCTGATTATAAAACATTTTATTAATCACAAACACCAAAGAAGGAGATATTCAACAGTCGGGGATAAGGGTGGATTGTACTTGTGAGCTATAATTTACCCAAACACAAAATCCTATATTAACAAATATACCACAAAACTTTCTGTGCAATCGTACACCACAAAAAAGTTTACGTCTTTTACTGAACTTGTCTTGGATAGGCTTATCTTGCCCAGTAGACTGACACAGGTGTGAGCACTGCTGGATATTTCGTTCTACAAAGCGCGTTCACAATTCCTCTGACAACCCCAGAGTTTCTTAATGAAGTCGTGCACGTTCATGGAGCAGGGGCGGAGTCAGGACCAGTCGACCTGAACAATGTAGTAAGAGCTGTGTATTTCACACATGAGGAACTGTCATGTGTCACTAAATACAGTACATGATGAATGAAGTGATGAAATAGATACCACAAACATGTGGAGTCAGACCAGCGACCAATCACACCCACAAACGAGATATGGATGTCATTGGATATCATCGACAATACAGACTAAAGCACTAATGTGCTAAGCTCATGAAAAACAGAAACAAATGCTTTTATAAAAGATCTCGTTATTGTGAACCTCAGTAGATGTGGGGTTTTCCATCCTTAAGCACTGGTTCTGTCCTCCTCCACATCTGTAATGAACTCTATCATTAGTCTAAGCACTAAACCACGCATTCACACCAGGAGAAGAAAAACTGACTTATTTTTGGTCTCATGTTTGGTGGATAGGGATTAACTGACACTGGCATGTAAGAAAGTGGATTTACAAAACCTACGCAGGTAACTTTTGTGGTGTTATTTGAAGTACATAGTAGAACTTACATTTGAACATTGAAGAGGGTCCAAGAAATGCACATTTTAGGGCTATTAATAATATAAGAAGTTTGAACTGATCTATTCAGATCCAAGAGAGGTCTTTTAGGTATTGTTTTTAGTTGTAGGATCTGTCAAGCCAATGTTTGTGGCTCATTCTTTAAAATAAATCAACATTACATAAAGTAAAATCAATATTTAATTGGAACAAGTTTCCTTCATACTTTTATGAATTTCTTCATACTCACACATGCTATCTGCGTATCTAGCCACTTGCATAAACGAAACCAATAAAGTGGACAAGATTGTCTTTAGAAAGTGCATACTGATGACATCCTTCTGCATTGTTTTCTGCACCATTGAGTCTCACTGCACTTTCCCCAGTGGAATTGAAATACAAGGTCTGAGCATAAGTTTGTACGGTCGTCCTGGTGGAGTTAGCACTATATTCATTACCTCTAAGAGCGTCAGGGCCAGACGAGGCTGTCTCTGTGTCAGAGGTGGAGTTATGGGCTATGAACGATCCGCCATGAATCTGTCACAAAGCCCATTGTGGAGATCTACAGCATCAGGGCAAAGGAAAGGTACAGATTCAGGTGAGGAAAAGTCTAAAGGCTTATTGTTGTTGTTTTGTCCTGTGACAGGAGCAGCACCAGTCTGTCATGGTCAGGCTTATGAAAGTTGAATGATCCACCAGGGACCAATGAATTTTGTGGTCTGTTTGTATGTTTCTCCCTGGTCTGGGTGGGTTTCCCCCGGTATGTCCAGTTTCCCACACCAACCCAAAATATGCACAATAAAAAGTAATTTCAAGTGATAAATACCTGTTATCAGAAGAAAGTCTTTAATTCTGTGTTAGACCTCAGAGCTCCGAGAGAAACTGGTTTAACCGCCTAAAGCCCTTAGAAGCTGTGGTTGAGTCCACAGAAGCTTCTGTAGTTGAATAGCAGAGGCAACTGCAGCTCCAGATACTAGCTTTAACTTTGCTGAAGATATTGAATGTAGATCATAAATGTTTCATATCACTGCAGTAAAATGTGAGTCCGTCCTCCCCATTGCTCCACAGAGCAGTCCTCTTTTTTAGGCCAATTACAAACACGATTTAATTTTCTTAAGTAGCAGCCTCAGGAGAAGCAGTGTTTTATATTTCATAAGAGTCATAAATTACTGTCGGTAGCCGTAAGAGAGATCAGAGTGTGTGGAAAGAACAGGGCAGTAAACATGTCTCCCACAGCGCATCAGTGTTCTGTACTCTACACAGGTCAGTGAGAAGTTTTTTTTGTTTTTGTTTTTTTTAACGACTTACTGAGGACACATCATAGCAGCTCAAATGGGTTTATTACAAACTGGTTGTAGTCACTGGTGTCTCAATACGCTGGTGTGTGAATGTGTGTGTGAATGGGTGAGTGGTTCATTGATGTAAAGCGCTTTGAGTGCCTTGAAAGTATAAAAGAGCTTTATAAATATGAAAATAAAATATTAACGTTTGCATGTGTAAATTGTGTTCTATGTGTGTTATATACGTTTGTTTGCTCAGTTGTTACCTGTACCTGGAACTTAAAGATTTTATTTACACAGCAAACTTTACTTTGGCCTAGGCTACTCTACCAGGGGTTATTCTGGACAGGGTAAATCTGGCCTGTCACACTGCCACACACAAAAAACTGCAAATGAGAGTTAGAGTAATCCAGAGAACAGTGCTACACTACTGTGACAAAATCCACACTGCTCTTCCTGAATACAAAGTTCTTAGGCAGATTCACCTCTCTAGCACCCTGGAATAAACCTTACTGGGAAGGGTGATACTATCTTTTCTGACACACAAGAGTATAAGATACTCATGGATACAAGCTGAGATGGCCTGTGTATATAGAAGTATGTGGATATATTTTTAACTGCTGTGAGGTCGACTGAAGACACGGCTAATCCTCCCACTCAGCACCCACAAGCTTTAGCATAACCATCACAAGACAACATAACCATCATCAGAGCAGCACACATAAGAACAGACAGGCAGGAGGAGTCTCTGAGCAGAGACGGAGAGTGTGTTCCCATGCCAACGCTCATGTGCAAAATCTCTAACAATGAATTTCAATCAAACAGTGAGTAGTGATTTTGGATTCAGACAAAAGGGGCTGTCGAAGTGGCAGTTTTTCATAGAGTTACATGTAAAATTCTAAATGTGTGATTTTTACAAGGCTTAAAGTAACTTCTCTTCGAATGTGAAATGCAGAGAAATTTGTCTGTTTGGCTTCTTGATTCACATTCATTATCTGAAAGGGGCACTAGAAGATATTGCTTGCTAAGAATGTTCAGCACCATGACATGAAACGTATCTTTGGATTAATTGGGGTGCGCCAAGGGTCAATCTTGGGACCCCTTCTGTTCAACCTCTACATGCTGCTGTTAGGTCAAATAATAATGTATATAATAATAATAATTCAATTTTGACAGCCACAAAAGCTTTCTTCTACCTTTCAATGTCCCATGTTTGTGTCTCTTGTAAAGTCCAAGCGGAAGTTCTGTGGCGTTCAACGAGACGAGGCCTTTGAAGACGTTTTTTGTTTTTGAAGCCCTTGAGTGGCAGTCCCATAACCCTCAGGATTTTAAAAGAAATTCAAAATGACTGTCTTACTGTGTTGTCCCTGTAAAAGAAAAATGTCATTTGATGTATTGTATATACATGTAGCCATGTGTCTGTAGTATCTTAATGAATTGTCTGCAGCCAAACCTGGAGCTACAAGTGTCGAGAGGGACACCTGGGGTCTATTGTGTCTCTGTTCCCTCCTAGGCCAGCCACACTATAGCTCCCATTTGGCTCCTCCAATCCAGGAAGCACCATTTACATTCTCGTTTAACCACCTGGACCCCCCTATGGTTAACCAGTCTCCTCACTCGAAGAGACACCTCCAGAGACATTCTAATTTGATCACCCAGACCCCCCCTGCATACGACCACTCTAATGTGTATTGTAATGTACCCCCATCTTGTGACTGCCTGACAAACCTGTTCTCCCGGTGGCCTTTATGGGCCGGCCTACTGTAACTCTATAAATTGCTGAGTTTCCTATTGTGTGGCTCGCGTCGTTGCTCCGTTGATCACCCGTGTAGTTGTCTAGGAACTGTATTCTTCGATATATCAAAGAATAAAGAATCCACCTTTTTGAGAGAGACAGTGCTCCTTTTTCCTTGGACTTATTACACAAATTTCCACAACATCCCTCAGCAATGATGGCGCGCTGTGAGAGGCCCTGCTCAACAACCCGACAACATTTAAAAAAGATAACTTTTTTTTTGGCTTTGCCATCAGAACATCATGACAGAACATACCTAACAGAAAAGTACACTGAATCCGCATTTTTGCACAGATTTGGGCTTTTAAAGGCTTCTGGTCCTAAACTTTTGATCAGTTGCAGAACAGCCTATTTCACTTTTTCATTTTTATTTTCAATTAAATGTTTACTCAAACTTTATTTCGTCTCACTCCCATTTCTTGCTGCTCAGGACACTCTGAAATGGTAAATTAGTCAATTACATTTGCATTTGTGAATATGTTGACTCATTGACTCACATGGAGTATTTTTCAAGGCACACCTGACAAAACTTCAAGGCACACTAGTGTTCCCCGGCACACTGGTTGAAAATCAAGGGGTTAGACTACTGTAACGGCTGCTCACTGGCCTCTCCAAACGAGCTGTAAAACAGCTGCAGTACATCCAGAACGCTGCTGCTCGAGTCCTGACTAGAACCAGGAAGTACGAGCACATTAGTCTGTGCTCAGGTCTCTGCACTGGCTTCAGGCTCAGAGAACAGACTCTAAAGCAGCTCTGCTTGTGTTCAAGTCTCTCCAGGGCCAAACACCAAAGTACATCTCTGACATGTTAGTGCCATATGAACCATCTCACACTCTGAGGACCTCAGGGATGGGCCTCCTGCTGGTGCCTAGAGCCAGGACTAAACATAGGGAAGCAGCGTTTCAGTTTTATGCAGCTAAAAACTGGAACAGTTTTCCTGAACATGTGAGAAACACATACAGAAACAGCTCTGTTTAGACGTGCACATGACTGAAAGATTTTATCTGCACACTTCTCTTTTGAAGTAATTTTTATAAAGATTTTGTACGTCTTCATGTTTTCTGATTTAAACGCAATTTTTTCCCGGTTATGGAAAGCACTTTGAATTACCTTGTGTACGAATTGGGATGTACAAATAAACTTGCCTTTCCTTAATTTATTTGCTTTTTAAAGCTAAATATGCTCTCGAGAATCTTTACTTTGGGTATTTCATGTTTTTGAAATGAAAATAAAGAACAGTCCCAATCAAAAGTTTAAGATCAGTTGAATAAATGGAGAAAGGTCACATTTTGCATGGTTGGATCTTTAAAAGGTTCCAAGTACAGCTTCAACCCTACCCTAGCACCAAGAAATGGGAGTGAGACAAACAAAAGTTCAAGTAAACATTTTATTGTAAACAACAGTTCAACTGAAACAGGCCGTTCTGCAGCTGATCAAAAGTTTAGGACCACAGCTCAAAAAAAAAAAAACCCTCAAAACAGAAAGTCCAAACATAAATTCATTCATGAGTAGTGCAACCGTTGTTGTCAATCACTTCAAAAATTGGTTGCGGCGCTTGATGCAAGCATTTCCAGGAGGTGAGTGGGAATATTTTTCTAAGTGGTGAAGACAACCTCACGAAGGGCATCTACTGTCTGGAGGTGGATTTAGTTCAGGGAAACACACAGGATCCAAAAGAGTGATGTTATTCTCCTGAAGAAGTCCTTTGTCGTTGTCCTGTTGAAAAACCCAGTGGTTCCACAGACGAGGGTCTCAGTCATGAGGGATGCTCTCTGCAACATCTGCACAGAGCCAGAGGCAGTTTGACCTGCACCACTTGGAGCTCCATTGTTCCACTGAAGGAAAACACTCCAGATCATTATGGCGCCCCCTCCCTGTGGCACGTAGAAAACATCTCAAGTAGATCTGCTTGTTGCGCCAGTAAAATTGGAAACCATCAGGACCATCATTATCTTCTCAGAGAATAAAACTTTCTTCTACCTGCTGTGAGAGGCCCTGCTCAACAACCCGACAACATTCAAAAAGATAACTTTCTTTTTTGGTTTCGCCATCGGAACATCATGACAGAACATACCTGACAGAAAATTACACTGAATCCGCATTTTTGCACAGATTTGGGCATTTAAAGGCTTCTGGTCAGTTGCAGAATAGCCTATTTAGTTCTTCATTTTTATTTTCAATTAAATGTTTTCTCAAACTTTATTTTGTCTCACTCCCATTTCTTGTTGCAATTTGAAGCTCTATATAGAACCTTGTTAAGAGAGAGAGATGAGTTCAGCTCAGTTCCTTCAGTTAGTCCCAAGCACAAATCTTTATGGACAACATTTTTATTATATGGAATGGCACTGTGAGCAAACTAAACGATGCACACTGTTGTTGTGTCATTTAGCCCGTGTTGCCTCCTCTAATCGGTGTATGGCAACTCCTCTTGGTTATTAGCCCTCTGTTGAAATGACAGGTGAATGGGGGGTGTCTTGAGGTGATTAGTGGAGAAGCAGAGAGAGGCAGAAGCAGAGAGAGGCAGAGGTAGCAGGCTGTGATTGTCTGACAGAGATGGGCAAGGGACATCATCATTACTACATTACAGTGAACTGAAACTATGCAGTGCTTCTCAAAGTTTCATGCTAAGTAAGGTTAGGTAACGTAAGGTAAGGTATACGCTATTGTCCCCCAAAAGGAAATTTGTCCTCTGTATTTGACCCATCCTTCACTGCCCCTGCATCTCTTCCGTGGGACAGCTCCAGAAATTTGTGGTAAGGTTGGTCAGGACTGTAGCTGAAGGATTTTTCTTACTGTGCATGTTTTGGGTTGTGCAACTAAGTACAACTAAGATACTATTAAGGGACACTTTATTGTTGAAATGTGTAATCTGCATTTGAGCCATCCTTCAACAGCAGGAGCAGTGGACGCTCCTGCTGTTGAGCTAGGCTTTGTCAGGAGCTTAGCTGGAGGGTTGTACCTATTGTTCATGTTTTGGACTGATGGGGGGAAACAGAGACCAATGCACGCAACAGTGTGCATCGTTTAATCTGCTAACGTTGCCTTTTCCTGCAAAATCTCCACAGAAAATCCCAGACCGGCCCAGGAGTCAAACCCGTAATCTTGTTCTGAGGTGAGAGTGTCAGCAACTCTGCCACTGTGCTACCAATATTATTATCCAGTCTGTCTAAAGCAAATGGACGATTGATTTTACATCTTCGGCAATGCTTCCTTGGGATCCATACTGGTTCTCTCTGTATATTCTATACAGAACATTTCTGTCTGGTCTTCACCTCCTTCACCGCATCTTAAGGCCAAACAACTGTGCAATCAGGTTTGATTATTTTAGTGACACATGCAGGAGCTCATGGGTCATCCATCTTTTACAATAAAATAAAGCTTCTCTTACCTCAGATTAACATAATTCTATGCTTCACTCATTGTTAAATAAATACATTTGGTTCCCTATAATATTGTATTTCCCTTTTTTCCTCCTCATAATTAGCTGCTTGTTTTAATACATACTGATGCATACATACGGACTGCATGTCCCTGATTGGCTGATCCACCCATCAATCACACTCATCTGAATATGATTAGAATAAACCAATGATCAGACACACATTGTGGTAAAGTATGGGAGAATTGTGTATTTCTTTTTATTAATAATAATAAATTGTAATTGTATCCCCGCTTGGTTACAAGTAGCACCAGAGCTAAACTAGGTCTGAAATGAGACTAAACTATGACAAAAATAGTTTGAATTGATGACAATGGGATGGAAGTCAAAATGTTTTGTTTTCTAAGATAACACTGTCGATGAAACCTTTCCTACCATGGACCACTGCTGGACAAATGAGGGATTATATAAAAATAACTAAACAAATACCTAAATGAAAACACAATTGTAATTGTGACTCAAATTCAGACGATTTATTTAAATTGGAGTAGTTTTAACAAGTTTAGATTTGTCGTTGTTCAAGACTGTTTAGTTGTTTAAATGTTTTTCAAAATTATTGATTTTCATTCATTTTAAGAAAATGTTAAGCAAATTGTCTATGATTTTACAGCCTTTCCAGTAGCATCTGTTAGCTACACGTGCTAAAATAATCTTCAAACACAAAATGCATCAAACACTATGACGCCATTTCAATTTCATTTTGGGTCAGTGACATGACCGATCGTCCAATCAGAGCTGGCGGAGCAGCACATGTAACTGTTTCAGGAAGAAATACTTTGTTCTTGTTTTTGTTTATCCAACTCCACAAATACTTAATTTTCTCATCGCAAGACCATGGATTTCCTGTAAGGTCTAGTCCTTCTTCATCCAGAGAACCCAACATATCAAACAAACCCGGTGCAACTGTCTGCAGCTGATTTTCCTCCAAGTTCAAATGCCGCAGGCTTGTCAAATTCTGAAACAAATCGTGCGGAAGTTTTTGAAGTTTATTCCGAGACAGAAAAATATGAGTTAAATTTGGATTTTTCTGGAAAATAGTAGAATCTAGAGTGTCTATCTTGTTATTGTGCAAGTTTAGGCGTTCCAGTTTGGTTAGCTCATCTAGCGACTTGGCTAAAACCTTCTCCAATCGGTTGTTTGGGAGATCGAGATTGTCAAGATTTGGTACTTTCCGAAACAAGCTAGTCGGGATTTCTGTTAAACCATTTCTGGATAAGTCTAGCCATGTTAATGTGCTATTTGCCGACAACCAATCTTCACTAACATTTTCAATTTTGTTACTTTTCAAAACCAAACTTTGGAGAGGTGCATGGCTGAAGACGTTTGCTGGCAAGTTGTTGAGTTTGTTGTCGGTAAGATCTAGACTCCGAAGTTTGGGTAGGCCTCGGAGGAGATTGGGTCCCAGATTTTGGATTTGGTTGCTGAAAAGGTGGAGCTCTTGCAGGTGCGGAGTGCGGTTGAGGTGGGTTTCGGTGATGATGGAGATGTTGGTGAACTGGATGGTTAGAAAGCTGGTGTTTTGGGGGAGAGAGTCTGATGGGAATGCTTCCAAGGGGGAGGAGTCGCAGACCACCTCAGCACGGCGGGAGAAGCACCGACAATGAGCAGGACAAGAGTCGCACAGACGGAGGAGAGAGAGGAGGAGCGAGAGGAGGAGCCAAGTAGACATCACTGTGAAAGAAAGAAAATAATAATGAACTTCTTTTATGCGAGAGTTGAGTATTTTTCAAACACAAGCAAAAGCATATGTGTTGCTTTATTTTCTTGCTGAGTTTGTTTTATCTACTGCTCATCATGAATTATCACAGCATCTGGAAAACGAATGCAACGCATGTACACAAAAAAACAACCAGTGGTCTAGTGAGAGTGAAAGCATAGAGCTCAACAGTTCCGACATATTACAATATAAAACCAAACGTAACATTTTATCATAGTCTGACAATTCCAAAGCATACTGTTAACTGTTAATTCTGTAAGGTCAGGGAAAACCCTGAGGTCAGGTAAAACATTCGCCACCACAACTAATAGTAATGTGATTTAGATTTGATGGAGAGTAGACTTACTGTTGCAGAGGTGCAGACACAGCTTCTGTCCTGTGGATCTGCTCCCGATCCAAAATCACTGTCTTTTAATCATTAATTCTAGAGTCAACAGTCTTCCACATCACGACCCACATGTTTACTTAAACCCGCCTCACCCCCTAATCGTTTATGCAATCACAGAAAATTTGAAAAACGTAATATCCATGTTCCATGTTGGAATTTTGCAGAGCGGCTGTGCAGCTTGCATATTCTCATTAAAGTCCTCCACACATGAAGACGCAGGAGGAGCAGAGCCAAGTCAGCAAATTTTGCGCGCAATTTACATTATTCAAAAATTCAGTCTTACGAAATGTAACCAGAAATGTTTGCTCAGCAGAGAGGGATATAGTAGTATTCATGGGGAAAAACGTTAAGTGCAATTTTAAAAGTAGAGGCATTCAGAAGGATTAGAATGATGGAGAGTATGTCAACAGGCCGCAGTGGAGACTGGAATACTAAGTATTTCACCTTTCTACCAAGAGTAACAGTTAGGGAAACGTTCATTTGCAATTAGGAGATAGTAGCTCAATTGATCCATTCACCTGTTGAATGAAAGTTCAGTCCTCATTTCTGGCTTTGCACATGACGCTTGGGCAAGACACAAAATTGACATGTTTCAGCTTTTAACAATTTCATAGTGATATTTTCCTGCATCAAAAAAATTGAGTTGTATTTTGCTTCTTTCACATTTCATTAATGCTGTTTACAAGCTTATCTTCACTATAAAAATCCAGCTCAATTGGTAATTCACCAGATGGGGGACCGGAATTCGAATCCCACAGGGGGTGGCTGAGCGAATGAGCAATGACCATGATCCAGTGTGAGTCCTTAGGCAAGACCCTTTGTGCTACTGCCTACCCCATACAATGATGAATGACATTAAAACACATGAGATGGAGGAAGTAGTGTGCCAAAATGAATGAATTAAAAGTAAAACTAATAATTAATTATAAATGTCATTAATTGATTAAAAGTATTCACTGAATTCATTAAATATACATGTTAATAATTAAATATTCAGTGCTTTACTTAAATGTCCAATGAATTACACCTGTAATTAATTAATTTAAAGAAAGCTTCATCTTAAAATTTTGTTTTTAAATAATTCCAGATTTTATGAAGTTGTTCAGCATTAAAATAATCTGTCAGCTTCACTCATCAAACTCAGAGTGGGACTTCCACTGCTCTGGTCCTGTTCATTTCTCTACAGAGGAGTCTAACATATTACAGCACTGCTGACTAAAATGTAAGGGGGAAAGAACAAATGTAGATATGAGGCCGAAAGAACTAGAATATTACAGTTCATGACATGACAAGTAGTATATGAAATTACCTTGCCAATGAAAACGCAAGTCCAACCCAGCTTGAGACCAGTGATGGTGGCTATGGTGCTGACCAAGCACAGAGCAGCCCAAGGAGAAGCGGCAGGAGCCTGTGGCCAGTGGAGAACCACGGCCTGAAGTGCACTGGGAACAGATGATTCAGACAGAACTGGCTGTCCGCTGTTTGACCCTCATAAACCAAGCATCATCATGGAGGACTGCTCTATAACTAGAACCGAAATGACATTTGGACAGCAGCGTTACGCGTTCACGGTCGATATCAGAATCAGAATCAGAAGCGGTTTATTGCCATTGTCAGTGAATTCACAAACATAGGAATTTGCTTCGGCGTAGGTGCAACATAGAGCAATGAGTAAAATATTAAAAAATATATAGAAAGGCATGCATAATTGTGAGGTGCTTCAAACTTTTTTGAAAGAGACGTGCGCTCAGACGGACCAGTGGATTTAAATGGACCAAACCTGGGGGCACTTTTCGGAGTTTGATTTGCACACCCTGTCCCTGCTCTCATGCTGCTGCATATTCCATAAAGGTAAGAAATATCAACAAAAGCATTCACATGTAGTGATACATGATTGGGGCATTGAGCTGTTTTGGAGCATTACGCACACTGTGGATAACATCATGTGTATGTGTTCCACGGTGCTCTCATGGCAGATCAGCTCTGAGCTCGAGAGCAGTGGCAGCTCCCTAGCTTTACTGAATGTCCAGGCCTTGTTTGGACGGTCAGTACCCTGTGTGTATGCAGAGGATTGAGCACAGGACAGAGACACAGACAGACACGATCCACGCCTACTGGCTAAAGAAAGTCACTGCACACCAAGGATGGGACTTGTCTCCACTGTAAAAATCCAGCTCAATTGGTAAGTTACCAGACTTGCACATGTGGGACCCAGGTTCAAATCCCCTAGGGGGTGAATGAGTGAATGAGCAATAACGATGATCCAGTGTGTTCTCAGGTAAGACTGTTGGCTATTGCGTATGAAACTTATGAGATGTTTGGAGGTTGTCCGGTCAAACTGAAATTGAAATGTACTGTAAAAATACTGTATCAGAGAAAATGGATGTCACTTGTGGCATATACCAAGGAGACGCTCTGTCTGAACCCTCCTAGCCAAATAATCAGCAAGACTGGCATGGATCCTAAATAGAGAATGGGGCCTTCACCATCAGTCACCTCCTCTACATGGATGACATCAAGCCGTATGCTAAGAGCGAGACATCGATTCACTGATCCACATCAGCAGGATCTACAGCACTGACATTGGGATGTCACTCGGGGTGAAGAAGTGCAGTTGGATGGAAACAAAGAGAGGGAAGGTAGTCCACACAGAATGGGTCTCACTTTCAGAAGGAACAATAGCAGACATTGAGGATAGGTACAAATATCTTGGGATACCACAGGCAAATGGCAACCTCGAAGAGACGAGGAAAGCAGCAAGTCCTAAGAACCCAAGAACAAGTGACCTGGCTCAAGCCAGATTGATGTGTATCACTCTGAATTAGTTCTACAATTAATCTACAATCCATCAATCTGGACAGGCCCCCGTTGATGTCGTTCAGGAAAATGCACGTCATCACGAACATTTGAACTGACTGGTCACAGCGTTGCAAGAGCGGAACAAGCCGTGAAATCAATAAATCCAATTGAGAGAAAAGCACCGATTTGATCTGCATCTTCAATTGCACAAAGCACTTGTATGTGCACGTTTTCAAACGCAAGTGCCAGTGATCAGACACTCTGCGGACATAATAAGGTGGCCAAAGGAAGAGATACCACAAGCGTTAAGACACGAAAGCTCCTTATCACTCCTAGTGAGGGTGAGAGCCACTATCCAGGATGAAACATCCAAGATCCTCAAGTACATCAAGGATAAAGCCCCAGATGATGACGCGCTCAGTGAATGTCTCAGGAAATGGGGAACAGAGGATGAGGTGCTGGAGGAGGGACCATCATGGGAGGACAAGTCCCTACATGGGATGTACCACCGGAACATAACTGAAGTGGCTGATATCAAGAAATCCTACCAGTGGCTACAACAGGCTGGACTGAAGGACAGCACAGAGGCACTCATCATGGCTGCACAGGAACAGGCCCTGAGCACCAGAGCGATAGAGGCCCAGATCTACCACACCAGACAAGACCCACGGTGTAGACTGTGCAAAGAAGCTCCTGAGACAGTCCAGCACAGAACTGCAGGGTGTAAGATTCTGTGGGGAAAGCATACATGGAACGCCATAACCAAGTGGCATAGTGTTCTGGCATAGTATGTATGTATGTATGTATGTATATATATATATATATATATATATATATATATATATATATATATATATATATATATATATATATATATATATATATATATATATATATATATATATATATATATATATATATATATCAACTGATATATATATATATATCAGTTGACAGAAAATTACAAAGTTACATTTTCATGGTTGGATCTTAACATTTTTTTTTTTTTTTTACTGAAAACAAAAACTGTTGCAGCTGACCCCTTGCCATCCCCAAAGGTTCGCGATTGGATTTAGTTCAGGGGAACATGCGGGATGGTCCAAAAGGGTGATGTTATTCTCCTGAAGAAAACCTTTGTCCTGGGGATTTGTGAACTGTAGTGTTGTCCTGTTGAAAAACCCAGTGGTTCCACAGACGAGGCCCTCAGTCATGAGGGATGCTCTCTGCAACATCTGCACAGAGCCAGAGGCCGTTTAACCTGCACCACCTGGAGCTCCATTGTTCCACTGAAGGAAAAACACCCCAGATCATTATGGCGCCCCCTCCCTGCGGCACATAGAAAACATCTCAAGTGGATCTGCTTGCCGTGTCAGCAATGTTGGAAACCATCAGGACCATCAAGGTTACATTTTTCTTCATCAGAGAATAATGTGGGGGGCTCTCTTGTAAAGTCCAAGCGGAAGTTCTGTGGATGCTGACTGTGATAACTGGACAGCAGGACACCGGGAGGGTTGTTACTCTCTTCAAACTCCCCCTAAACTGGATCACTTAAAGTAGCTATTACACACACCAAACTGTACAATCTTGGACTCAACAAGATTTTTTACGAAACATACAGAATCATTTTTTAATGTCTAATTCTAAAATTGATTTATTTAAGTTTTAAGTTAAAAAAATGAGGCAAAATTAGAATTTTTAGGATAATTTTCAGAAGTAATGTTTACAGAGCAGCAGGTGAGAGCAGGAGGTCCAGCCAGTCAGTGACTGGTTCTTCTCCTGGACAATCATACAAATAAACCAAAACATATAAATATGCAGCCACAAATAATGTTTTACTCTACACATCTGATGCAGTGGGAGCCGACCATCAGCTCCATCATCAGTCAGGCCCAGCAGAGGATGTACTTCCTGCAACAGCCGAGGAAAGCCAAGCTGCTGGTGCAGATGATGGTGCAGTTCTTCACGACCATCATCGAGTCCATCCTCACCTCCTCCATCACCATGTGGTACAATGCCATGTGTTTGCTGTGTTGAGAAGGTGACCGTCACTTCAGGACCTGTGTGTCTCCAGGATCAGGGATAAGAAGGTCGCATCACAGCTAATCCTTTTCAGTTTCTTTCCCTCTCCTATTTTCCTCAGAAACCCATTCTACTCGGGAACACGTTACTTAAATATGTCAACAACACTTTAATCTATTTGCACCTCTGTTTTTGCAGATGTTTAGTACGTTATATTCAGCCAATGTCTTTTTTCATATAATGCCTTATTTTTTTGTATTGCCTTTATGATAGTTTATATTTTACTATTATTATTCATTGTTTTATATTGCACCATACCGCTAAAGAAAAATTCTAGTTTGTAAACTTGACTTTCACAAATTAGACAATTAGCAATAAAATATTGTCTAATGTCAATCAGGATATGCAGGGTGGTGCAGACCATGGCACAAAGGATGGTGTAGAGCAGGCATGTCCAAACTCAGGCCCGGGGGCCAAATGCGGCCCTCAGACCAATTTTTCTTGGCCCTTAGGCTTCCTGGTGAATTTGCCCACTCTGTCCTGAGAAGTACTTTTTACAGCACATTTCAGATTTTCTACAATTCCAACCTAAATAACTAACATTTTGGTGCAAGACAGACCTGATATTAAGGCACTGAGACTGAATGTAGACGTGGTGGTGCTTAAAATATCAGATAAATGCAGCTTTTTTTAACATTTCGCGATTGATTTGTGGCCCTCCGCTTGGTCTATATTTCAATATGTGGCCCTCGATGGAAAAAGTTTGGACACCCCTGGTGTAGAGGATGGTGCAGAAGATGGTGCAGAGGATGGTGCAGAGGATGCTGCAGTGTTGCATTATGGATGTTCAGATTCTACAGCTGCTTTAGGCATTTCTGAAACATTTATTCTTCAGCCCACTCTCTTCCTCAGCCCTCACTCTCACTATTTCAAAAAGAACAGTTTTGCAGAAAACGAAATAGCAAATGAAATGAAAGCGAGTGAAAGCGTATATGTTGTAAGAGAAAACTTCTATAAAACTTTTCACCACCAGGCAAAGCAATTTTTCTTTTATGTTGGAGAACACACTTTGAGGAGAAGGCTTACACAGATGACTCTTATAGATGACTGAATGTGGGTGTGGGTCACGGCATGAGAAAAACACAAAAATCTATGGATGGAACTTGATTTAGCAAAACAATTCAATTCAATTTATTTTTATAGTGCCCAAAATCAAAAAGTTCTGTTTCCAAGATTGTACTCAAGAAATAGTACAGTTGTACTCAAGAGTAGGGATGTACTCATGAAACAGTATAATCAGCCCAGAATGAAATTGTAATGGTCCCAGAAATAATTAAAGTAAAAACATTGGTGAAACTATACTTATTGGAAAAACAAACTGTAGTATTTTCAAAGAATAGACCACAAATTCAGAAAAGCGTTCACATCATTTAATAACCTTAAAGCTTTTGTCACTTGTTGACTTAATCACTGTAGGAAGAGGAGCCACAACTTCACTTCAAGTAGGAGACTGCTACACTGTACAATTTATATTATATTATACATTATATAATATTACTCAAGAAGGAGGAAAAGTATGGGGTAACTCCAGGTGCCACAGGGGGGTGGCTGGACGAGGAAATGTCATTGTGTTTTTGTATTTTTGGGCAAGACACTTCTCCCACATTGCCTAGTGTGTCTATATGTGCGTGCATGTACAATATTACCTTATCATCATCGAGTGTGGAACGAATAATGCAATGTGAGGCGTCTTTGAATGTCCAGAAAAGTACTTTATAATGCATTATTATTAAGCACAATAGAGAAGTACTATCTACCTTTAACAGACTTTAATAACATTCATCTTGTCTTATAGTATCATATATATAATTCACCTCTGTCTGTATGACATATCCAGGGGCAGCTAACATTTTCTCTGCTAGTTTCACGCCCACGGACCCTTTGTTGTTTGTTCAGAGATTACATTTTATCGGGGTCTTGTCCTTCTCCCATTGTTGACAGTCACTGCGTTTACATGCAGAGCTCTTGATCCGATTTTTGTCTTGTTTATTTTGCTTTTACTTTCTCCTTTAACTTACGCCAAAGCACCATAACAATGAAACAACACAAGCTTGTCTGTTGTGGTGGGGCCATAAATTGTGTCACTGCTGACCTAAACTGAGCATATGTCCATACACACCTCTACAATTTGGATGTTTGTTCCCCTGAGCAGCTGAATGCCTCTGCTGTCGTGGTTGGAGCACAATCAGTACTCAAGTTGATGTGATTTGGGAGATTTGAACCATTACTCAATTGTAGTTCCAAAGTGTGTGTGCCTTTCAGAAATCCTCTTCTAAAGAGACCTAGGCCAACGATTTGGTTTAACATTTTAAAAGTTGGTTAAATATTACAAAAACACTGAGGCACAGACTGAAAGTGCACACCAATGTCTTGTAAAAGTTTTATCATAGTTTTTACCCAATGAACTTTTCTTTTTCACATCGTGCTGGTCTATTTGGCAGAGTGAAGAGTACAGAAGGAAGTGAAATGTAGTCTGCAGGTTTGAAACAGAATTCATAATTTGGGTCAGAGCAGGCCATTTTTCTGTCAGCACTTTTAAATGTAGCACCTACAAGTTTATCTAACACTCTATGCACCTCCTACTCAAGGAACATTTGAACATTGTGGAGAAAGTGAAGTGGAAATTTGTTTTGATAAATAGAAACATTAGATAATTTCTTTGTTTTAATTGTATTGTATATGCTCCAAGCTCCAAATGAGTGCAGAAAATCACAGTGAATCACAGTGAAGTGTAAACATAATTTAAAGCTTAATTGAATTATTATATATCTTTCGTTTTTTAAAAATTCATTTTTGGCAAAACATTCCTACCTCGACAAGTTTTAATCATAGAATTGAAGTAAAGACATAAAAAAAAAAGGATCAGCACAGCAGTTGGAGCTCCCAATTTTTATTTCGCACATGTGACGTTTAGGGCCTCTAGCCCTTCTTCAGACATTACAGTGTTAGAAAGCACAGCTGTTTTTAACCAGCAGGCTGGTCACCTGACAGGTCATGTGACAAATTAAGTTGTTTTTTTCACATTATATGAACAGATAAATATATGTCTGAATAACAGGCGCTTACTTTTGTGAATTAAATGGTGAGAATATGACCCACCGTTATTTACAAAAACTATTTGCATAAAAAAAACATACGTGAATGGTCTTTTGTGGTGCGAAATAACAATTGGGAGCTCCAACTGCTGTGCTGATCCTTTTTTCATGTCTTTACTTTGACCCAGCACGCAGGCCTTACAGTATTTTGGATGTGCACGTCTTCTTCTACACTACTTAATCATAAAATTGACTACCAAATTTCACCGAAAAAACACTTTCTTCTAATCAAGTAACATAATTTATTTGGATCATTGCAAATATAAAGACAATGTTCATATTTTTGTTTTGAGTTCTGTGTAGAATCCAGTCCAAAATTTCACATCATATTCTGTAACACTGCTCAAACTACAACATTTTCACTACATTTTTACGTTCATAAAAATACATAGGCACTTATTCCCATATACAAATGTACACACTTCTAACATTATTCAACTCAAGAGAAAATTTCGAAATGACAAACCAAAAATGAATATATTTCCCCATGTTCTTTGTAATTCAAAGACACAACTGCTGCTTTCTCTTGTCTTGTTAAAATGCCAAATATAGTCGGTTCTCATGACAACAGGCAGCTGGTGGAGATGTCCTTTTAGAGCAAACAACACATTTGGAGTCCAAAATTTTATCTGTTCAAATGCCAGAATGCTGCATCTTGGTTTTCTGACAGGGTTAACTGTAAAAAAAAAAGCAAAAAAAGACATTAGGAAGAAGATGTGGTGTTGCAAACAACGAACGGCAGTGCGTTTAAGACACGCCCACACACTGTTAAATCAGGAAGGTATTGATTTAATGCAACAGGCACAAGACAATGTGTGCGGTTAGGTAGGAAAAAACCCCAAATATATATTCACGTTTTAAGACATGATGTCATGCTTAAATACTGTTGTGGTATGGATGTGTCAAGATGCAAAATGAGAATCAAACCGACACAATACTTGCAGTTATCATATTTAAGTTTGTCTATTTTTCCAAATATAAGTGTGTGTATCCAACCATTGTGGATCATAGCCTTAAGTTGTTGTCTACTAAATTAAATGACTCAGAATATTAATCTTGTTCTGAGTCATTCTGAGTTGAGACTTGATTTTATTTCTTACTTGTTTTACAGATTTCAATTTAAATGTTTTCGTTTCAAGCTGCCAGAGTATGACATGCAAAGGGCAACTTTTTATATTCCACTGGCAGGTAGTTCTACAACTCTAAAATACCATAAAGCAGATATAAACATCTCAAACAAATACAATAAATCATAACTATGACTAAGTCATTGGAGTCATTTTAAATAGTGGTATTTCTTTATTTTTGTGCAGTGTGGGAAAAGTTGAGGATGATGTCTTTTAATATTGGATATTTTGACCCTATCTTGCACTGGTCAACAGACTCAAATATCCTTTAGGGGTCAAATCTCTGGTGAATCCCCAAACAAAGCTCAACATTAGTTATTGGATTCTTAATTTTAGTAGTTTAATTAAAAAGTTACTTAGTTCTTTTTTAAAAACATTTTTTATGAGAACCTTTCACCTGCATTTTGTGCATAATTAATAATTAATCTCTTTCACTAGGCTTTGCACACTAACTGCAAAACATTCCTCCCATTTCTGACACAGGCGCATGCTTTGAACTGCACACAGATGCATGCCAGCAGTTACCAGGAAATATTTAGGTTTTCTTTAGAAGAAATCATCATCATCATCACTATCAGCCTCCTCCAGAGCCCAAGTCCAGCCGGGAAGGCCAAACTCCAGCACTCTGAAAACACCAGTTTAGCCACATTTAACGACGACAGTCAGGGCGGGCTGTACATGCTGCAGCCCCCAGGGGTGCTGTGGAGGGCCACGGGTGCAGGTAGGTTAAACCACAGACATTCAAAGATGCAAAATTATCTACCTCTGCCCATTACTCAAACACAAACACGTGGCTAGATGCCACCTTGAGTTACAAAGTCAAATCGAACATTCTATCATATAAAAATTAATGGTGAAGCCAATCCACATATTAAAGCATGTACAATGTTTTTTCATAGCCTCTGTGCAAATTAAGTGTAATAATCAATCATTAATAATATGTACAAGAGTATGCTTGATATTGTTTAATTAGATGCTCACCAGAGGCCCACAAGATCAGAAATCTAAACCTAAAGTTAATTAGCCTTTAGCTTAGATAGTTTTACAAACTATATTTAAAATGAAACATCAAAATGTTTACTGACTTAACTTTTACTGAGGCCTTGGCTTAAATATGGCCGATAATCATGAACCCTTGCTATTTTTGCGGGCTAATGCTAACTGTAGGAAAAAATGCATGGCACTGGCTCTGGAGTCCTTCAATCTCTCTAGACTTGCCGATAGCATGAGCATTGAATGTCACGTCTAGTTTGAAATGTTTGTGGGTTAGACAAGCCATGAAGAGTTAGCAAGCAGTGAAGAAGAAGACACATGAGAGCCAGCTGGATGATTCTGCAGACCCAACCTTACCTGCTACGTTTTTGTTAATGTTTTCTTATATTTATTGTATGAATTCATTGTGTGTACATTGACACATAATTATGGTTACCGTATATTATTCTGTATTCATGTAACATAATGATTGTAAAATAGATTCAGTTAAATTCTGTATATCCTAGAAAAGTGCTAGATTATAGTCAATTGCTGTATGACGACTACAACATTGTACTGAATATTATTTCAGTGTGTAATTGTAAAATCAGATGAAGTTGGGTTGACAGACGATGCAGAGTCAGCTCTACTTACACAGAGAAAGGCGTTAGAAAGTGAAGAGGTCAGAGAGGTCAGAGGTGAAGGGTCAGTGCAGGATGATGCGCAGCATGGGCCCCGAGCTGCAGGAGTGAGAGCCAGGGGACAGTGGTTATACAGGGCATATAAAGGGGTCATGGGGGCAGCAGAGGAGAGACCTATCAGAGCACCAGCCTGCAGCAACATACACTACTGTAGCCGTACAATAGTTCAGGTTAGTAGACATCATTTACAGACTTTTCTATAGAAAGAAAAACGATAACATAGAAAAGCAAATGATTATGACAAAAATGTCCTACATCCTTTCTCTGGTAACCGTATTAGACTTTGACATGGTTTGTGTGAGTGTGGTCTCCTCACCTGGTTTTCCCTGAGCTCTGCTGCTGCTGCTGCTGCTGCTGCTGCTTCGTGGTCCTGCTGCTGGCCTGGATCTTGATAGCCCCTCGGTGCGACATGCGTGGGGATGCCCTGGGAGAGGCCCTGGGAGAGGCCCTAGGAGAGGCTCTAGGAGAGGTTCTGGGACTGGCCCGTGGCTGGATCTCTGGGGTGGGGGGCAGAGCTGGGGGAAGCAGGGCTACAGGAGGAGAGCTAACGGTGGGGTGTTTGCGGGGAATCCTCTTGAGGAGGTGGCTGACCCAGCGTGCCTGCTCCTCCGTTGAGCTGGCCAGGAGGAGCAGCTCTTTGGCTGTGGACATGTCGTAGTTCACTGAAGAGAAGAAGAGAAATCCTTTAATACAAAAGACTGCAGTCATTTCGTCCCACTTCATTCACTTGTTAGGGTTATAGGAGTAGGCTAAGTTTGGAAAGTCTACATCCTGGCCCATGCTCGCAGCTCACCTTTGCAGGGCGGGATGCCCTCCTCTTTACTGCCCATGTGGTCCTTGTGGCACTTAAAGTGGCAGCGGCGGCACTCGAGGGCAGGTGGTGGCTTGAACATGTGCCAGAGGGGACGTGCACAGGCCTCACAGCTGGAGGGAAAGTGGTATAGTGTAGGGATGAACTCATGCCCTTTGTGGCTGATGTAAGATGGCCGCTCAGTGAAGGCCACTGGCTCCACACACGCCTCCTGATCACGCTTATTCTCGCCTTCGTTAGCATAGAGGATCTGATGACAACACAAATCTTTCTTTAAAAAATGCATTCAGACACTTTGCTAGCATTTTTCATCTTTGTCCTCTTCTTCTCCAGATCTAAGACAGTATCTAGGTCGGGTACGTTACTGGACGGTTCATAAAAAAGTAACCAAAAATAAGCTATATCGCAAAATTATGAAAATGAAAGTAGCATTAATACTGGTGTTTGATTTTCAATAGAGTTAACTTTTCACACTTTCACCATATCATCTGTCTACCTCTGAAATAATTTTAAGACCGTCAGGTTGAGAATCACTGATTATATTAACGTTACGGAATACTACATTAACCTGAATCAGTACAAGGAATATTACTTAGTATTCATATTTGTTGACCTTTGTGGCCATACTCGCTTGCCAATGCCTAGTCACATCAGATCAGCTCTCAGCTAAGCAGGTCAGGGCCTGGTCAGTATTTGGGTGGGAGACCGTTGGAACACCAGGTGCCACAGTGGGGCGCTGGAGGAAATGTGTCCTTAGGCAAGGCTCTTCACCCACATTGCCTATAGTAGCTTACCACCACCGGGTGGAGGGAAAGAATGATGCAGTGTGAAGCGTCTTTGAGTGTCCAAAAAAGCGCTGTATAAGTATGATGCATTGTTGTTATTCAGCTGCATTCATGCTGTGTTGAGGAATGCAAGCTTGAAAATCCTTGCCGACCGTTAAAAAACACTCCCTCGATCTGTGACGTCTTTTCAGATCATATACGTGACTTGTTCTGCGCATTTCTGCCGTCTAAACAGGATAACTGCAACTAGCCTGATCGTAGTGTCTGTTATAGAGATAACATAACTAAATGATGTACAGCGTTAGGCGCCATCTACTGGCTGCATACACTCAGTGTCAGGCCAGACACCAGAGAAACTTCTTAATTCATCCATCTTTTTTTTTTTTTTTTTCAAAACATAAGTGACAAATTTAAGATACTCAAGAACATGTTTTAACAATATGAAAAATGTATTATTTTTTTTCCTTTAAGATAAATATGGTACTTTGTGTGACAAAATACGCACAAACAATTAAATACATTTCTTACTACAACTAAAACGACCTCTACAGACTGTTTTATATTCAAATCACATCCCAAAAGGATGCAGAGTGGGATGTAATTACAAGGTTGAGTTTCTCATGTTAGTGAATAGATAGTTAGATAGATGTTTTATGGATGAGATGCTGTAGGAGCTATACCTGGAATATTCGGGGTATTTCTCTGGCATCAGCGCGGTACACATCCGTCTGAGTGACAGGACGCACATGGAACAGTTTACTGCAACAGAGAACAGCAGAGTGAGAAGAGGAGTGGTCATTATCATGAAATTATAATTTTTTTTCTTTAGTCCCAATTCTAACAAAGTACAAGCTTTAGTCACACAGTATAAAGACATTCCTTTCTGAAATCCAAATACAATATTCCATTATGAATGAGCAGACTTGTTGCAAGCTGGAGTGTTGAGAATTCTATTTCATTTCCTCTGATTGTTCAAGTTTTAAGCACAGTCCTGCACTTGCAAGAAAGGATTCATTGTACTGTAGTTATGCTCATATGAAACTTTTGACTTTACTTCACATAAACTCGTAAAATCCATCTGGTAGGGCTCCTGCTGAACTGCTCAAATACACTGAACCCATTGGGTGCCAGTAAAGTAAAAAGCGGGCTGTTATTTGATGACAATAAGAAATGCTTAGAGATAGGAACTATATTGATAATACCGTGCATTTAAACCTTTAAGTAACACGGAGTCTTAGAACACCACAACACTCAGCAGAGTGGCGTTCCTTTGCGAAGTCTGTTAAAACTGTGTAAAGCACGGATGCGAGTTGTTTAATGCTCTTATACCACAGCCACAAACTGAAATAGTTCACCCGTAAAAATCCTGTCTACTGACTGTAATGCCTGTATCTTGCATTTAAAAAAATATTTATTTCTTTAAATAATTTTCTTTACATATTGCACTTTAAGGGACGCTTGAGAGCCTAAGTTGTGATCGCACATTAATATGAGTTTGTCCAGGGTAAAGTCTGCTGTTTAACACTCACTCGATGTCCAGGGTCATGAAGGGGTTTGCCTGCTCCCGGTCCTCAACACTGTGGTAGAACAGGATCTTCTTACTGCTCACCACCACATACTGAAACACAGACACAAAATGAAATGCATGAATAATCTATGTTTTACTCATGAATACTCATCATAGCACTGGCTTTTACCTTCTTGTCCCACCCGTAACGTTTAGTGTTCTTAGTGGGTAGTGCCATCACGCCCTCGAGTCTGGAATCTATAAAAAAAGACATGTCAATGTAAAAAAAAAAAAAAAAAAAAGACGTAAAAAGAAAATCAAGTGTAAAGATGCAGAAAAGAAGTAAGACAAAAAGTCTGCCTACAGGTGAATAAAAGTTTATACTGCATAAAAAACAATCAAAGTAAAAGTATAGATGTGAAATAAAAAGTAAAATTATATATGTACAAAAAAAAAGAAAAGTTATAGCTGTACAGGGTTGGAGTGAAGTGAATGATGAAGGCTTGGTGACATTTCAAACACGTGGCATTTCTGTGAGTCTGCAGCTCTCAGAGCGAGTGGGCGGCTGTCGCTTAGTCCGACACATGCTGGGGTTAATCACTGCAAATCCAACAACACCGCGCTCAGAACACAGGCTAAGTGAGGCTTTCAAATGGTGCTAGGTAAATGAAGACTGACGCTATTTTACCTAAAGGTTTGAAAGAAAATTACCACTGTATGTACTTGTATGTCTCTAACTTTTAAAGGACATTACTAAACAGCTGCCTGGTTGAGGGTTGGTGGTTCAGCTCCAATTAGTACATGCTAACATTCAAATACACTGGTGTATACATGTGTGAATGAGTCAATCCGGCGTGTTTACAACATGTCTATCATGTATGTTCATTAGGTTTGAACTGTCCCGACCAAAATAATTATACTACAACTACTGCTGCTAGGAGACGTGCAAGTATACCTGTAACGATCACAACACATAACCAAATGGTTCTTTGGGTGGTGCTTCAATACCAGAGTATACGGACGGTATTTCCTGTGGCAAGACTTGCCTGTGTTATACTGTTGAATTATACTGTTGCAAACAACCTGTATACCAGAGTAAGTCCAGGTTTTGCAACTCAAGTGACACTTTTGTCCTGATGGCTATTACTCCCCTCAAAGTGCACTGACAAGATTTTTTTTGCTGTTGTTTTTTTTTTTTTTTATTGCTCAGTGTAAATAAAAAAAATAAAAAAATAAAAATATATATATATATATATATATATATATATATATATATATATATATATATATATATATATATATATATATATATATATATATATATATATATATATATATATATATATATATATATATATATATATACATATATATAGCGACTGGATAGCTCAGATGGTAAGTCAACTGACTTGCACACGGGGGACCCGGGTTCGAATCCCCCAGGGAACGAACGGTACAATGGGCAATTACCATCATCCAGTGTGGGTCCTTAGGCAAGACCCTTAACGCTACTGCCTACCTCATACAATGATGAGTGACAATGAAACGCATGAGATGCCGGCTCAGACGTCGCCCGGCCAAACAAGGTCTGCGTCAGGTGCAGGGGAACCAGTGCACCTTGATGACAAATGGGCCACTGGAACAAGGCACAGATGGGCAAGATGCGAGAAATCAGACATCTCAGTCCAGAAGAGCGCAGTGCTAGGAACAGCTAAGATACTGCGCCGAACCCTCAAGCTCCCTGGCCTCTGGTAGAGGACCCGAGCTCAGAGATGGATGTGACCACCCACGGAGGGTGAGCAGGGAATTTTATTTATATAACATCACATTAATTTGACGGAACTAGGCTTTTCAGCCTGAGTTATCAAAACTATAACTTTTTGTGTCGAAAATTAAATTCTATCATCTAAAAAATTTTTTTAGTTGTGTGGTATTAAATAAGGTAAATAGATTGTGACAAAAAGTAGCACCATTGTTTTGAATAGCCATTTAACCGTAAGAATGGCTCCACCAGCAGACCACCAATAGAGACATCAAAGTACATCCTTGTAAATAAAAACAAATAAAAAACACCATTTAATCCAAACAGTTTTTTGGAAATTGGGAGCAAAATATATTCCTATGTCAGGAATCTCTTAATCTGTTTGTTTTGTCTGCAACTGTCTTTGAAGGAGAATCAATGTTAAACAAAGAATCCAGCAGCATGGTGTGTGCAGAGAGCAGAGAAGAGGATTAGAGACCAGAGCCGCCTGCCAGTGCACACAGGATTAGGACTGGACCGGGACTGGACCAGGACTGGACCGGGATCAAGTTTGGTTCTCCCACTGTGAGGATTTGGGGATGAACAAAGGAGTGAGTGAAAGGGGTGCAGCTGTTTTTTGGAGATAATGTTTTGAACATAACTTTATGTTCAAAATAGTAAGTAATTATTTAAAATGTTGATGGCACGTTCACTTGTCTCTGTGGTCCTGGTTTAAGATCCATGACTAGATTTGGTCTTGTATGGCTTATTTTATTTTAATGCACCTTTAGTCTCCAGTCCAAACATTAAAATAGAATATTAGCAGTAGTTATTTCATTTTCTGTGTGTGTGTTTGAGCAGTGCCTTAGTGCAACAATTCAATGCATGTGAAGAAGATCCACTGCCAGTTCTTGAGTAAGGGTGGGTACACATATTCACAATGTAAAACTAAACCAGAACTAAACCTGAAACTAAACATGGACTAGATGAGGACCAAATTAAGTCCACATCAGGACTCAAATGCGCTAAAGTGTCAACAGAAGACTACAAGCTGTGACGCAAACATTACCAAAAGCATCCTAAAGATTCCTGTAGTGCTCAGTTTCATTTACTTGAGTAACTAAGTGTGAATGATTTTGAAAAATAGTTCTAAAGGTAGCATTCAATACCAGTGTTTTATACAAAAATGTATTCATTTAACTATTCAACATTGAATTAAGTTGTTTAAACCACAATTCATACAATCTGAGTGCTGGTCATTTAGAGCAGGCATATAGCTGTTAATACTCTTACTTGAGCACAACTTTTGACTACTCTAGCACCTCTGCTAGATTTTATCATAAGGTGACAATATTAGCACTGCAAACAGAACCAAGCCTTTTTCCAAACATTAGCAAGTCCACAGCAAGAGTGAAGTTACTGTGCCAAAACTTTTCACTCCATGCAGGGTCACCTTCTGCGTCCTGCGGCTCTACTGGCTGAGGAGGGGGCTGGTGGTAGGGCAGAGCGAGGGGGCGCTCTCCCTCGTCCTCACTGGAGTCAGAGTCAGAAAGGCAGAAAGAGCGAGGGGGCCGGACCTGGCGCAGATCCGGGCGCGTGTCTATACACACGGACTTATGCGTGCGCTGGTACAAGAACATGGACTCTGAGGTGTGGGAGTGGGTGATGCGAACTGACCAGGGAGGAGGAGAGGAAGGGAGGAAATGTATAAGGAAGGAAAGAGTAGGAGGGAGCAGGGAAATGGGGAGAGGGAAAAACAAAAGAGAAGAGGGCGAAGGAGGAAGGGGGATGGGAGAAACCAAAGGACGAGAGGAAGAAGGAGAGGAAAGGTGGAGGGGATGGAGGAGAGAGATAGCAGAAGAACAAATAAGAAGATGAAGAATTACAAGACATGGCAGAGGAGAGTGGAAAAGTTCAAGTTCATTTGTGGGACTTTGGGGATGTACCTGAGTTAATTAATTTGTCCCCCCTCTTCATTAATCTTGTGAGACATGAGTGGTTAGTCTATTTGGATGTCTGTGTTTCCAGGGCTGGATAAAGGGTCTTGGAGGCCATAGGTTATACTTTGAGGCCTCCATGTACAGGTTGAAATTCAAATTCAAATGATTGAATTATAGACAAAACAATTTTACACAATATTCTACTTGCTGCGGTACATATTTCTAGCAACTCCTTGAGGCCCCCTGTTGATGAAGCCCTACACTGCAGACCAAATAGCCTACTCCTCTGATACAGCCCTGTGCATTACTTCAGTAAGAGTTTAAAAATGATCATATACGCGAATGCATTTGATGTCACACCTGCCCATAGGTGGCAATAAAAGTACTGCATTCAGGTGAGGGTATATGGATCATTTCCAATTCTGACTATCTTCCGTTTCCAATTTCCAATTCTGTACTTCCTGTGCTCCATTTTTCTTACACAACAAGTGATTTTGCAACAACTCATTATCTTCCATCTGGCACTCAAGGATAAATTATTCTACTGCAAATGTCACCACTCTTGTTTTCTCTTTCATCTTTCTTTACTTAAGATTTACTATGTAAGACTTGTACTGAATGGATAACGTGTCCACTGCATTTGACCCATCCTTGAACCAGTGCTCCTAAGGCTAAACCCGTCAGGAGCAGTGAGGGAGCACAAACTTGTGTAGACCTGTGTGTTAGATTCAGTTACCTGGGTCATGTCTGCTATAGAGCTTGTCGATGCTGGGCTGTACATGGTATATTAAATTTACACACCTGGATACTACAGAGAGATCCTGTGAAAACTTCAGGATCACAGGATACTTTTTATTTCCACACCTGCGTCCCCCGCGGGGCTCTGTAGGATATCCCTCGGTGTGACTGTTGTGTTATATGTAAATACTAGTGGTGGGCATAGATTAATTTTTTTAATCTAGATTAATCTCACTGTAATCTTGGAATTAATCTAGATTAATCTAGATTAAAATGGCTCATTTGAATTCTGACGAAGACATTCAGAATGTGTGTGCTACCCAAATAATGACTAAAAGTAAGTCTTTGAGAACGGGTTTCTCAAGCCAGGTGGCGCATTAGACCAGGGGCTCATCACATCAGTGCTTGGCCCGGCATTAGCTAAGGGATGCTTTGCGTTTAGGTGGTACTTGAGACTGGAAGAACTCCTACAGTAAACTAATTCCACATTGCACAAGGTGCAAACAACCTTAGTCTTGTCGAGATTTCCATTGGGAAGCTTCTTAAAAATACATTTTCTAGTCAGTGTTTCTCTGTGAGCTGCACTGTCCTCCTCTCTGATCACAGCCCCTCAGCTATAATTTGGTTTAGGTAGAATTAATAAAAAAAAATGGATATCATCATTAAGTTGTGTTCAAATCAGAGTCATGGTGTTTTTTCCCTCCAAAGCTTTCAGTTTTCTGATGCATTTTAATATAAAGATTGACTCTTATCCAGCAACACTTCTGTGCAATATTCATTTAATTCTGTATTAATTTAATTCTGTGCTTAAATTTCCCCTGGAAGCCTCTGGACAAAGTAACCTGTGTGTCATGTTTAGATCATAAGCCCATGTTTCAAATAGGCCTAATGATAATTTACAGTTAATTCTTGAAGGATGTCATTGATTAGACTTTACTGTAGCTCTGACACAAGAAGACAGTCTTCAAAGCCTAAATAAACTTTCCGTCAGTGGCCATTCATTTTCATTCTTCCAGTTTTCACTTGGGATTATTCTGTGCATAAAGCACCTAACGCCTCGTTACGCACGCGGCTAATTTACATATTAATACACGCGAAAACTGTGCAAAGCGCTAAACTTTGTAGAAGCGCTGTGGCGTTTGCTCTGATTGGTTCATGATTCTTCACTGGAGCTGAAGACAGAGGAGTCTGAGGAGTCTGTGTGGGTCTGCCGCGCTGCTCACGGCGCTCACACCGCTGCCGCGTAATGACGCGTAATGACGCGCGGAGACAAGTCAGATCCAAAATGAATGAACTCAAATCAAGTTTGTCATCGTGAGTTCTGAGAGTTCAGGGTTGGACTGATTAAATCTCCAAAAGTGCACAGTCTGACCCTGGATTAAGTTTGTGTCTAATGTGATGGTTTGACTCCAGAGGCAATGATTTTAGTGGGACTACTTTTCCGCGCGTAAGGTGGAGGAGCTCGCCTACGTGCCTGCTGGTACAGCGTGCTACCACCAAATGTTTTAGGGGTCTGCAGTAACGGGCCGGAATACGTTACTTTCAGTCCTGATGGGGAGCGCAAATCTTCGCGGTAATTTGCGCTATTCTAGACGCAATAGTTCGTCAGCTGTTTGTTCTCAATCGACGAAAAACACGAGGCGGGTTGGTCCAGAAGAAAGACTAGTTAAAAGCGTATGGGATGTAGAACTTTAGTTCCGAGCCTTTGATTTGGTGCTATGTGTGTGTAGCTCGCGTCTCTCGCTCTCTTTCTCTCTCGTTTTCTCTCGTGCGCGACAAAGATTTTCTCTGCGCGATGCCCCTGGGAGCTGTGCGCAATTGCGCACGCGCGCAGTTTAGAGGGAACAGTGCTCCCAACCCAACTTTGAGAATAGATTAACGGCGATATTTTTTTTATCGCCCGATAAGAGTCTCACGTTAACGCAGCACGTTAACGCCGTTAACGGCCCACCACTAGTAAATACCTGGATAGCCCTTGGTGTTATTGTGGTGTAAGATTACCTGGATATCCCTCGTTGGTGGTGGTGTCCAGGTCGGTGCTGCTGCTGGTGGAGTCCATGGAGTGTACGCTGAGGGTGGAGAGCTGGCACCGAAGCTGTTCTATGTCACTGTCCTTGGAGTCCAGAGCCATCTGCATCTCCAGGCGCACGGCTGACTCCTCCGCTATCACCTACAACACAAACAAGATAATTTTGATGAATTTTGGGTAACATTGTATTATTATTATTCCCACTTATTTTGGCCATCTGGGTACATTTAAAATGTTTTTCAACAGTTAATATGATGTGCCTAGTACAATCAATCGTAATGTTATGCCAAATAACTCAGATTCTGTTATTATTATATCTAACATTTGAATATTGGACCTAATTCATTTTACACCTCAAACAGTCACTATTACATTCTCTCTTACTTATTCATAAGAATCCTGTGTAAACAAATATAACATTACTCAATTGAAAGATAATTCCATCTGCCAAGATGTCAGCAGTGTGGGAATCCAGGAATAATCAGGTTGTTTCTGGATGACTGGGATTAGACACAGCTATGACTTACCTGCATGTTCTTGTAAATGTGTTTAAACTGGATACCGGCATGTTCTCTCTCTTGTAAATGTGTTTAAACTGGATACTTGGATGTTCTCTCTCTTGTAAATGTGTTTAAACTGGATACTTGGATGTTCTCTCTCTTGTAAATGTGTTTAAACTGGATACTTGGATGTTCTCTCACTTGTAAATGTGTTTAACCTGGATACCTGTAAGTTCTCTCTCTTGTATGTGTGTTCAAACTGGACACCTGTATTGTCTCTCGCTTGTACACATGTTTAACCTAAACACCTGCATGTTCTCAAGTTCTCACTCTTCTACATGTGTTTCTACTGAACACCTGCATATTCTCTCCCTTATACATGTGTTTAAACGGGACACCTGCATATTCTCTACATGCTCACCGCCTGCATGTCATTCATCTCCCTCTGGTACTTGATGATGGTGCTGTTGAGTTTCTCCTTCTCAGCACGGAGCTCCAGCTGTAGTTTGCGGTTCTCCTTCTCTTTTCGGTGGACTGTGGTGTCTGTGCCTCGCTGCCCTCTGGTGATCGTCTCTCTGCGGTTCATCACCTCTGCGAGCTTATTCACAGCCTGCGAGCAAGAACACACAAATGTATTCAACAATAACACTGTTTATGATCAACAACGAAAAGATCAGCCTACTTTAAACTATCATTTCATGTGTCTTTTTTTATTACTGGTGTAATTGAATCTACAAAAGACAATGTTAAAGGCACACCACACCTAAAGGAGATCCTTTGTCTGGAATGTTCCACGCCATAGCATTAAACTTACCTATCTCCTTAGAGATGGCACCAGTTCAGATTTCTTGAGAAGCTCACAGTAAGAATGTATGTTTTTTTAAAGACATTTTTAGCAATTAAACTGTAAATACATTTTTTTGTATTTATTAAATTAATGATACGGTTGAACATTCTAGATAAAGTGATAACATCTCCATGGAGACAAGCAGGTGGTGAACTACTGCTTGTCTCTATGGTCAATCGCTGTTCAATCAACATAAAGCTTTTGTCACAGACTAACTGTGAGAGTAACATAAGTAAGAGTACTTTTACTCCAAAATAATTTCACATGTGTATATTTTCTTCAAAAACTGTATGTAATGGAGAATAAGCACTCTGCTATCTTTCTGACACTGCAGGTAGGGAAAAAGAGCAGAATCCTGGACAGCTATTACATAATAATTACCCATAATAAGAGCGCTTAGTCAAATGTTGAAATTGTCTGCTGGGGTGTGTGGTACCATCTATTAAAAGCAGGATGAGTCACCCTAATCTGCATCAAAACCATTCACCTTTCATTTACTTTTTAGTCAAAGGTGCTGTATGTTCCATCGCTATTGACAAAATGTCCAGGGCAAACTGACAGGGACACGCCAGCCGTTCTGTGCCCCAGACCTTTCTCACCACCCCAGACCCAAGACCGGGACCTTTGCTTTAAACTCTAGGTAACAACTGTCTTAGTTGGATTTTTAGAGAAGCTGTCAGAGGGTGTTATTTATTACACCTATAAAAAGGATAAAACCTGCAGAAGTGTGATTTGTGCAGAGATCTGGTGTGAATATTGCTCAAAGGGAGTGGAAGAAAATAATCTGAGAGGAACTTTCTAAAGCCTATGTAAGAGCTGTGGGCCGTACCTGGATCTTTAGCGTTCTTTCAGTCTGAAGCTGTTTCTCATAAGATACTTTGAGGGCACCATGCTGCTTCTCCATCTCCTTCATCTTCTGCAGCTCTGCACCATAAACACACAAACACACACGTTAGGTTTCCATGCTCTATGGGGACAGAGCATTCACTGACATTTATTTCCTAGCGACTGATCCTGACCTTAACTATAATTAACCTAAACCATAAACGTAAATTAACCCATAGCTGAACTTTAAACATTGCTGTTGATCTAATATTGAAGGATTTATCTCATGGGGACTTGCACCTTGTGCCCATAAAGAAAAAATGTCCCCATAAAGTGATGTGTGCACAGATTTCAGCCCCCACAATGGGATAAGCACCTGCCCACACAAATATACATAAAACATTAATTTTTGCATGGAAAAATTCAGGAAAGGTAAAAAACACAAGCACAGCATTAGATAAAGACTGGGTCCCATTTCTGTTTCTTTAGAGGCATATTTAAATTCCTACTGTGTGATATTTTAGACCATAAATAGACTCAATATGCACTTATGTCATTACAGGTGATGGTACTGCTCAAAAAAAAAAAAAAAAACTTGAAAAATCCATATATTTAGTGTGAATGGGCTCGCCAGTGTCGGTTTTAATGTAGCAATGTAGCATGTTCTCATTGGAGGGGCTGGAGGCACTCACGTGTTTGGAGCTCTTTGAGCTGGTTGTTCAGCTCTTCCTTCTCTCCGGCCAGATTGGCCACGTCCACAGTCAGAGTGCGATTTGACTCCTCCAGCTGTGACAAGGAGCAAGACATCATCAAATTTACAAGAAAATTGTCCAATAGAGCTGTGTTTGGACAGAAGTAAAAAAAGGACACATGATGCGACAATGGAACATAATTTTCTTCATAGTGTACTTACCTAGGGTTGTAGCTACTCAGACAGCAATCAATAATACAGCTAGTAATGAAACTAGATCCTCATTTGAACATGCATTTAACGTAGTGAACAGAACAAAATTTAAGAATAGTCTTGACCTATATCAGAACTAGTGTGAGATCATATAGTAAGAAATTATTATATTGTGTAAAAAAATAAATAGTGACATCATATACCCCCCACACGGTTAACCAAATAATCTTGACATCCCAAATTTAGAATTATAATTGAATTGCGATGTTTCTGCTCATAATAATCAAGACCAAGAATGAAATTTTTTATGGTGACATCTCTCGTGGTCAAATGCTCTACTAATGAGCTGCTGCCACCCGATGGAAGATGGTGGCTGAAAATGGTCTGTTATTGCACCATGAGAATATTCCACTTCACCACACTGTCACATCCAGAGCAGGATTCTCACCGCGCTGATGGTGGCCTCCTTGTCACTCAGCTCCTGTCTGTGTCGGGCCATCATGTCCTTGATCTCCAGCTCCTTCATGATCTTCTCCTTCTCCAGGTCAGAATACTGCTCCTCAGCGATGGAGCGAGCCAGCTGCTCTGAGTCCGCTTTGGTCAGACTGGCCTCCAGCTGCGACGCCAGAGACTCCCTGTGGACCAGAAGGATGGGCTAAAATCATGTTCTCACTGTGAGGTCTGTGGACACGACTTCTGGTGGGACTGATTAGTGTATGATCTGATTTGAATACAGATCTAAATAATTTATGTGAGGTTAGAGTTGATTGAGGTGATTCCATTTTTGTAAACCACTGTGAAACCCGCATTAGCCTTGATTTCATTCCCAAATCTGATTTAGTCTGGGGCAGGGAATCGCAGGGTCCCTCCATACAATAATCAATATATTCCACTTGATACTTTGTGATGGATCACTACTTTTTAAGAACCATACACATTTTAACAACATAATTTCTTTGATAAATCACTACACAACCTTAATATATAATACATCAGTTTAAACATCAATATAGGTGATGTCAAATGTATGACACAAACAAGTATCCCATCTATTAAACATGCAAGAAAATGTACAGTCAGACTGTAAAATAATACGAAAAAATACTTGTCGTCACGCTACCCCAGCATGCACCTCGAAACTCCACACTGGCAGTGATGGCAGCGGGGAATTTGCATTGAAACAAAGAATCGATATTGGAGTTACAGAGATTGTGGATTATTTTTTAACACCGGGATGGAGATATCAAGGGAAGAAGAAAGCCAGATCACCAGATAGACAAAGCACCAGGTTGACAATCGAAGTGAACTATCAGTGAGTCAAGCCTCTCATTAATTAAGCTGCAAATATATTTCTGCATTAGTTTGGGTTTCATTTAGGGAAAGATTTGAGGATCGTCTCAACCAATTTTTATTAAGATTGTGACTTGATGAAGTAACATTGATCTGTTAATCAAGTGAGAAAGAAGTTTAAAGAGAAATTATCGCAAATGCCTTTCAAAACCAACTGTTTAATAAACTCAAACCAATGATTTTCTGATGTTTGTTACAGTGACATGAGTGAAGAAGCCTGCTGTCATGTACAAGAACTTCACATTAGTAGAATACATGTTCACTTTTTTTTAATCAAGATGACATCATTTTCATTGTGACAGTAAGCGTTATACCAGGGGGGTTTACAATAAAGTACATTTCTCAAGTTTAATCTGATCTGTTTTTAAGGTGTAGTAAGATAAACTGTAAAAGCTAAATTTCAGGCTTGTTGCCATTAAATACAGCAGTTTCTTCCCTGCTGTAATGGTGCCCTTGACAACATTAGTCAGGTGGGTGCAGGAGTTTGTTAGCCAAAGAGCAGCCCACAATACTGATACTGTATCAGCAAAGTATCACAATCTATGTATGTATTATATATCTTTTGATATTTTAGCACATCCCGTTTAGTCTAATTTTAAAACAGGTTCTGTCCAGTTAGTTTTGTCTTAATTTATAAATTGCAAATCTTACATCCTATTGCTATCATGGTACTTGATTGAAAGGGTAATTATAATTTTACTAAAAGCGGCATTGATTTGACAGATTCCTGTCCCAACTACCCACATTACTGTTTGACAAAATGTTGTTATTTTAGATGGATGGAATTTAATATAAAGCCAAATTTCAAAGTAACACAAAATCAACAAAATGTTGATTAAAAAGTGCACTAAAACAAAGTCTCATCTCACCTTTAGGAACCACTGTATTCAGAGCAGAGCACACAGCAGGCTCAGGCCTGGTCCATTTAAAAATGAACCATTTCTCTGAGTGCACCGGTGACACGGCAGACTCTTATCTCCAGCATCTTAAACACTTTACAACAAGGACAGCCTCCAACAATTCACTAGAACAGCACTTTAAAGTTTACTCCAAGTTTTAGAAAATGCAACTTTTATATACTGTGTACTGTTCTGTGTACGGTAAATGCATCTTGATGAGGGGGAAACCAAATTCCCCGCAAAAACGCGCACAGACACAGGGAAAAGATGCAAACTCCACAAAGAAAGGCTCCGCACAGCCTGGGAAACAAAAGCAGGAACCTTGTTGTTGTGAGGTAGGAACGCTTGTTTGGTTACAACATTGCTTTTGGACGTCAAAACAAAGATAAAAGAAAAGAATCTCTCTGATACAATGACATGAAGTAAAAAATAAAAACATGAACGCAAATTAAAAAAAGAATAATCTGAATTTGTGGTGTTTTGTCTGGGTTAAATTTATGTAGATAATTTGAGTTGTAGAATATAGTAGCAGAAGATTTATTTTCCTGCAAGTACTAGGTACAAATATGCACTTGATAAAAGAAAAACTCTTTCCCCATTTTAATCATTATCTTTATATATTTATAAATCAATATGTCTAAACTACAGTCAATAATTATAGGGTTTGTCGGAGAAACGACACATAAAAATACAAAAAATGTGATTATCGTTTTGGGAATACGATTTATTTTCAAATCAAAAATGCAGGATTAATGAGTATTGTATTTTTTTCCCATTTGTAAAACAGTGCCATAATTTAAAAGAATTGTTAATCCAATCAGAAAAAAAAAAAAAAAAAGCCCACCAAAAAGGGTGGGCAAGAATGTCACAACTTATAAATGAGAAAACAATAAAAAAATAAAAATAAAAAAATAAATGCAAGTAAGGGGGCGGCCATGTGATGGTTTCGGTATGCAAGTATATTTTATTTTTGATATGTTGTTTTGAATTAGAATCTTTTTACTCATGTATTATCTGTTGCTTCTTATGTATGTCATGTAACTGTATTTGTATGTCTGTCTCAAAATAATAATAATAATTAAAAAATACCTAAATCAATTCAATTAAATTGGATCCCGTCATTTTCCTTCTGAATTCCTTTCATTTGAATTCATATAGTTATTAAATCACAAAACTTTTGTCATTAAATCTGTCTCACCTCTCCTCCTGATACTCAGCGATCCTCTGCTGCAGCTCTTTGTACAGCCTGCTCCTCTCCTCGCGCTCCTCCTTCAGCTCTCGGATCTGCGTCTTATACAGAGTCTGAGGAAAACAAATGCATGCTATATTTAACTTTACACTGTCAGTACGGCCTGCCGTCTGTAGCCGTCTGATCTGATATTGTGGATAGGCAGGTGACCTGATTTGTCCTTTTAATTTGGCTGGATTTGAAGCCAGGTCAAAATTATTTTAGTCTTGCATTATTCAGGAACACTGTATACATTAAAAAAAAAAAAAATGTGTGCGCGTGCATGTGTGCGTGTATACATTTTTCCACAGAAAGTATTTCACCCCAAAATGTATTGTAATTCCACATTTTTGCTATACACAAGTTTATTTCCTTTGTGTGTATTGGAACAATAAATTTGACATAATTTCAGACAAAAAAATGCGTTGAACAAAATTAATGGCACACCTTCAAAATTATGGATAAATTACTTAATTTAAGAGTGTGATGCACGTTTAAGCCCACGTGGGGCAAGTGACAGATGTGGGCAATATAAAAATCATACCTGAAAGATAAACAAGAGAGAAGCTGATTCAGTCTTCACATTGTGTGTCTGTGTGTGCCACACAAAGCATGGAGAACAAAGAGGAGAGGAGAACTGTTTGAGGTCTTGATAACCAAAATCTCAACAATCTCATGGTTATAAGTCCATCTCCAGAGCTCTTGGTGTTCCTTTGTCCACAGTGCGCAACATAATCAAAAGGTTTGCCGCCTATGACACTGTAGCTTATCTCCCTGGACGTGGACAGAAGAGAAAAACTGATGAAAAGTTGCAGGAAGCCCCAAACAACTTTTGAAGAAATTCAGTCTGTCCTGCAGGCTCAGGGTGCATCTGTGTCAGCACCAACTATCCATCGAAATTTGAATGGAATGAAACGCTACGGCAGAAGACCCAGGTGAACGCCATTACTGACATCGAGACATAAAAAAGCAAGACTGCAGTAAAACGTATGTGACTAAGCCCATTTTTGGAGTTTTGTGTGAAATTATGTCAAATTTTCTTTTTTGTCAGTTTTTTATTGTTCCAATACATGCAAAGGAAATAAACATGTCAACAGCAAAGAATTGGAATTGCAATACTTTTTTCTGCTGCACAAAGGAGGGAAGCAGTTTCAAAATAAGGCTAAAAACTAGTGCTGTCAAACGATTAAAAAAATTAATCTGATTAATCACACTTTGAATCTGTGATTAATCACGATTAATTGCATCATGCACTTTTTCAAATGTCATATTTTACATGTCTACTAAGTATTTTTGCAAGTTTTCTTCTGAAAATTAAATAATTGTATAATATATATCTGTTTAGACTTAATTAAGATCTAGACATTTCATGTTGAATCTGTGGCTTCATGTTTCAGGTAAATCTAGGCTACACGACCAAACACAGGTTTAATGGGTTAAGGGCCCTTCATACACTCATAGGAACTATAGTTACAGAGGTAACTGACATTCATGGACATAGATGGAGCTGTTGGTGTGCTCTGTTTAGTGACATGTTTGGTCCAGTTTACTTGTTTTAGCGCTCACACGCAAGTTTTGTTTTCGTCACAGAGAATGGTTTCAAAATGGCTTGTTCTGTGGCGCAGAGCAAAGGCAGACCACTCTCCGCTTCTCTGCGCTCGTAAACATCAGCCGCTGAGATTTCTGCGCTCCTCAATGTGAGGATTTATGGATTCTATGTGTAAAATGAACCGCGTGACTACAGCGCTTCCCCTGGACCTTCCTCCTTCGCTCAGGTAAAGCCTCCTGAATTATCTAAAAGAGAGTGTTTCGTCAAATCAACCAGTGTGATTAATCCGAGTTAAGTTGTGATTAATGCATCTATTTTCTATGATTAATCGCATAGTTAACGCATTGACTTTGACGGCCCTAGTAAAAACCTTAGCTGCAATATCATTGAAGTTGCAACAGTGTAGTTTGAGCGCTGAGCTCCAGTGTTTGTGTACTGAATATATTTCTGTCCCTTTGTATTAGGTATGTTAGTAGACTTACAGTGAAGTAGGTCTCTGCCTCCAGCTGGTCCTTGAGCTCCTTCAGTAACCCGTCCGCCTCCTGTTTCTCCCTGTGACAGAACAGATATAATTTCATTTTTGATCACCTAAAGCTTTGGATTTTGGGCAACAATTTAGCGTAATGATGTCATCAGAGGTGCGTAATATTTACAAGTCACCTTTTGAACATACATTTGGACTTCTTGGAGTAAAATTAAAAGTTTTGGTTCTTCTAGTTCTTCTACTCTAGTCTACAAGTGACACAAGTTTTATGTTGACAATTGACTGAACGTGTTTCTTGCTGATCTTAGTCAACAATAGGAAGCAGACTGTAGAATGCAACCAAAGTGCAGCTGAAAAGTCCAGTGAAGGTATGCGGAGGGGCACAGGCTGGTTTCAATTGGTTGAATGAATCAGTTACCGGCGCAGTTCCTGGTTGTTCTTGTCGAGGGCACTCTTGAGCTCCAGCAGGTGGTTGACCTCCTGTTTGAGCTGCTTTTCTGAGGTCTTGAGCACAGTGACCTGCTGCATCTGCATCTTCAGCTCTGCCTGGGAGAGCGAGCGGCTGTGGACCTCCTGGTCCAGACGGGAGCTCAGGGACTTCACCTGAAGACACCACAGATACAGAGTCAAGGCTGGGGAGTCATAAGTAATTTTCTTTATGAAGATATGTAAAAACATGTGCATCACTCCTTGTTTACTTGCTCTAAAATGACAATACTCTTACTTGAAAAAAATGTATGGTGACTCTTCAAGTAAGCAAGTAAATGCAACAGAGTCTCTGTATCGCTCTGACAACTGAATCTATAAGATAAACTGCTGAGGACCCTACTTTTAGATCTCAAATGTGACTGAATAATTCACAGTTCTGCAATGTGATAAATATGCATTTGATTAATATGTCTTTTTCTTTCAAATTGCAACTCTATGCTCATGTGACCTAACAAACAGTTAATCCCTGAACTTTGTGTTCAAGTAGTCCTTAAATACACATAGTTCTGCACTGAATGACACATAACTGATCTTTATTTATTTTATATTTCAAATAGACAAAGTAGTAGATGTGTGGGTAGTTCACCTCTTCAGACAGCTGGTCCTTCTGCCCTCTCAGCTCCTCAAGTTTGAGCTGAGCCTGTTTAAAGTCACAGTCCAACATGGAATAGTCCTTCTCCATCTGCAGCAGCCGGTTCTCCAGCTGAGCCTTGAGAGCCCGCTCCTCGTGAATGGTCCGCTCCATCTCTGCAGCAAAGCAACATGAACAATAGCCGCAATCCACAAGACTTTAAGAACACTCAAGTTAAAAAAAGAAAAGAAAAATTAAACAAACTTTTATTCTCTTTCTTATTAATTTTTCTCCTGTTAATTAAGGTCAGGCTGATTACATTGTACTTTATGTTATAGCTATGCATTAAAATAAAGTGTTAGGCTTATGTTACCCTCTGTGCATTTATGTCAGTTGGTCAATGGGCCCTGCAGGTGTCTACAAAGGCACTGTGGGAATTATCAGCTACAAACCTTTATTTAAATTATGTATTTACTCCTTGATATAGCCAGGATAGTAGAGATTTGGAATACAATTTTCAGCCGATGGGTTTGTGACTAAAATCACAGCAGCCAGAGGAAACCTACACAAACCTACACGAGGAGAACATGCAAACATGCAGAAAGGCCCTGAGCTGCCTGGTAATCGAGCCCAGGACCCTCTTGCTGTAGAACAAGAAAGCTAAGCACTGCATCACCGTGCTGCCCCACATTCCCCACATTTGCGCTCACAAACACAGTGAACGCAAAATGAGTGACATGCCCAAGGACACAAAAGATGCGACATTAATGGATAAATATTATTCTCTTTGGACACCATCAAATACCTTCTGCAAAACAATCCACTCATCTACAATCTGTATGACAATTGAGAAGTATATATATATATATATATATCTTTTTAATGTAGTAGAGAGCTGGGGAACAGACCAGCTGGGGAAAATGTGTACTGAAATAAAGATTAGGTTTATAATCTGTCTATCTATCATCTATCTAGCACATCGGTCAGTGTCATGATTTACCCTTTTGGGCCTCAGACTTTGCCTCCTGCAGGGTCTGGGACAGGTGGTGCTTGTCATCCAGCTTGGCTTTAGTGGCTCTGTGCTCCGACTCCTCCTGCTCCAGACTCTGCTGCATCTGCTTCAGCTGGAACGTCAGCTCAATCTCCTGGTTACTCTTCTCCTGCAAGACAACGGGCAGATGTCACATCATTAAAAGGTCACAATAGTAATACAATTGCACATGACAGGGTTTTCATGTTTTTATGTGTTTGTGTTTTTTTTTAGTATTGATTAGTTTGATGGTATAGTCCCTGTGGTAAATATTTATTATAGTTTTACATCAGTCAAAGTGGTAGTTTGTGAGGAAAAAATGTAAATAAAAAGTTCAAAACTACAGAAAGTTGCACCGAGTTAGAAAACAAAACAAAAAACATCTACCTGCGCCATCAACACCAAGAACTGCACCAAAATCCAGGAACAATGCACACAATGGTAGTCTGAACATGCATTTAACAAAATAAAGGTCATAATACAGCATTAGTCAATTGTTTTTCGGTTACTTGCCGTGTTTGTTGAAAATCAATAATCTAAACAGGACCATGAACGCTCATATTGAATGTGTTTTTTGAATTTATTTTGTATTTTCTTTCTTGAGTCATCAAAACCAAAATATGTTGCTATATTGCATACGCCTGGAATTCCATTTGACCAGGAAGTGAAGCTATGAAATCATCACTTAAAGGAAAAATACATTGCATTTTTCATATTGTTATTAGTGGTGTCAGTTTGACATGTCATGTTTTAGAACTAAAAATAAAATGGTTTTACAAAGAAAAAAATAACTTGATCTCTGCATAGGGAGATGCCATTTTGAATTAGCTGTGGCTCCATCTACTGGCTGTAGAGGCAATTACACACATATAAATGTATGCACTGCAGTAAATAGTGGATCTTTAGTTGTAGTTATTGTGATTAGATGAAAAAAATGTTCAGAGCGAGTCTGGCGATGATTCAAGGACTTAAAACAGCAAAAGACTCTCCGATATGTGGTAAATGAGCATCATTTACGTCACACATCCAAGGAGTTTAGAACACAGTGTTGGAGAGAAAGCATTCATCAAACTAACGTGAATCAAGCTAAATCGTGCTACTCCAGGTATGTTTTTGATGACATTCAAAAATAATTTTGCATAATATTTGTCCTTTAAAATCCAGTATAGGTATAAGTGTTTGAGTTGATCTGACAGAAATTAGATCATGGTTCTAAAACTGTTCACTAGAGACTGGTAATAGCAGAAGAGCAAATGTGTGGTTAGATTGTGAAGAACAGACGAACCTTCTCCAGATCATTGAGCTTCCCCTGCAGCTGCTTCTTCTCTGACTGAGCTGTGGAGAGAAATGTCTTCTGCTCCTTCAGCTCGTCCTCCAATGCAGAGATACGACCTGTTAAAGACAAACAATACAGTAAGCATGCAGTACTCACACTAATGGACAGAACAACCAAACTTAACCAACAAACTCTTTCAAAATGTAAAAAAAAAAAAAGGATTTTTTGTTTTTGTTTTGGTTAAGTATTGTCACATCATTGTTTTTTAGTTTTAGTCTGCTCTAAAAATGCACCGCTAATATAGTTGTCTAAACCATAATACCTTAATTCAGGGGTATCCAAACTTTTTTCATCATGGAGGGTCACAGATTGGTGGTTGATACAGGGGTGTATTTAACAGAGGTCTGAACAGGCCCCAAGCCTTAAAACCTTTATATTATTTCAGTCCCAGAAGATTTTTGTTTACTGAGGATATGATGGTAGAGGATTTTTCTTATTTGTAAATTTTTTTCATAAAAGTACTTTTTAGGGGAAGTTTGGCCAGTTCATCAGAGCGCCTGAGAGCCAGTAACATTTGGTCTGAGGGCTCCATTTGGTCCTCGGGGCAAAGTTTTAATTTTTCAACAAAAATATCAGTTCTTTTAGTTGACAAGAAGATCTACTTTTAGTGACAGTTTTTGTCAACAAAAAGCCATGTCATTTAACTCATAGTCAACTTAGTACGTAGTTTTTAATTTAGCTTCAGTTAGAAAAAAGATATGACATTGACAAAGTATATGAAATATTTAACTCGACAAAATGAACAATTTCTTTTTTACCAATTAATAAATGAAGGGGTTTCTGAGAGCTGTGCAACAGGTTTATGCTACTCAACATGGGGATCATCATAAAATAGAATAAATAAACAATCCAATTGTATTTAGACTAACCCAGGAAAAGAAATGCTCTCACCAAATCAGTTTCAGCTGTTATACTCCTGAGTGTTAAAATAAGTTGTAATAATAGTAGTGATAGTAGTAGTAGTAGTAATAGTAGTAGTAGTAGTAGTAGTGATAGTAGTAGTAGTAGTAGTGATAGTAGTAGTAATAGTAGTAGTAGTGATAGTAGTAGTAATAGTAGTAGTAGTAGTAGTAGTGATAGTAGTAGTAGTAGTAGTGATAGTAGTAGTAGTAGTAGTAGTGGCAGTAGTAGTATGATCCACTCCACTTTTTGCTTTCTAGATATTTTCAGCAGAGTATTAAACAGTCCCACCCTCCTGAGCACACAGCCCATCTTTGTCCAGCCTGTTCTGAATGCCCTCCCTGTACCGACCCAAACGCCAAAAAGATTTTTCCACGTGCACAAAAACACCTCACTTTTACCACTTCAACTCCTTCCACCTATGATCCACTTTTTCCCTCCAAGTCAACTCCAAAGTCCAGCTAACTCTACCATTATGTCATGTCTCCATTTGACAAAACATGTTTACATCTGAGCCTGTTCCTGGACCAGTCTGCCTGTCTGATAAAGCGCTGGTGTGATTGGGAAACCAAATTACAGAATAGCGTTTAAAAGCACCACAATGGCGGGCCAGCTGCCAGGGCTAAGTGGAGCCATGAAATTTAACAACAGGGTTTAAAGTCTTGTAAAGTGAAGGAGGCGGTTAGAACACAGAGGCTTACAGGGACAACAATAGTTACTTAAAGCGTGTGTAGGTTGTTTGTTTCTAGAGTTGTATAATACTTTTTTTTTTACACTTTTCTATCAGGGAAGGCTGCAGTGAGCAAGTGACACAGTATGATCTGATACATTTTAAGCCATTCCTGTATCAAAAATTGTACTAAAATAAAAGTACCGTGACTCCAAAATAATATTACTAAAGAAGTAGTGCACAGTAGTGCTTAAAGAAATGACTCAAATAAGAGTATTCTGGTATTTTCAAAAGATCTATTGGAAAGAGACACAAATGTTGTGAGTGAAGAGTACCGTTACACCATGAACTATATTTCCAAAGGATGACTAAAAGTATGTAGTCTGGAAACTACTTTAAGAGGTACTTGTTTTTTAAATTCTCTTGAGTAAATGTAACTGAGTACTACTGTGTATGTGTGCTTTACAGGATTAAAACCAGTGACGCTACAGTTCAGAATCAGAAACTAAATTACTTTTATGGGACGAAAACTGGACAAAACTGCATATATTGTTAACAATTCCTGAACAGTCATGTCACAACAAACTGGCTTATTATCAGTGACATAGGCCTGTCATTTTAATTACTATATCAACTTATCGTTCAGTTTGTGACAGACAGAACAGACAGAACAATCATTTTGGGCCTCAGTATTTGTAGTGTGTGCCTTTTGTATGCATCTTTTTGGAATTGGATTCCAGACAGTAAAACAAGTAACTTTTATGACGTATAATTGGCACCAACTTACTGAGAAAGTAACTGTTTTTTTAGAGTTCATATTTTTAACTGTAATTCACATTTAGAATGACTATGTTTGGGATTTAGCTTAAAGCCCTGTTCACACCGCAGCGACAAAATCGCGTTTGTCGCCCCTAGTTTGTCGCCTGTGCATTTAAGCACAGTCGCTTTAGTCGCGCGACTTGGTCGACGAAAAAAAAGTCACCAGCGACACACGCGGCGCGACCACATTTTCCGCTCTTTTGTCGGGCTGGGCGCGGACCTGGGCCGTGTGGGCTCGGTCTGAGGGCAGAGACGAGCACGTGTGGTGTCACGTTTGTAACATGCGCTCCACGGAGCGCGGTGTGTAGCTAGCACTGTGTTGTTTTCCTCCTCATCCTCCGATAAAGTGATCAAAATATGTGACGGCACCAGAATAAAAGTGCGCGACTGCTACACGGAGCGGAGCAGAGAGAGAGAGGGAGAGAGAGCCACGGATGCCCTCCCAAAAAGCTGAAGAAAAGAGCGAGGGAGAGGGATCATTGGTCCAGCGTCAGCGGAGGGACAGGCACTTCTGGAACTGGAGACATCACGTTGGTGCAGATAGAACACTAAACACTTGAAGCCCTGTCAGGCGCTTATTCTGCCGATAAAACTCTGCACGGAACCCAGTTTATGGTTCTACTCGTGCGCGGGTCTGTTCGGTCAATCATGCGTTTGGTTTGTTTACGTCCTTCTTCCCGGATAATGATATACGTAGTAACGTCTCTCAAGCGTGGTCTCTGATTGGTTGCCATCCGCTGCGGTCGCTGCGTTGGCCGCAGAAAGTTCAGCTTTGTTTATCTTCTGCGACGGTCGCCAAGTCGCGCGAATGAAGCGAATTTGCGGCCACCGCAAAGTCGCTCTTGTCGCGTCGCGCCGCACGACAGAATCGCAGGATTCGCGCCGCGCCGGTCGCCCCTGTCGCGCCGCAAAATCGCAGGAGGCTTTTTTCGCGCGACACCATAGACTTTACATGTAAACTGGTCGCGTTGGTCGCTGCGGTTTGAACGCCCCTTTAGAGTTACTGTGTCAGCAGCATAAAGTAGTTTCATTATCATAATTTATCCTGATACTTTCTTTAACAATATATCGCATGATACACGATCGACAAGATAAATGTCAGTTACTTATGTAACTTTAGTTCTATGAGTATGTGCGTAGCCCTCTACGGGCTTCGCTATTGGCTATCACTCGAGGCAGCGCCTCGCGCCTGAAAGATAAAACAATGTACCGCTCCAATCACCTTGGTCCCGTTCGCGCCACTGGGCCTATATAAGGCCACTCTACCCGCACATCACCCTCCTTGAACTCAGCATCAAGAAGAGGACAGGCCTGCTGGGCATGCAGGTAGAGGGCTACGCACATACTCATAGAACTAAAGTTACATAAGTAACTGACATTTCTATGTCGTATGTGCTACGCCCTCACGGGCTTCGCTATTGGCATAACCTAGGCGAAGGGCGTGGGAAAAATGTACTCCCAGCAGGCGTGGCATCGCGTGATTGGAGCGCGCTCATAATCCTCACCCATCTAACGAAGGGCGTCAACGGGCGAAGACAACAGAGCGAAGTGAGAGAAACCCCTCCATCAGCGCCCCTCCAAGGCGCGTGGGTGTTTCCCAGGGTACAACGACGAAGTCACAAGGGCCGCCTCTCCCAAGAGCGCCCACAGCAACTGCAACAAGGAGTGTGCCCGGCCGCCTCTCCCAAGAGCGCCGGCACAACTAACGGAAAACATAAGGGGTGCGCAAGCCGCCTCTCCCAAGAGCGCCAGCACCCATCATCCGGAGCCACTCGGGGCCAAGGCCGCCTCTCCCAAGAGCGCCTGCACCCGAATGAAGATGAAACTGACAACTGACCTGGTCAGATCACTCCCTCTCCCGAAGCACCATAAGGTGAAGATAGAAGAGCATTTAAACGCGCCTGTTGCCCAGAACCGAATGGGCAACTGACTGCGTGGCGACATTCAGTAAATACGACTGAACAAACGTCGACGAGGATGACCAGGAGGCCGCCAAGCAAATGTCCTCAACAGCCACCCCCCTGTGCATGGCCGTAGAGGCTGCCACCCCGCGAGTGGAGTGGGCCCTGGCGGCGGTGGGGCGTCCTGACTCTCGTACGCTAAACGAATAGCATGGCACAACCAGTGGGCCAAGCGCTGAGCGGAGATCGCAGCACCCCGATGTCTGGCCCCAAACCCCACAAACAGCTGATCAGACTGCCTGAAAAGCGCCGTGCGGTCCAGGTAACAGCGTAGTGCCCTGATCGGGCACGATAACTGACTGCAAGATGACTACGCTCATCTTCCTCCGAGGAGTGTGGAGGGGGACAGAGCGGTCTCAGCCTAATAACCCTGGACCTGAAGGAAGAGGTAATGACCTTAGGTCGGAAGGCAGGGTTAGGCCACAATTCCACCAATCCACCATCACTACTGAAGGACAGGCAAGACGGATGAACTGAGAGTGCGCACAAGTCACCTGACCTCTTGGCCGAAGCCAGAGCCAAGAGGAGTGCAGTCTTATAAGACAGGCAGGCGATCTCAGCTCGATCCAAGGGTTCGAATGGCGGACCTGAGAGGCCATCCAGTACCACCTGTAACTCCCAGATGGGGGTAGAACGTCGCAGGGGGGGTCTCAATCTGAGAGCACCCCGCAAAAAACGTTTCACCAGGGGATGGCTACGGGCAGTGAAATTCCCAAATCCGGCGTGCCCAGACGCAATGGCTGCCGCAAAGACTCCAAGGGTCGAGGCAGCCCGTCCTTTATCCAGGAGGCCCTGGAGGAAATCCAGCACTCCGTGAACCGTGCAGGAAGAGGCGTCCAAGGCCCTCTCCGTGCACCATGAAGCGAAGAGCTGCCAGCGTACGCTATACGCCCTCACCGTGGAAGGTGCTCGGGCACCTTGGATGGTGGCCACCACTGGAGGGGGAAGGCCAAGGCCTAGTAGCCTTCCCCTTTCAGCCTCCAAACCATAAGCCTGCGCCCTAGGACCGGGCGCGAGCGCAGGGCTCCCCCGGCCTGAAGCAGTGCGTCGGGGCGGTCTGGGAGAGGCCATGGTCTCCCCCTCGTCAGCCCCACGAGTTCCGGGTACCACCTGGCACTCGTACTGTTCGGAGCTACCACCAGGATGGACAGGCCCTCCAGCCTCACTCTGTGCAGTAACGGAGGTATGAGGTGGAGGGGAGGAACATACAGTAGACCCGTGGGCCACTGTCTGTGAGCCAGTGCGTCTACGCCTAGCGGCGGGTTGTCTCCCGACCTGAGCGAGAACCACAGTGGGCACTGTGCGTTTTCTGCACTGGCGAAAGGTCGGCTACCGGTTGTCCGAAGCGGCGCCATACCTCTGTCGCGATCTCCGGGGCCAGACTCCACTCGTCGCGGAGAGGCCCCCCCCTGGACATTCTGTCCGCCCCCACGTTGAGCGTACCGGGGATGTGTCGGGCCTTCAGGGAGGAGAGATGGGCGCTCGCCCATAGGAGGATCTCCGCTGCACCCCTGTGGAGGGGGGGGGACCTGACTCCTGACTCCCCTGTCTGTTCAGGTAGGCCACCACTGAGGTGTTGTCCGAACGAACCAGGACATGGTGACCCTCGAGCTGCGAGGAGAAGTACAGGAGTACCCTCCTCACTGCCTCCATCTCCAGGAGGTTGATGTGTGACAGTGGTGTGGTCCATGGGCCGCCCACAGAGCACCGGTCTAGCACCCCGCCCCACCCGGCCAGGGAGGCGTCTGTGAACACCTCCGTGTAATGAGGTACACACCCCATCCGGACACCCCGCAGCAGGTGACCTGGTGACATCCAGAACTCGATGTCCCTCCGTGCAGACAGCGGCACTGCCAGCACTTTCCGCCTGTCCCGCACTGGGTGAAGCCTGAGGCGGGAGAACCACCGTTGGAGGCCCCTCATGTGGAGGAGACCCAGGTGGACCACCGGGTGGGCCGCAGCCATCAGTCCCAGGAGGGATTGGATCTGAAGAGACTGAGCCTGTGGTCTGTCCAGGACAGCCCGTCCCTTCCTCAAGAGCGCTGACTGCCTCTCTAGGGAGAGAGAGGCACGCATGCTCCTGGAGTCCAGCAGCAGGCCCAGGTACTTCATCTGCTGCGATGGGTGTAGTGAGCTCTTGTCCCGGTTCACTACAAACCCCAGCCTGGAGATGTGCTCCAGCACCATCTCCGTGTGAGCCTGCGCTTCCTGAGGGAAGAAGCCAGGATAAGCCAATCGTCGATGTAGGTCAGAACCCTGACACCCTGACGGCGGCGGGTGGGTCCAACGCAGCCTCCACACATTTGGAGAAAGTGCGGGGCCAGGGAATAGCCAAGCGGAGGCGGCAGTACTCGTAACATTTCTCCCGACTGCAAAGCGCAGAAACTTCGTGTGCTCCCGCACGATAGGCACATGGAAGTAAGCATCCGTCAGATCCACTGGCGTCATCCAGTCCCGGGCCTGGCGCACTCTAGCAGGTGTTTGGTCGTCAGCATGCGGAATGGCCTCTTCACTATGTGATTGTTGAGGGCGAAGATCCAAAATGGGTCGGCGCCCCATCTTCTTGGGGACCAAGAAATACGGGGAATAAAATCCTTTCTGTGACTTCCAAGGTTCCACCTCTACTATCGCTCCGCGTCGCAGTAGAGAGGAGATCTCTTCCTGGAGAGCCGCAGCCCCTGCCGGATCGCGCAGCCTCGTCCTGAAAATGCCGTTGAAAGGCGGCGGTTTCCGGGAAAATTGCAGCGCGTACCCCCTCCTTATCGTTCTGTCCAACCAGGGGGACAGGGGGAGCCCCAGGCTCCTCCAAGCCCGATAAAACCCCGTGAGAGGCTGCACCGTGGAACTGGGGAACAGAGAAGGTACGGGCCCGCCCACTGGTCCTGTCAGTGGGGGGCCCCTCACGAAAGGGCGCAACAGCTTCTGTCATGGAGAGTCGTGACAGTGGCTCCGTGCTCCGTGATGCCGTAGTCACATTGCAGACACTCGTAGTGCACATCTGCACCGGGTCAGTCTCGTCCAATCTGCGCCTCTTTATTGCCCCTGCGTAGGCTAGAGGACCAGACGCAGCACAGCGAGAGGAGAGCACCGCGGTGTGTGTGTCCGGCTGTGCGGGGGCCGGCGCCGCTCCGGGACAAAATTGTGTGGAACGGGCGGCCACAGTGGGTTGCTGTCTCTCCACAATCCGTGTGGAGGCAAGCGCCGCTCCAGCACCGCGATGTGTGGGGCGGGGAACAGGGGGGGACAGCACCCCGTTCACCGACACAGCGTCGTGTGAGGGGGGTATTACGCGAGCCGGTAACTGTATCCGCCTCCGTGGGCCAGAGCGAGTGCGGGACACAGGTTTGACTGTGGTCCGAGTCACGCGTGCCTCATGGCCCACACGCCGGCGACCGCTCTCAATCACGTTCGCTGTGTTCGCCGGTCGGATTACGTCAGCAGTAGATCTGACCCTGGGCTCACTCACGTCCGCCGTACTGCGGCGCGGCGGGAAAGCTGCTCGTACAGTGAAAACTGCAGAGGGACCGGCGACAGCCGGGTTCTGGCTCGACCGGAGCTCACCACCGTTAGCCGCTTTGCTAGGCGGAGAGGAGGAAGCAGGCGAAATCGACTGAGCACGGACAGAAGACGCTCTCAATGCGTCTGAGCCGTGACGTGGCAGAGAAGTGCGCTCTTTCACCAAGTAACGGGCCGCAGCTCGGCCTTTATTAACAAAGCGCGTCCCCCTCCCCTCGGAGCAGCAGAAGCCGGGCGACGATCGGTTCTCGCCTCTCTCTCTTCTGCGCTGCGGTGCCGGGTCCCGGCGAAAGCAGAGCGCGCTGGAGCCGGAGCAGAGGGCGCGCGCCGCCGGGAGAGAGACCTCCTTCCTGGTCATGGTCGGCGCCGGGCGCTGGGCATGTTGGGGGCGCTGGGGCGAAGGTGGGGGCCCAGCTGAGCGGACGCCTTGGCGGTGGAGTCCAGACGCTCCACCATGGTTTGGATATCCGGACCAAAGAGCGACGACGTGGACAGTGGGAGGTTGAGGAGCTGTCGTTTCTCCGGTCCTTGAGGGAGGACAGACCCAACCACAGGTGTCTGCAACCCACCTGTGCGGCGCACATGGCCCGGCCGCCGTCAATAGCGAAGGCCTGGGACATCCGGAGGAATGAGGCCATGGTGGTCCGCACCTCAGTCAGTTCCTCTGGTGATGGATCTGTGCGGTCTAGCATCTCCGACATGGAGCCCGCCAGGAAAGCCATGTTGCTAGCAAGTGCCACCACCTGAGCGGCATTTGCGTAGCAGCGGTCAAACATGGCCATCGTCAACCTATCCCTCTCAGCAGGAAGAGGCGGTTTCCGCTAGGCCAAAGAGAAGGCGAAGGAAGGAGGGCCAGTCTGACACCGTCCTCAATGGGCGGTACACCAGACTCCCAGTTCCAATCCTGGATGTTACAGTGCGGTCTGTACCCCAGTGCTGGTTGTCTCGCGGTGAGCGGCTGGTCCCAGTCACGCTTGGCATAGTGCATGATGGGCGCCATCGGGGGGCAGAGCACAGCAGTGCGAGGCCAGGGCGAGCACGGGACCCGAGCCCGTCCGTGAAGTCCACCGTGGGGGCCGCCCGGTTGCGAGGGAAGCGGCGCGCTCATACGATTAGCAGCTGCAGTGAAGAGCGTGGGCAGTTGATCAAGCGGGTACCGGAAGCGGTCGGTCTCCCTCCGAGAAGATGGAGGCCGCGTCTTCTTCATAGAGCCTGCGGTCATCTTCCTCGTCATAGTCCGCCCAGTCCTTCCTGGTGGAGGCAGCCACTGGGTGGGAGCGGGCTGGCGGTGGCTCGGGTCCAGACGCCACGGTGGCGGCGGTTCCGCCCAAGCATCCCGGGTCCTGACCGGGATGCTCAGGGGAAACCGGGTCCATGAAGCCGCGGCGCCGCTCTCGCTCCTCCCTGGGGAGTGAGAGGCAGGCGGGGCAGGTGGCTTCTTCTGCCGAGTGATGCCAGCCGAGGCAGAGGAAGCAGAAGTCATGACGGTCCTCGGCGAGGAGAAAGGAGGAGCACCCGCCGCACCTACGGAGCTCGACACCGGAGGGTGACGCCATCTCGAGCGGTAAGAGCGGCGAGTCCGTCTTGAATAGCTGTAGAAAGAATTTCGTTCTGAAAAGAACGTGCTCAGAAGTTTTCTCTCAGGCGCTGAGTGAAAAGGAGGGTGATGTGCGGGTAGAGTGGCCTTATATAGGCCCAGTGGCGCGAACGGGACCAAGGTGATTGGAGCGGTACATTGTTTTATCTTTCAGGCGCGAGGCGCTGCCTCGAGTGATAGCCAATAGCGAAGCCCGTAGAGGGCGTAGCACATACGACATAGAACTGAGAACATGAACAAACATCAGGAAAATCTTTACATTTTATTAATTCCAATAGTCAAACGTGTTACTTATTCTCAAGTTTGTGACCAGATATACAAAACAAAACTTTATCAATGACAAAATAACGATTAAAAAATTAAAGTAAAAATAAATTTAGCTTCTAAAATTGTGAAGATTACTTGTTGTAATTGTGTGAAGAAACTACAATAAGACGTAATCTAAGTACAAATACCCAAAAACTGTGCTGTTACTGACCTCCTCTGCCAAACCCCTTAAAGTCTGAGAAGCCACAGTAACACAGAGACTCCACTGACAAAGTGAATGTGATTTTTACAACACTGTCATGAGGAATAATGCTCCATAACCTGTATTAGTCCTTTCCATTACATTTTTATGATATTAATACTGAAACAAATGTGCACGCTTTGGTTTATAGTCTCATTTCAATCCAACATCAGATAAACCACTTCTGTTTTATGTACTGCCTGCCTCTGCGGCTGGCTCCAGGGGTTTTTCTCACACAACCGGCAGTAAAGCTACAGTCCAGGAGGTTCAAATGGCTCTTATTCTTTACCTGGAGCTTGGCAATAAAGGTAAGAATCTTAAGAAGTCATTCTATCTCCAAACGCCTGGGGACAGATAGAATAGCTCTGTGCCAAATCGTCCTTGTCTGCCACATGTGGTGACTACAGGCTGTGTGGAAATGACTGGTTCATTTGTATAAGAAATTCTGATTAAAGGCTGGTAAAAGTAGTGTGCAACAGTGATATCGAGGGTTCACCCACTGACAAGAGGGTGAAATGTGGGTAACATCTCCGCAGAGCGCCTACTTATTCTTACCCACACTGCACAGTTGAATCCAGTTTAGGCAAGAGGAGCATGTTACATCAACTGCATATTTTAGACTTGGAAATTCAAGTTGCGTTATGTAAAACAATCCCTGGAAAAGTAAAAGCATACAAAATTTGTCACCAGCAGAAAAATCCTGTTGCGTTAGAGGGCAATTAAAGTTTGAACTTTATGAATGTAAGTTTTCTGCCATTAAATGTATTTACTTCACACTTATTCAATAAACTGTTTTCTATACCTTGATATTTGTATCTCAAGCGGCCTCACCTATCCATAAATTTGACCTGTACATTATCCTCACCTGCTTGTCTCCATGGAGATACGTTTAATAGTTGGCAGATTCTTAACCAGAAAGGGTACATTGTGCACAAACGATTCCCTTAGATTGCTCACCCTGCAGGTCGTGGATGGTGTCACTCTTGTTGCTCTTCTCTCTCCTCTCCAGCTCCAGCTCTGCCCGTGCCTCTCTGAGCTGAGTGTCCAGCTCCTGTGTGCTGACCTCCAGCTGACCACAGCGCTGCTCTCGGTCCCTCAGGTTCAGCTCCAGGACCTGTAGCTGCTTCTGCACTTCTGACTGGGCCTTCTTCAGCCGGGCTGCACTCTCCTGCTCCTGCTGCAGCTGCAGAGTGCTTTCCTCCAACTGGCAATACATAATTTAGTTAATAATCGTTACAGACGGTCACAGTACATATCAAAACTAGGATTAAACCAGGTTCAAATCAGCCCAGACGGTAGCCCCATTCAACCAAAACCAAAGAAAAAAAGACAAAAATATTTAGGATTTCTATTAATAATTTATCAAATCCAGAAGTTTTCAGTCAGTATATTTCAGCCTTTATTTAGTGCTAAATACAAAAGCAATAAAAAAACCAGACCTAAACCAACACTAAACTGGTGAAAAATATGACTAAACCAGGACTAGAACAATAGCAAGCCAAGTCTACAACTGGATTCCAACCAGGAGCAAATATTGATCAGTGTGAACTCTAAATCAGGACTAAATCTGGCCGAAACCAGGACCAAGGGCGTTTCTAGGGAGTGGCCTGGAGTGAGGTATAATAATTTTTACTTATAAATGTCTGTAATATTGCACTAACAAAAAATACATAAATAGACATACATATTTGGAATTACTGATATAAACAAAAACAAACTAAATATCCAAAAAGTGAACTGTTTCAAGTGAAATTTAACTCTCAAGAAGGTGGTATTTTAGTCGATGGTTTTCAGACAGAATGTGTCTGTCCCTCTTTCTTTTTATTTGAAAAATCTCCAAATGCAAAATGCACATGTTTTTGCATTTCATTTCTAATTCCATGATCATGAGACACAACATCTGCAGATTAACAGAGACATTAGACCTGCTCCATCTCAGGGATATGGGAGGGTCAGAGGGCATTTGACACACAGGATACAAAAGGATGGGAGGGCATCTGATATAAAACAGAAAGTGGAGGATCCTCACCTGTTTCTGCAGCTGCAGGTTCTTCTCGTTGGAGATCTGGGAGTTCTGGTTCCTCCTCCTCAGTTCCTCCAGCTGGTCCCTCAAGTTATTTACTGATGACAGAATATAATAACTATAGTGACACAAATTTATGATAGACTCTTGTCATAACATAATTTTTGTAGTAAATCCTATTGAAAATCTAATCTGGATCTCACAATGTCAGACAGATTTGAAAGTGAATTCTGCAGCGGTTACCTGAGGACAGAATATTCAGGAGTGCCATGTCGCTGTAGATGTACTAAGCTGTTTGAGTGATATATTTGAAAGGCACATAATGGAGACGGCGGGGGCACTGAGCGAGACTAAACTTCTGAAAAGGGTGGCATTTACACAAAAAGTATGTGTAGGAGTTTTCTTAAAGAGACATTTTATACAAATTTGACTTTCATGGGTTTTTAACCGTGCTAACAGGTTAAAAACAAACTTTCCAAATCACACCATCCATTCCAATGAGGCATTTAGACGAAGGTGCTCCCTCTGCTTACAGCATAAAGAGCTGAAAAAATAAATAAATTAAGCCCTTAGGTAATAGGAATGCTATGCTAACACAGCTATGTGTTCATTGTGAACACAATTTGACCACAGAACGAGTCCGGTGATGGTCTGTGGAGACTGTGACGCAACAATCTGAGGAAAGCTCAAATGGAGTGATTTGTGAGGCTCAAAGGCAATGACAAGATGAATGAAACAAGCAAAATATAACACGGTTTAAAGCTCAAACAAGTCAATACGTGACCTTTAAATAAAATACATAGAGAAATGAAATGTGTGCAGAAATACAGAAATTAAAAGTGTGTTTGAGTCGTAGTCCAGTGCTGGACATCTCCTCACGTTCATTCTCCAGCACTCGTTTGCGCTCTGTCTCCAGCTCCACCTTCCTCAGGTGCTCTGTGCTCTGGTGCTGCAGCAGAGCCCTCTCCATCTCCAACTGTCGGAGGGAAGCCTCCACCCTTTGGCGTCCGCTCATCTGAACAACCACAGCACAGTTACAGCACATAACAGCACGAGCCACACAAGAAGCACAGGAGGACGTGATCAATTATGCATTACATACATTTATCAGAGTAACGTTTTAAATAATTACGGCATATTCATGTGATCTTTGGAAACTGGCGCACATTTGTATATAAACATATGCACAAGACAGGAAAATAACCCACAACTAAAACACATCAGGACCATAACTTCATGTTTCATGAATGTACAAACGAATGCACCCATAATACTAATAAAAGTTAAAAAAAAAAGTAGTGTGAGTAATACTAGGTTAAGTAACATTGCTTTTAGCTACTTTAATAATCAGGTTTCAAAACTTTACAGTGAAAAGCTGGTTATATATTGATATATTTTTGGTTTGTAAATGAAACTCATAAATCATATCTGTAGTCAAATATGTATGGTTTTAATTCTATTATTTTACATTTAAATTGGGATTACTACTCTTTTTTCATATACAGTAATTGAGTAACACTTAGCCATAGTTTGTAATATTATCTGTATATACAGCATGGAAACTCTCACCTCTTTGTCCAGTTCTTTTACCAGCTTGTCTAAACGGTTGGTGGCGTTCCTAAAGAGAAAGACTGTTGTGTGAAAAGTTCATGAAACAAGGCAAAATGATTAAGATCACTGCAATAAAGTGTACCTTACCTTACAATTACTGATAGATTCAGAATATTTCTTGTATTCAGAGTAATTCTAGTCAAATGGCTAGATTTAAGTATATTTGAATAGTTATTTATCTTTATATTTATCTCCTGCTGTTCTTGAACTTTGCCTTGCCACACTGGATCTTCCCGACAGTGGGACAAATAAAGGCTCTCTTTATCTTTGCAGTTGTGACACCTATATCACTTTGATATTATATTTTAAGTATCTGCCAATACTTCTCTTAGCTATCAGCTTGATCCAAATATATATATGTAATACATTATATTATTAATCCTTCAACTACAGAACAGCACTGTATTCAAATATTGCAATATGTTCTGAGCCAACGTCCAGTCAAGAGTCACGGTAAATGAAATGATCATCTGATATCCTCTAACAATATGCAATCCAATAAACTTTCTTAGATCGGAACCAATACCTAATAACAGTATCACTGCATCCCTTGGTTGGAATTGCACTTCCTCATTATCATTTTATTTTAAATTGAAGTTAAAAGCAGCACTCCAGAGCCCTGGTATCACACAAACAGCTCAGGCAGTCGATGTATGAATGTGTCTCACTTGCACTTCTGCTCCAGCTCGTCCTTGGCCTGCATCTCATGGTCCAACTTCTCCTCTAGATCATGGACCTTCTTCTGAAGCTAAGCACAACACAAAAAAATTAATCCTCTTGTTCCTGTGCCTGGTCACCTGTTCCGCCATTTAGCTTTAAAAGTTTGCAAATCAAAATAACAAATCTCGTTTAAAAAAAATTAGGCCTAATAAAATAAAACAGAACATAAAAACGCAAAGCATTAAATAAGTAAAATCAAACAGATTATTTGTCCATAAGTTTTAACTGGCTGAAAGAACAAATGGGTGTTTTCACTGTTTGTCACAGAGGAGATGTTTCTAAGTCCACAGCGGATGAAACAGCAGATGACTGCACAAACACATACTGACCCCAAATATGTTTTTAACATTTTAATGCTGTAGCAAAACTAAACCCAGCAGATGGTGATACAGGAAGTATTTACAGAATAAAGACTGTGTAACTATCTATAAAGCTTATGTAAATCTATAGTGGTGAGACGTAAAGGTAAACTGCAGAGTAAGATTTTAAAGCTCTTAAACATTTGTGATAAACCTAAAAGTCGTCTCTCTGATCTGAATCCTAATGAATATGTTTTCTAATAGCTGCGTTTATTATATTAGTTTCAGCTGAAGAGCTGTACGTGGGTGGTGTTTTTGTCACATGCAAAAACTATAATGCAGCATGAGACAACCCTGGTTCAGTTGTGAGTTCTGCACGCATAAGACTTTGGATGAATGGATGGAAGTGACTGAGTAAACCATTTTTGTGTGTGATTATAAAATAGTATTTTTATTATAATATATTATTGGTCAATTATTGACATGAATGTAAAAAGTGTTATTTATGAATATTTAAGTATACTGAAATAAATGTAGAACATGTTGCTTGTAAAAGTTGATTATTGTTATTATGTTGATTGTTATCTATTGCATATATGGTGACTTGTAAACTAGAAGTCCAGAAATCCATTACAATGGTGTTGTTTAGGACGTGGTAACAGTCGGAGCAGTGTGATCCCTTCATCCCTGCTCACCTCAGAGTTCTTGTCCTTGTTCTTCTCTTTCTCGTCCTTCTCCTCTCCGTTGTCTTTACAGTTCTCGAGGTCCTTCTCCTCCTCACACACTTTACTTCGGCTCAGCAGCCTGAATGAGACCATGACAGAAAAAAAAAAAAACATATTCTGCTAAATGGAATCTAACTTCGTGGTTTCATGTTTTGAACTTAGATTATGCTTCACAAACCAGACAACTGACCACCACCAAGCATGACAAGGTGGATCAAATGTGTGTGGTACGTTGTGTGTTTTGGCTAACACAAATCTTCACAGCCTCATCAGAGTGATGAACATGCAGCTACAGCACCCTCTAGTGTTTTCATGACAGCCAGACACCACTGACAATTACTGAATGCATTTTTTGTTAACAAATCACATCCCTGAGGGTCCAAGAAATGTGTTAAGTCCCCCCACAGTCCCTGCTCTCCTCTGCCCTGTTCTGGCTCTAGCGCTCACTCTCAGTGCAGAGCAAAAAGAAAAATGTGAAGAGCAGAGGATAAAAGCTGACATAACAAGTCAGAGCCATACTATGTGACACTTCTGAAGAAGTCAGCAGAGTACAGCCAAAACATGTAAAGGCACAAAATATTCGTCTGACTGTAAGAATCCTAAACATATTTGCATTTTTAAAACATACTGAAGAACTTAGACTTTCCGTGGTGCAGCTTGGCACATCTTGTTTCTTTCTTTTTCACAGTTTCACATTTGAGAGACACGTGCTAGTCACGCAGCTGTGATTGGATCAGTTGGCTGATGCTCTGCAGTCTGGCTCCATCAGACACAAAGTAGGAGGGACTGGCCCAGCAACCTCTAGTGGCTATTGGAGAGCTGCGGTTTATGTGTAGAAAGTGTGGGGTCAACTAAATGCAGACTAATTCTAACATAGAATAACCGTTAAAAAACACAAAGGAATATCACCTGGATTACAAGAAACCTCACCTTTTTTTTTACGTGGGAATAAACATGGTTAAAGCGCAGAATAGTCCATTATGTCTTTCCCACCTCATAAAAGACATACAAAAAGCTAGAATATTCCATCTCACTCACACTGTTCCATTCACAGCTTACACACTGAGCAGATATAAAAGGAGTCAGTCTGCAGCAAAAAGTCCAGGCTGGGGGCACACAGCAGGGCATTATCCATAATCTGGTCCTGTTCCTGGTCCAGGGTTAGACCAAGACCAGACCTAGGAGTCGACGCGAGCACAAGGCCCCAGTGTGGAGTAGACAGGAGTCCTTCACATATACGGTGTTTGGGCAAAAATATTACATTCAAAGTACTTTAAATCTGTGGAATTTAGAAGTAACAAATTATAATATACTTAAACTGGCAAACGACTGTAAACATTTTCACACGTGTGTTTGGAAGTACAAAATAATAAATAGTAATTTTTTTATGGGCTAGGTCCAGGCAAAAGTATTCAGTAAATAATACCTTACATTAGTATTGTGTTTGACAAGCCTCTCAAAACTCTATGCTGTATTCATTATTCATTCAGCCCATACTCGCTGGTGTTAACCAACTTTTGACTGATGAAAGCATGGATGCCAATCTGGACCATTTGTGTCAAAACAACATGGCTGCTTATGAGAAAAAATACATAATAACAACACAGAGAACTGAGACACATTGCAGACTTCGGAGTGTTTCATTTTACAGATGCTCAAATAAATAAACACATTCTAAATGACAGATGAATGAAGAGTTCCTCCGTTCACAATGTGCCACTGAAATAAATAAACCTGTATAAACAGCTCAGCCTGAGTTTAACCAGACATATGGGAGTATTGATCAGGCTGCGATACAAAATATATGAACCATCAACCACCAAGCCAATCCTAAACCAGTGACCCTCTGGTTATTGGGCACATACTGAGTCAAAACAGATTACTACCCCTCCCACTACCATGTGTTCCAGAACTCACTGGTCCTCTTTGAAGAAGGTGAATCCAACGAAGGGCAGCTGGTTCCCTGTGAAGGCCTTGGGTGGAGGGAAGGTCTCCACGTCTCTACGTTCATCCTCAAAGTCGTCAAAGTTACTAGTGTCGATGTCACTGTGAAGCTCGGGGACCACAGGAGCCACAGCTGGGGACACACAGGGGAGAGGTGAGAGTACTTATGGCGAGTCAGGGTTTTAAAGTATTACTCAACACCTTTGACATGCTATTTTTGATGCGTGAAGTGATTTTTGTCGAACACATGGAGTCATTTATAGAGCTGAGCAGTAGCCGACAGAGGGGCTTTGTGCCTCTCACACCCACTCACAGAACACGTCCTGTCCACATGAACCTCCTCACAAGACTCACTCCAGTAAAGAACCAGCCTGATCTATGGAAGCAAGGCTGTAGGACTGCATGATGCTATTGGAATCATAGCTCCAACTTTCTGTCCCAAAAAACGAGACTAAAAAAACTAGATCGGGCCTTTTCTGTGGTTGGTCCCAAACTTTGGAATGCTCTTTTTCCCCACATAAAGACTGCCCTTGCTTTAAGTCCAACACTTTTATTCACATTAACCCCTGCATGAGAACTGTGTGGTCCTCTGACAGTCTTTTATTATTTGAATTTCTATGTTTATTTACTTTGTTGTGCTATTTTATGAATTATATGTGATTTTAAGTGATTATTGATGGTGTGTAGCAGCACTTTGGAGACCTTGTGTTGGCAAAAATGTGCTATATACAAAGAATGCTGGATTGGATTGATTTAAATTATTGTGATATGGCTATTGTAGATATTCTTTCTATATGCTTTTCTGTTTATATTAAAACAAATATGTTCTTAATGCATGGTACATTAACAGACAGAAAAATCAATCAAACTAAATCAAGTGTAAATTAGATTGGATAAAGAAATTTGTAAATAAAAATCAGTCTTTTCAACATTTTTAATTAAAAAAACTGAATTTCTGTTCGATGGAAGCCCTCCGTGTTATTGCAATATATTTAGTTCACTGCAATATTCTTAGCAATTAATGCGAAATATTGTGCAGCTGTGATAGAAGTAAGTGCACTAGATAGTAATCGTAGAAAAGGTTTCAGGGGTTGTCATCCGGACGCTGTTTGAAGATCGAGACATTTCGACTTCTATCCAAAAGTCATTGTCAATCAGTGATAGTAATATAGACACATTTACTATCACTGACTGACTATATTACTAGATGATAATATAGGCATATTTGTTCTGCTGATACAAGGGAACAAGCCATTGTTCCCATCATATGCTTCAGACAGACTCCCTGTGTAGAGCAGTTGTCCTGCTTTGGCCCATAGACTTCAAAATAAGACTGTGAGCCTCATTGTGGACCTCATTACTCACACATGTGACTGAACAGCAGCGATCTTCTGCCCCTCACACACTCCTAACCATGAGAAGAGAGGAGCAGTGTGGTGAGGAGAGGAGCCATGGTCGACCCCTGTGGCTCCGCTTCCCAGCATGCTCTCTGCTAGTGGGCTGCTAATGACAGAGCAAGAGAAAGAGAGGGAGACATGGAGCGAGAGAGAGAGAGGGAAAGGGAAAGTAGGGGACCCCTCTCATTAAGGGCCTTCACCACGGGGCGCACACCCAGACACACCCACCACACCGGGGGCCGACACAGTGGCTCCCTGCACTACATCCGAAACACATCTCTGTATGTGAACCCTGTCCGTCAAACATGTTGCGACTGCTGCTCCCTTTCTTATATCCAGCATCGGCACTTCTTTAATCAAAACAGACAGGATGCTGACAGCATTTTCAGCATTTACATTTCAACTTTCACTGCATACACAGCTATCAAAGCAGCTTAGGGGATGGCCAAAAACATTGCTCTTTTGTTCACTTATTATCAGCCGTCATTTTAATATCAGATAATAATTTTAAAACATCTCCTTATATATATATATATATATATATATATATATATATTACAGACACAATTTCACACAAAAACAGAGATGATGGTGTTTTTTGTCAAGATTGACTAATGGATAATATTGCAACTAGGTGTATAATGAGATATAAAAATGAGTGATATTTGAGGGGCACATTTGGCACATTCCCGATGCTTCATTGAAGTACTATCTGAATACAGCGACGTTGAAAAAAATATAAAATAAATAATAATAATGATAATGATAATATAATAATAATAATACACACTTTTTATATTTTCACATGGAGCAAGGAAAAAATAAATTAAACAAATAAAGTAAATTAACACAAACAGGTGATGATAAACAGGTGAGTTTTGAGCAGTTTTTTTTTTACTAAGTTTGATTTTGAGGGGGAGATTTTAATCGATTTTCTTTTTTCTCCAATTTCTTTTGTCAATATCGCCCACTCCTATTCACAAATATGTCATTTTTCAATTATTCTGCGTCGCACCTTCATACTACATTCAAACAAAGCAGTCCCAGACCACTTCCTCTGTATTTAAGACAAGCCCTGGGTCCCGGGGTCCTGACTGAAGTTGAGCATGCAGGAGCAGGGGGCCAAATTGTTTTAATCATATCCACCTGAACTCCAGAGAGAGGGGTCTGTGTGGAGCTGTACCCACACACAGAGCCCCTCTTCAGGCCACACTTCCTCCAGAACCTGCCTCCTTCCTCACCGCACAGGCCAACACAATAAAGAATGTCGCATGGGTAAACTCAAGGGGAATGTGTGTGTAATAATAGAAGATAAAGTTGCTTTGTTAGTGGTGTAAATCAGCCTCTGCAATGCCCTGATTTGAATGACAGCTGTGTTTAACCAAATTTAACCAGTCAAGCATCGACAGTCGAAATTAAATGCTCTGTACCTGATTTTTACTGTCTACAAACCTGAAAAACATAACTAATTCATACCATTCTTAAAAGTTTGGAGAAGTCCAAACTTATTCTTCACTTTCCTAAAGCATTCCAAGCATCCTAATTCTTCACAACTGTCAGTGGGTAGAATATATTTTTGCCATCACAATTAGAGCTAACAACAAATAGCATTAGGTTCCTTGACAAAAAATGCTTTATAATTAGATGTGTTATGATGTAGGCAGCACACATCATCACATCTCATTTTGACTTTAAGAGCTGGAGCAAAACAATTTTTGCTCAACAACAAAATAGGGTACATCCCCTTTAAAGAAGCCTAGTTACATGAATCTTCCAAATTGAAATTGAAAGATCATTATAATAAAATATCAACTCCATATAGTGTGATTTTATGCTAATGCTAGATAATAAGCTCTGAAGGGATGGTCTGCTGTAATTGGTCAATCAAACTGATGAAGTCTAGGAACAGGGTTATAAATTAGGTTAGGAAACGAGTTAGTCTTAAATTAACTTTAGGAACATGATGAAGGTTGTCTGACGTAACTCTGAAAAAGAAAAATGTCCACTATACCTACTTCAGCTTTATCTCGTATCAGAAAATAGTCAAAAAACAGTTTAGGCCTGTTCTTAGCAACAGACGTTTACACATTACCATGGCAACCAGAGTGATTATTTCTGTTCATCCAGAGCAAAACACTATCAAACACTAACCATTTTCAATATTGTTACATTCCTAAAATGTTGTGTCAACATTGCTAGATCTTCCAGCACTTAATATTACTTTATGTATTATATGTTAAGAATGCATGAGAAACTTCTTTGTTATAATAACTGTGTTCATTTGCAGTCAATAGTGCTGTGTGTGGACTGTACTGAAGACAGGGATGATGTGAACACACCTACATAGAGATCAATACTTGATATAAAATAATCCTGCCTATAGGTGGGAGACATATAGTATAAAAAAGATTGCCATTGCCATTCAAGTATATTTATTAAAATTATTAAGAATGACCTCAAAAAGAAGTGTCATATCCCAAACAAGGGTTTAAATTGATATTTCTGCACTTCTGTGGTTAATTTTATGGTCCATTCTTGTTTTGTGTAATTTAAATTTTGTGTAATGAACCTCAACTGAGACATCTGCCGGCACGTTTTAGCACATTATTGATGCATAGTGAAATTATCGTATACATATCATTGTAAAGATTTGAGAAAAATTATTGACATATTCATTTTTGAAAATATTTCCCACCCTTAATTCTGTCACACATTATATTAAGAACATGAATGAATTAATAAATAAATGCACTTTTTTTGCTTTAAAATACACCAATAATGACAAACCTAAAGTACAGGTTCACGTCATCAGTTCCACACACAGGCATGTTCTTAGCAGTATGTAGTAAAAATTCAATTGGCCATTTAATTTCATGGCATTTATAGAAGGTTAGCATTTACAAATTGAGGATTATATTAGGCCCCATTCATATTTAGATTTTTTTGTAACTTACTTTCTCGGATGTTGTCAAACGTCCACTGCTCGTTCTTGAAGAAAGGGTGCTTTTTCACTTCATCCACTCCAGTCCGACCAAGACGCACTTCCCTGGTCACAACAACCAAAGCAAAAAAATAAAAATAAATACAAATACAAAAAGTAATGTTTGTTTCTTCAAAATAATCCTTCTCATAGCGGGATAGGGGCCACGAGCCAATGGCTGCAATGGAAATAAAAACTAGAGTCCAGCAGATCCAGAACTAAGGAGAAACTAAAAGTGTCCTTCTCACTCCTAAAACGTGAACACAAGCGCAAGTCTATTCCCCCCGTCTGTGGTCAGAGGGGTGTGGTCAGTGTAGTCAGAGTTTGCACCGTGTGGGACATTCCAAACACGGGCAAGAGGAAGAGAGAGTGAGAGAGAGAGGGAGAGAAGGAGAGTGAGAGAGAGAGAGGGGTAGGGAGGTAAAGAGAGGGGGGATCGAAAATTGAGGGAAGAAAAATTGAAAGAGAAAAATAAAATAAAGTTCTAATGGCAAAAGCGAAAAAGGAGAAAGGGAGAGAGAGAAAAACTAAAAGTTGGCACAAAGAAAGAGGAGGAGTAGGAGTGATAGAGGGGTGAAGGAAAGAGGGAGCAGTGATTTGAAGGATTGTGGGACTAAATTAATTGGTTCTGAGTTTGGCCACAGACGCCAGAGAGTGAGAAAGAGAACAGAGAGAGCACGAGAGAGAGGGAGGGAGAGAGAGCAGATGTTTGGAGACATGGAAAATGTATTTATGAGCTCATACACTCTGTATTCATTCAGTGCAGTTTAACTAAAAACAGTATACTCAATTTGAGAGCTAAATACTGAAAACATGTTCAGTCAAGGTGTATGGAAATTAAAAACACAGAAAATGACCACCTCCTGACATCTGGTGGAACACCAAGAATGGAGACGAATAATGTAAGATGTTGGAAAACACATGGCAATAACACAGTTTCAGTGCAACATGTTAAAAGCTTATGTTATGGCTTCAAGTTTCACACCAAACCTTTTTCGATGGGTGACTAGAAAACTGGGACCTTTTAGGATTTGTATTAATACAAAACACATGGGGGAAGAGGGTTTTTAAAACAGTGTCATCAATGCGTACAGAGGCTGGTGACGGAGAAGAAACAGAAATGTGTGCTGTACGAGAACAAGTTTCACAAAAAGGTGTGTGGGAGTGTGTGCTAAAAACCACTGCGGTCTAAGAAAGTAAACAGGCTGAGAGAGAGAGCGAGAGCAAGAGAAAGAGAGACGGAGAGAGGAGGACGGAGAGAGTGAAAGGGTCTCCAAGCGGAGAATGGAACCAGTGTGTCAGAGCTACAGGGACGGGGCTTACACTGTCAACAGGAAGTCACTGGGCATCTATACTCTAGCACCTCTGACAAAAAGTTCATAATCAAATAAAATCAGGGTTTGCAAAATAATTGTGTAAATAATATAGAGTAATTATACGTTCTGTTGAGATTGCATTGTGGTTAATGGCCCTGTAAAAGATTTTCTAACATAAAGTAGACCTGATAAACACTGCTGGCATTAGGTTAAGTGAAAGAAATAGCTTTTAGCAACAGGGCATTGACAAAAAGATGCTCCATAATGAAATAAAATGACACATATTATGCATTTTTTGTTTTTCGCCTTTAAACATGCTCCTGAGAATCTTTACTTTGGCATCTCATGTTTTAGACGTCGAAATGATGCTGAAATAAACAAAAGCTAAAGTAAGTACCGTATTCTAATGATCATCATTTGAAGCCAAGGGTTTTTGTGAGGCTCAGAGAAGGAGCAGAGAAAACCATATTGTAAAACAGGATTAATTAAGCTAAATACAACTCCAGGTGTGTTTTTAAATGAGAGAACAATGTTATTGTATGGTTAAAGCTCAAAAAAGTAAATATATATCACATAATATGTGTCCTTTAAAAAGACATTATGCTTTTTGAGTGCAGTGGATTTTCCTTTACTTGTTTTCATTATTGAAAAATGTCTATGTGACATTTGTGAACTCGACATAAATGACCCTGAATTATATCACAAGTAATTACAGAGCAGTCAGACACAGGGGGTAGATGAAAACAGACATTTTCTGAGCGCTCAAGCCTTGAATACCGGACTACTCAAACATAAAATACTATGTGCAAAATAATAATGATGTAGCACTGTTATAACAATGTTAAAAGCTCACAGAAGTATATTTTACATAATATGTCCCATTAAAACTCACATAGTTAGTCTGAGTTTATGATTGTAAAGTCCAGATTCTTTGAACATGAAGGCTCTGCCTAAATTAACTGCCTTTTTTGTTCAGTTTAAACTCTGTCTCCTCCTCCCCTCTGTCTCCTTTACATATATATAAATACATGCATAAGCCGTACTTGGGCGACATGTTCTTCTCACTGCGTCTAGGGGCCACTATAATTTGGAGCCATGGCCACAAACAAAGGCGAGATGCCATAAATACGAGGTACAGCACAGCCGCCGCTAAAAATATAATGCATTTGACGAATATTCTGCATACTTGTGTAGTAGTGCTGCAGTTACAGTCAGGGACAGTTAAAACATTGGGTTTAAGTGTTAGGCTTGAGATGCATTCCTGCATGAAGCTATAATCAAACAGAAAGGTTGCTAAAATGGAAAGTAAATGCATGTAACAGTATTGTAAACTATGTTCAACTTAAGTTTAGAGAAGAGAGATTAACGGACACATCATGCAAAATGTATTTCCTTGAGCTTCTAACCTTGTTATATTGTTGTCCCCTCATCAGAAACATAACTGGAGTTGCACACTGTCCAAAGAAAAACATTGCCACAGAAAATAAAGGTCAGATGCTCTAATATTTGGTTGGAGCGCCTTTGATTACACACTGATAAGCGGCGCTGCAGCATTGTTTCAATAAGCTTCTGCAATGTCAAAAGATTAATTTAATTCCGGTAATGCATACATTTTTATCAAGAGAAGAGAACCTTTCTGCTTAGTTGGGAAAATTCATTTCCTGTTTTACAAACTTGTCTCCTCTGATTCTCAGTTTTTAAGTTGAAAAACCATCAGCAGACTTGTTCTGTGGTCAAATTGTGATCACAAAGAAAGCATAGTTCTAATAGCATTCCCAAAGCCTAAGGGCATCATTTATTTATTTTTCCTTGTTCATTCCCACGACTGACTGCAGAGGGTGCTCCTTCACCTGAATACCTTATTGGAAGCTGAAGTGTAGTTTTGTGTGTAAAATTAATAGTAATACATTAAGTAAATATAGCGCAGATGACAACCTTTGAAATCTTTTCTATCAAAAAAGATGGTGAAAAAAATCTAAATAATTCAAGCAACCTTTAAGCATAATATTTCAACTTTTTGTGTACTTTTGAAATTATATGATGAAGTCTCATTCTGTCCCTCTGTTGGTACAATCTGTTGTTAGAAATGACAAATGCAGGTGTTTTATTGTAAATATTTCTGTCCTTACTGGGCCTAACCATGAAACATAAAGTGGCATAAACTTCTACGTATTCACTAGTTGTAAATATTAAGAAGTGGAGGTATTATTCACTCACAGGCAAAATAAAAGTTCAGATATGGGTTAATATAGGTTTAGGTTAAGATTAGGTAAATAGAAAATATGGTTAAGGCTAGGATCAGAAAATGAACTTAAGTCAATGTAACGTCTCGACAAAACCTGGAAACCCAACATGTGTCCAATGCTGTCACCTGTCTGTGAGGAAGGCACAGATGAGATGCTTGGCGTCGGGGGACATCTCCACGTCTTCAGGGAAAATCAGGGAATTCTTGTGGTTCATGATTTTGCCATAAGTACCCACTAGAGACTCAGCGTAGAACGGAGTCTCACCTGTGAAAGAATGGGACACATTTATTTAAAAGGGTCACAGAATATTCAATTACCAGAGAAGAACAAGATATGTCTTTTTACTGCTACGAAGGCCACAGTAATATAAAACCATATGGAAACATAATGTGTGTCACTATATTACATTATCAGTTGTACGTGATATTTTGAGGACTTTCTGGCTCTGGTCCCCTGAACAGATTTCTCTTGAGGACTTGGTTAGGTTAGTGTTGGCCTGTGTTTTCATGCTAAGGGCATGACTTTGCATAGTGGGGCAGCAAGAAACTGACGTCACCCAAAGCAAATATGTTTCTTAATCAGTAACATCTTAATCATATCAGAACTATATGGTTAAATCATAAGGCTGATCCAAGCAATTCCCCAAAAGACGTTTAGTAATTCCAAGTTTGTGGTGCTATGGTTAAAGCTCGGGGAAGCGACATCCGGTTTAAACTCAACTTTTTCTGTATTTATTTCACTTTTCTCCATCGCTATACAACTCTCTCAGCATTTGGTTTGGCTAATGTAACCTACGCTATCTTTGTTTTGCAAACTCTGTTGGCTCAACATATAAGTTCCCTTCACTGGAAATATGGCAGTTTAACACAAGATCAAGTCAGCATTTGGTGATAAATGATTATATTCTTTTTCCAATCAACCCGCTGTGGTGTCCTTTTTAGCTTAAGTTTACTGGGGGCCAAAGAGGGCCAGACTGCTTTGGAAGCTACTGCCTTTGGATCACTTAAACATGTCGGACCATACCGATCCGCTTCATAGCAAACCAGTGGAATCATGGCTTATATTGCCTTCATTCTGAGTAGAAATAGAGCCTATTGGAGCACGCATATCACCCAATACCTTAAACTTGATTGTGACTCTACCCCAGTCCTGGTTATGCAGATAAATTAATTCAACAACAACCTCAAGCAAAAGACAACATATGAGCTCATAAGACTGATAGAAGCAGCGCTGCGGCAGAGCTTTGGTTCTTCTCAGAGTAGACAGCATGAGTAGGGGAGGGTACGTACCGACTAGCAGCTCATAGATGAAGACGCCCACAGCCCACCAGTCACACTCCCTCCCGTACAGTCCGTCTCCCCCCTGTGACTGCAGCACCTCTGGGGAAATGTAGTCCGGTGTGCCCACTGCCGTGTCACAATGCACCAGGCCTGACTGCAACAGAGCATTATACCAGTAGCAGTGGTCATTTTTAGTGGTAAAAATTAGAAAAAAAGTGTAAAAAAAAAAACATTTATATATATATATATATATATATATATATATACAGACAAAGGCCTTATACTCCTTATAACTTTTTCTTTATTGTCCACCAAAGTGGAACCTTGTCTTTGGTTCCCCATCACATGACACAATAATAAATCCATCATTAGTGCTTATTTAACAAACTGCATGTGCATAATGCATTTGGCACAAATTAACCTTTGAACACCTTCTTTGTTGTCAAAGTTAATCCGTGTTGGTGCCCTAATGGCATCAGCTTTAACTCATCACACAGACGAGGCTTTGCATCTCTAGTGATAGACTTGGCCATCCTGTACTTACCAGCAACTAGAGTAAAATAGTGATTAAAGAGTAAATATATATCATCTAAAAACGATACTGGCTAAAACAATAAATAAATAAAAACAATAAATAGAATGAAATAGTAAAAGATAAATAAAAATAAACAATACACAGAGGACCACACAGTGTTAAAAGCCAAAGAATAAATATGAAAAAATTCTTTGCCAGTTATCTTCCCTGTATTCTGTTCAGCTTGTTCTTGTTGCAGTTTGCCACTGTCAGAGGTTTATGGTTAACAGCTCAAATTACTGGGCCTATCCACAAAAACTAACACTAGAACATCTTCTCTGTCAGCATAAGTAAACATGTGAAATTATTTTTTCACAGTGGCAAAAGTGGTGCCATTATGTAATCCCAAAGACAATGTGTTTGTTGTCAGTTAAAATGAGTAGGACATTAGATTAACATGAGCAAGTTTGCTTGAAATATATAAATCCATAATAAACAGCTGTAGATCTAAAAGCTCACCTGGTCCATCTTCATACAAGTGCCAAAGTCGGCCAGTTTCAGGTGTCCGGTCTGGTCCAGGAGCATATTGTCTGGCTTTACGTCCCTGTGGATGAAGCCCATGGAGTGGATGGCATCGAGGGCCAGGACCAGCTCGGCGGTGTAGAAGCGAGCCCAGGTCTCAGGAACATCATAGTTCATGGTGAGGGTGACCACGTCTCCTCCAGGCATGAACTCCATCACCATGTACAGGTGCCGCTCGTCTTGGAACGCACAGCACAACTACAGACAGAAAAACAAGGAGGGTTCCAACTAGTGACATGTACAGTGTTGTATTCATCAAGTTACCAAAAGGAAAAGATTACAAACTGTCCATTTAGATTTTTTTATTTGACAATTAGTTGTCGGGCTGGGTGATTCAGTTGTATTTGTCTGTAACCATGAAAGAGTTTAATCCCTGCCAATTATTTCAGGAATATCTCATATCTCCAATCCGCACTGACAGAAATGGCTGTAGACCTCTTGATTAAAAAGCCCAAATCTGATCATTGATGATTTGAAACAATTGGATCTTAATTTAAACTTGATTAGTTCCATCCCTAATTAGTTGTATCCAGAACATCATATCATGAATTTAAAGGTCCCATATTCTGCTATTTTGCCCTTTACACAGTCTATTCTAAGGGCTTTGTTGATAAAATTTTGCGTTGTGCAATATCCATAACATAACAGTTTCCAAAAAACACCAATTTCTTGGACTGGCCCCCCTCCTTGCAAAAGAAAACGGCTCACTCTGAGATCCGACCCCCCCGAACAGAGAGCAGGCTGCCTCCCCCGCCCAACTCGCGCGCCTCCCCCGCCCAACTCGTGCCGAAGCCTAGAGCGGAGATGGTGCGCATGCGCCGTGTGCTCCGGTAAACAGCGATACACAAACACGGGAATAAACATTTTATCCTCCTGACGGTGCGTCGTGCTGAGTCCTACGTCCTGGATCTGACCTGGAGTTTGACGTGCTCCAGGGCCTCGACGACGGACGTTGCCGTTTGGTAAATAACAAGCTAACTCTTCGATCTGTCGTATCCATCGTGTAATTACTGTGTAGCATTAGCATTAGCTGTTTTTATTCTGCGGCTGCGCGCTTCCCGGAGGCGTGGCTTAAACACCGCGTCATGCATGGGAAGCCGCATCATCCTTGTGAGGAGCCCCCGTCTGCCTGCTCAGCCGAGGGGGACAAAAAAGACAGTTCTCTAGCGAAAACATGCGGGAATCAATCAAAAAAACACTTTGGGCACACATACGAGGCCCAAATAACACTGTAGGAAGATTTTGCATGTTATGGGACCTTTAAAGGGAGGAAATGTAACCTGTGCTTTTACAGGTTTAAAAATAAAACTTGCCACTGAAAAATGTCTGGTAAATGAAGTAATTTATATCATTAGAGGAAATCCACAAATTAATATTTATAAGACGATTTTTCCAACTATAATGTACAATGATGCTTTGCTATTGTTGACCCTTTCTGATACTCTATTGCTCATGTGTGCAGACCTGTACGATCCATGGGCTGTTGGAGAAGGCCATGATGTGCCTCTCCTCCCAGAAGAAGGCAGAGTCTGAGCGCTTGATCATCTCAAACTTACTGAGCTGCTTCATGGCATAAACCTTCTTAGAGGCCTTATGGCGGACCTGCAAAACAAGGGAATATGAGTGAATATTACACATACTATGTACGGTAGTTATTTAGAGCTAGGGACTGTATCGTCACGCCTTAGAGAATTTTCAGTTAGACCAATGGAGATTTAAAGATATTAAAATGAATGTTCCTTTATAATGCGATAAATAATGTAATACATTGCAGTAGTGACCCAGCAGCTTACTGAGTTGGCTCTTTTGTATACCTTTTTTATACTATTTATGATAATGTATCTCCATAGATGTTTGGCTCATCTGGTCACTGACATAAAGTTTTTGACATTCAACACAGAGCTCTATAGCACATAGATCTTAGACTATAAATGACCTACTACCGTGAATATAGTTCATATATTTATTGAAAATTACAATAACATAGGTATCCAGTAGCATCATGGAATATTTAAGGTGTAGTAAGTTAACAACATATACTATAGTAGGACCACAAGTATTAATTGTCTTAATTATCTTTAATCACCTTTAAAAAGTTGTTGTTGTCTCATATTTAAGTTTAATAATTTAGTTTAAAAAGTCAATTGGAAGAATAGCAGTATGATGTTAGAGGAAAGCTTGTAGGATAAGTTTCTTTTAAAAAATAAAGATAAAAGTATGTGTAAAAGCAACAATTATAGCAAGTAATAGTAACACTGTATTACTGAACACAACAGAGCCATAAAGTGGAGTTAGAGTTCATCGCTGTATCCAACCCTCACCCAATCCTCAATAGTTGGTCCACAATTTGTCATCAATTTTTATGTGATGGTTTTTTCTCCCCTGCTGTATTCCAAAGCTACCCACCAACTGTTTTCATTGAAGGAGTTTTAAGTCCCAGATACAAAGTTATTTAAATACAATGGAATGTTGATACAAGCAACTTTCCAAAAAAGCCCAAAGTTACTATAAAGAAGCAGACTTGGCAACTTTGGCAAGGACCTATGATTTCTTCCCTGTAATTACCACAACCCACCCCACACCCCCTCCGTCATGGAGCCTACACAAAGCACCCGTCCCTGCCTCTTGTGAGCGTGCCCAGACCTGCCCCCCCAAACTGCTATCTCCTTCTCCAACACGGAACAACATCCACAAACTATGTCCGATAAGCGTGATGTTAGGTTACTGCAAAACTATTCACTGAAGCAAAGCACAAGGAACTCCTCTATATATAAACTACAGTTCTCTCAGAATGCATGGGACCTGCAGGCTGGAGCTCCCCCTGGTGGTGTGCATGTGTGGTGCCGTTTTCATCTGCTGGAATGTGTGCTGCTGATCAGCGCGGCCCTTTTGTTGTGAAAAGTTAAACGACACCAACAGCAGTGGCAGTGTGTGCAAATAAAAGCCAAAGTAAGGAATAAAGATCTGAAAAAGTAGGACGGTTTTTAAAAACAAGTTGTAATTATGAAAAAGAATTGTAAAATAAAACAAACAGACGCATTTGAAACCTTTGTATAGAGAACACGCCTGGATGGATGAATGAACAAGAGAACGTATACTATTTGTCAATAGCGTATTCATGTCTATTTTGCTGCATCTTCAAGTGTGCAAAAAATAAATATTAAAGTTGTATTACTGTCACAGGTGGTAGAGTAGCCACAAATGTAACTGAAGTTAAATAATGTAACTCAAGTAGAAGTACAAAACATTGATTTTGGGAAACTGCTACTCAAGAAGAACTGTTACTCTCTCAGTGTAATATTTGATGTATAATCTGAGATGGAAGTATTTAAAGGACTGTGAGGAATGTGAAATAATGCACAAAATCTGGTATTTTCAAAGGATGTACACAATTAAGATTAAAATTGTGGATTATAACTGAAGACAATGAGAATACTGTGTATGACCAATAACAATCAGGAGCTTGGCTTAGCTTAAAAGAAAAGTAAATTAAATAAATAAATATAAATATAAATAAAACTTTAGGGAAAAGAAGTAAATGCGGTGCAAAAAACACAAATAGTTATAGCCGGATAACCAAGTTCTCTGAGATAGATTGGCACAGTGACTACTACTACAACTGAATTTCCTTCGGGATTAATAAAGTACAACAATATCTAATCAATCGATCAATCAATTGAGTCTATCTGTCTATCTATCTGCTCATATTTTACATAGTATTTCTATAATTTTATTATATAGTTTGTTGTAAATAGCTCACCAGCTGCACCTCCCCATAGGCTCCTCTCCCGATCAGCTTCACCCTCTCAAAGTCCTCCATCCTCACATGGAGCTCCTTCAGCTGGCTCACTGCCTTCTCATCTGAGGAAAAGACATTAACGTACAGATGTAAACTACAGGGCCACAGTGTTTATGATATTACTTTCTCATTGATAGAAAGATTACGCAGAGTATTTTTCATCCTCCTCTTTTGCAGTTTGTGTTTGATACTAAAATAAATGATGTATCAGGAATTTGTACATATATTTGAATTTACTTTGTAGACAATGTGCCTCACTTGCAGTTAGAGCAATACAGCTCTTTACTATCACCACAACGACAATGTCACTATATGAAGAATAAACAAATGGTATGGTCTGAAATACAAATAATGTATGCAGCTGATTGTCATCAGCACTCACATCTGTTGAGAAAGGCCTCGATGTTCTTGTTCTTCCGGAGTGCAGGGTAGTTTAGGTCATGGGCCAGAGCCGTAATGGAGTCCTGCAAGAAAATACACACAAATAGATATCTATTTAACACTGTAAATGAACAGAGCAAACAAACTGATATCAAGGTGGTTTATGTTACACACTGTAACTGATGTTTCCATACAGGCTATGATTCATTTATTGTATAAATGTGTACAGAGTTCGACATTTTAAACATCTAAATCATAGATTGAAAATAATAATTTATGTGCAGACAATTGTGTGAAATCATACAGAACATTTATGCCATGCTGTGGAATATTATTGCCAAAGGAACACCAACACCAGGAGAGGGAGAGGGAGGCTCCTGGAGATACAAGCCACTCACAGTCAAGACACAATCAAAATAATTGACAGTTGACTACTAAAATAATCGTTAGCCTGGAAAAGATGAATCTTATTTTGCAGATTCAGCTTAATTGTATATTTTTGCTGCATGAAATGGACTGAAAGTTGCTGTCATAAGCCCTGAACACTCATCTCCTGAGCACGAGGAGAAGACAATGGGCAGAAGCCGAGTAGACGAAACAGCAAACACAAATGTCTGCTGACATCACAGGACAGTAAAGCCTACTCTCCCAAATATAGAGGCACATGTCAACATACCCCTCCAGACCCCTGTGTCCAAACACATCCTGCATAACCCTCGGCAGACCCCCACACGACACATCATCCCCATAGAAACCTCCCCATAATCACGCCCCTCCAGGCATACACCCTGTCCCACCTCATGGTCCAGAGAGCACCATCAGACCCCAGGGGCCCAAACCGACACACCCGTCCAGTCAACAGCCATGCCCCTTTGTCACAACAAGAGCTAGGAATGAAGATCCAACCAACAATAAACTACAAGGCTAATTTTCAATATACTTTTATAAAATTGGCTGACACCAAAGGAATGCTTATCAATTTAAGGCGAGACACTATGGGCAAATCTCAATTCAAATTATTTTTTGGTCAATTTGCACCCTTAACATAAATGTTTTGTTTGTAAACAACAATTGTGCATCTACTTGCAAAAACTTGTATTCAAATTTATATGGGATATACTTCAAAGGCTGTTTACTTAAGAGATATTTCCCATAGGGACACCCCACAAATACACACACCAAACTTACATTATGTTCTCAACAGGATTTTGATGAATCATACAGTTGATATCAAGAGTTGTAAATCACAAAAAGTTATGCAATATTCTAACTTTAACACAACTCGTAAGTAAAATCCAGTTAATTAAAAAAGTTTTCTTTAATAAACTAAAGAAAAAGTTTCTATTTGATATCTCTAAATTAAATGTTGTCCCACTCAATGAAAATTGAAACATTCCAGGGAAACATTAAAAAAAAACAACAACAATGACCCTATAAATACATCATGTCACATTTTAAATGTATGTAAAAGTGAACGTTCATAGCTATCACTCACTGCTGCCTCATTAAACACTCCTGGTGTGTAGCAGTGGCAGGTGGGTGGGGGGCCCTGGATGACCCCCCTGTCCCGCCTGACTCATCCCAGGAACAGTGTTTGTTCATGGCGCTATCCGAGCAGGGGAACGGGAGCAGGTGGAAAGTCCTGGAGCTCAGCCACAGTGAGAGAGAAGACCCCCCTCACACACACAGACCCCCCAGGGACCGGGACAGTCATGTGGTGCTTTAAAATAGACTGAGGCAGGGTGAGCGCCGGGGACTCCTCCAACTGCATTTTTGGGACAATAAACTGACGATACATTGTGTCAATATCAGCGTGTTTTTTTTAATATCATATCAGTTTGAGGTGGACAAATTATTTGATTTCACAGTGATATTTTGTTCTGATATTCCAGTCTGTGTGCCACGTGTCAGTCCCAGTTTGGTCTCAGTGCGTCACAATTGTAGAGCTGCCAACCTTGAGTCATTTGGTTGATTAATGGGTTGATGGCGTTTTAGAGACCTCATGAGTCTACAATGTACAATCTACCTTCTTTTCTCTGTCCATTTTAAAATAAACAATCACAAAAGAAACAAAAAAAGTTATGTTTAAAAAGCATACCGGTGTTTCCTCTGTACGTATAGTGACAACATTTTCTGAACTATTCAGCTTACAGATAAAACTGTACACACGAGTTCTTAATACATTGTTTTAGCTATGATTACCCACTGTGTCCTAGAATCTTTCAGTATAAATAGTTGCTTTTTACATCAACTCCCACAGAATTGTAATCTTGTGAGTGCATTGTGGGTCAGATCATAGAGAAATTGAAATATTAAAAAAAAACATGAATTTATCTGCACTTTTAGCAATATTCTTAGTAAATAATTAACATCAACAAACTATTACACTGTTTCTGCACAAAGGCTAAAATCAAGACAGTTATAGGAATTAAATAATTTGCACTCATTTATTATGGGACAACAGACAGTGATCTCACATTGACCAGAAGGTAACTGGTTCAGGCCTGGGTCAGCCGGGGTAAAAGTGTTTGGTGTGACACAAATGGAAATGTACCGTGGACGCACCTTCTGTTAGTAATAGGCCTGGTTTGAGCTGGTTCTTGTGCCGAAAAACACACATTGCTTTGTGATTATATATCTATGCAAATGTGTAACGAACAAATAAATAAATAATAAATAAAAGCCGTGATGCAGTGCTACTCCTGCAGAGCTTATGCCAGTAAAATGTTCTTCTTGTGTGAAGGTTCATTCTGAATTAGTTTGTAAATGACTAAATTTTTTGTCAGACAGTGTGGTTTGTTTACCTGCTTTACATGTTAAGGCGGCTTTCCAGTGACCTTCAACAGAAGCGTCCTACTGGAATTAAATGTAAATGTGTTCTGTTTTGGCATATTCAAAACACACAACACACAACACATATCTCAGATGCACGAGCTGGAAAAGGCCTGTTCCTGCATGTTTAAGGACCGCTGGGGATTCAAAAGAGCATGCTGCACATGCAGCCAGCAGTGTATGAACGGCTTGAGAAACAGATCAGTCTAATCATTTTAACTGCACAATGAGCAAGCGTGAAAACAATTTGTGAGGAATGTGAACTAAGGGTGTGACAAATAAATAAATAAATTAAAGTTATTGTTCACAAAAACAAATGTATTAATAATACAATACATCACACTAGAAGGAATACATCACACTGTTCCGTCTCACCTTTTAAAACCAACCATTTGAAAAAAAAAAGAAAAGAAACAAGCTGCTATAAAAGTAATACCACTGGGGGAGGAATCTATTATTGCAGTGTATTTGGGATTCAGTGAGAATTAATAGATTTTCAGATACATTTTTACTATTCTAACATCAGAATCTCCAAAGAGAAGAGATTGGATTTGAACAAGAGGGGACACTGTAAGAAGCTGATTCTAATTATTACAATATAACAACCAAAACAACGGTCAATAGAAGACAGGAAAAAACACAGCTTCAGGAATGTTGCAGAGAAAACCATTAGCTAACAACAATTTGCAGAATATATTCTACTTTTAGGCTTGTCATAGGAGACTAAATTGTTTTACATAATAGTCCACATTCCTATACAGGTTTCTGTTTTTTAAAACCAGTTTTTACCTGGGAAGAAACACTTTGAGATCGAGATCTCTTTTTCAAGGGGGACGTGGCCAAGAGATCAGCAGCATATGCAAGAGCATTAAAAGTTTACAAATCCAAAAACATTAAACAAATGTTTAAATGCTGAAACATAGTGCCACAGCAGATTACATAAAGTGCAAAGTAAAGTTGTAAGGAAAGTTCATGTTAACAGATTTACAAGCACAAGTACTGAGAAGTTGAGTCTAGTTGTCTTTTTTGTAAAATTGGAATGGAATGTGTTGAAGGAAACCAGATCAGACCATTTAATTCTAAGAAGTCCAAAACATGAGAAAAATGCAAATGATAAATGCCATTTGAGCGCAAACAGTGCTAATGTTCAGTAAACTGGCAGTGATCCAGGGTTTTTTAGATCTGAAAATTAAGACATTAACTATCAATAACTTTTAAAAGCTCAAAAAACAAAAAATACACATTCACTAACTACTTTTAACTGTTTTTCTTATTTTTGAAAGTCGCTTGCAAATTTTGACCTGGGTTGTGTTTGTTTGGGCTTGCTCCTGAGTCCTGAGGGGCATTAAAACACCATAAAGAAGTGATGATTTTTATCTTTATCTTCACTATAATATATCCAGTACTACATGAAATACAGGCTGTTAACAGTTTTTAAAAGACTTGGTTACTTGTTTCTCTCTGAAAATCTGGCAACCCTGTCCGTTGGCATTGGGTAGAAACTATTTATGACTGAGACATGCCAATTATAACCATGCTCATAGCAAGTTTGACTGATTATGCATTGTTTTCCACAGTATTCTGTTACAAAGATGGCCAAACCAGGATCCAACCAGGTCTACATCAAGTCTGAAACCGTTTCTGACCAGGTTTCCAGCTCCAGTCCCACCAGAAGTCTTCCGCCCATGTACTGGTCATTTTCACATGAACAGAAGTACCAGGATGTAGAGTTGTGGGTTCACAGAGGGCCATCTCCATCTGGACTTGCCAGTTTCCTGTTAGCTTCCTGTTAGCTTCCTGACAGGGTTTCAGCAGCCAAACCCGTTTAAGATGGTCCAAAACCACATTACAAAAATGAGCTTACACAAACACACCTTTACACAATATTTCAATAATCTGATAAATCCAGAAATCATATTATCATCAGATTTTTGCTGCCGCTGACATGATGCACACTGGATTATAACATCAGGTAGTTCACACAGAGCAGCTGCACTGGGACCCCAGGGGCCATGTTCATTTTGTTTTTTACAAAATGTTTGTTTTTGTTTTTTTAGTTCTAAAATATGAGACCCAAAATTAAAGTTACTCAAGAGCATGTTTAAAGGCTAATAACAATATAAAAACTAGATGCTGTTGCAATAGCTGAAGCTATTGCGAGTGACTGCGCAATTGAATTCGTGTGATGTTGGTATAGTCCGGGATTCGAACCCACAACTTCCTTAATGGGAGGCAGAAGCTCTAGCCGCTCTGCCACCGTGCACCCACCTAAAACAGTTTAAACAGCAAACTTTCCTTTAGAGGACCAACAGAAAGGCTCCCACTGTAAAAGATAGGGAAAAATTGCTCGGCAAATTATGAAAAAACTACAAAAGGTACATATAACAAAAGTAATAGCAGACATTAGAAGACTAGGAACTATTGAAAAATGGAAAAAAAATTGAAAGAATTTAAAAACTGTGGCCTGTGAAACGTGCCGAAAAACCGGAAAATACAAGAACAAATAGTGACTGCCTATGCATAGGCAGTCACTCAAATACAAGAACAACTAGATGCTGTTGCAATAGCTGAAGCTATTGCGAGTGACTGCGCAATTGAATTCATGTGATGTTGGTATGGTCCGGGATTCGAACCCACAACCTCCTTATTGGGAGGCAGAAGCTCTAGCCGCTCTGCCACCGCGCACCCGCCAAAAACAGTTTAAACGCCAAAGTTCCCTGTACTCCAGTAGAGGACCAACAGAAAGGCTCCCACTATAAAAGATAGGGAAAAACTGCTCGGCAAATTATGAAAAAACTACAAAAGGTACATGTACCAAAAGTAATAGCAGACATTAGAAGACTAGGAACTATTGAAAAATGGAAAAAAAATTAAAAGAATCAAAAAACTGTGGCCTGTGAAACGTGCCGAAAAACCGGAAAATACAAGAACAAATAGTGACTGCCTATGCATAGGCAGTCACTCAATTATATAATAATATATTTCCTTTAACAAATGCTCATAAATATATTTCTGTAAAATATAAGATAAATATAGGATTGTAATCTATTATTTCATTCATTCATTTCAATTTATAAAGTACTTAATACAAATCTTCATTAAAGACACAAGCAGACACATGTGCCACAGCTAAGACGATAAAAAGAAGTTGTCCAGATCTGCATTATGCCATGGCCTTACTTTACCTCACAATAATAACTGTGTTCCTCCAACCTGTATTTAACTTTGAATATGTGAGACATGTCTGATCCATGTGTCACCTTTTGTTGTATTCTTCCCATTACGTTAGTGTACTTTGCATTTTCCATATGCATCCTATACTTCTCCTGTGCACAGGAGATCTGAAGGTTAATAGCACATTAAACTTCTATTTAATAAAGTGATTTTTGTATGTAAACAGGAAATGCTTTAAGCTTTGTTTGAACAATGTAGAATGAGGGCAAGGCAGTACATGTGACTAGCAGCTGTGTTTTAAGTTTGGAGTAAAAAATAGCTGTGGGTGTCATTGCTGAACTTCATTGTTAAGGATATTATTGATAATTATTATTAAACTCTTCTAAGCAGTGAGACAGTCAGTGAGTTTATGGTAATTAGGTTGTAAAATTAATCAAAAGCATCCCAACATATCAACCTCAAAATATTGTCATTTTAAGGTGGCTTTGGATTCTACAAAATTCTGTATCGGCATCGGCCATGACAAAAATAATCATAATGATTGACCTCTAATCACTAAATGAATCACTCTTTAACTAAATATTATACAATCTTTAGTTTAAATTCAGTGCAGCAAACACTTTTTTATCTGTCTGAGCTCCTCAGATCTTTGGGGTCACATTTCTGGAACTGATAATTCCAGCTCCCACAGATCCCTCTGACAATGAAGCAGGCCATATCTACACGACTTATCAGAGGACATTCTTGTGGGCGTTACAGGACAATGGCAGCAGGTTTGGTGAGAACAATCAAAGTGAGCTGTGGGAGCGGAGTTTAGTCAACAGACGCCTCGGTCCAGTATTCAAGAATGCGCCAAGAAAGTACAAATGTAGGTTACTATAGTTTACAGCAAGTTTTTACAACCATTTTTACACCCTTTAAAATGTTGTAAACAAAGAGACAAAAGTGAAGTGGAACATAATGTGATTTCAACAGAGAAACTGGGACTAATATCACAAAATGTGAAAAAGCATCATGGTCTTGAAAAGATATATGTGAGTGATATCAGAGCTTGAAGACATTTACTATTGTATTTCATATAATTTGTTTGTTATGGGTTAGGGTTTGGATTATGAGAGACACTTTGCATTTTTTGATTAAGGCAAAATCCATGTTTTATTTTTACAAGACAAATACTTCTAGAAACGTTGATTGTCATTTTATCTACAGATATATTACGTATTTTACCACAAATTATACTTTTGTGAAACTCAATTACACATTTGAGGCTAGGAAATAGTATTTGTTCAATCCTTTATGATAAAAAAACAAATTGGCATTCCTACACAGGATATTAAAAAATACTGCTTATTATTAAGAGTCTTACCATGAGCATTTAGATCTGAAGTTTGTTAAATCTTTGAAATTATATTTTTATGGTTTTCTTAATTTTTCCTCCAGCCACATCCATTCTGAAAGTAGAATTTGATGTTTAAATGCTAATTTGTTGATGTGGCTTATGGCTGATATCTGTAATTACTAGACCACATGAAACAAAAACGATTCAAAGTTCAACATTGTCAAAAATAGTGCCTTTCCCATAGAATTACATGCACCTTATTCAGAAGTTGCCACAGGCGCCGCCATCATCTGGGGCCATGTATGATTTTGCATAGAGTTACCGATCTCAACAGCAGATAAGATCAATCAGCCCCGCCCACTTGTACTGATCCACACTTCTGGAGCGAAGTTCACACAACTTTCAAGTTTAAAACAGCCTGCAAATTTAGTCTCTCTCTCTCTCTCAAATACCACTTGGTGACATCATTAATAATACAGTACACTAATCACACACTTTCAGCAAACTTCCTGTGGTCATATTATCAAGCTCAAATTAACAACCAAGGAGGCAACCTTTGATTTAGGGTGCATTCACACACGCACAAACGCCACTTTAAAATTGTGGCTAAACTAGGACCAACCCCGGAACTAAATATTGCAATTAATCGTATATTTAATTGGGATTTCAATTATTTCAAAATGTTGTAATCGATAATACAATTAATTGCAGAATCACAAGTGCACTCTTTGCGTCACTGAAGACCTGGAACAAAGGTTAGTAATGAACAAACATTACTAATAATAATAATCGTGATTATAATGTTTGTCATAATTCAAGTAGCCCGAACTAAACATGAACAAGAACAGGGCTAAACTAAACTGGGCTGGGCTAAAACCGGAATCCATTAAGTACAAATGTGAGCCTTGTTTAAATGGGTGCACCAGCAGATGGTAAGACCCTGTGCCTCCTCCTGGCAACAGCGTTTGAGTCATGTTAACATTAAATTAACATGATGCAATTTGTCTAGGAACAGAATGTGTTACTCCAGCTCCTAATTTAGCACCGATGACAAGCCTATAGCAAAGTAGGCAAAGTTCTGCAACCTGCTTGTCTCCATGGAGATGTCATTTCTTTGTTTCACAGACATCACATGGCATTAACTTGTATACCAAACTTGTGTACAAAATTACAGGTCCGATCTGTGGAGTGGTGACTCCGTTCACAGTAAGAATGCAGTATTTTTGAGCAATACAAATGCCTGTAATTGTATAGATCCAGAATAAATAACTTTAATGCCATACTGTGGAACATTACAGTCAAAATAATAATATCTCTATAGACAAGCTGACGAATCCTCCACCAGAAAAGTTACATAGAGCACATTTAGTACGTTAACTATTGTCCTGGAATATTTGATCATTTAAAGCCAGTGTAGGCTTAGCTGTTGCTCTTCTCTGCTACGAATAAAACACAGTCACACACTCGGTGGAATCAGAGTCACTGAGAAATGTCCAGACTTCAGTCTTTTTTACTGTGTTCAAGCTACAAAACAGTGGTTATTTGACAACAATCTGCCACATGTTCACAGAGAAAAGGTGACAAATATCCAAAGACAGAAAAAGAAAAAATCCCAAACTAGAAAAGCCAAAGCATCCGACTAGAACACAACTTGTTTGGTGAAGTTTGCAGGTATTTACAGCCTCATCAGAAATGTCATTAAATGTTTCTGAACATATTTGTCGTACAAGCAGTAGAAGCCATGTAGTAAGAGTAGCAGCAGTAGTAGTAGTAGTAGTAGTTGTAGTAGTAGAAGTAGTAGTAGTATTATCAGTAGCTATGTTCACACGTACTGCAAGAATCTGATTATTATCTGGTTTCTGAACCTTTAAGATTATTTAAATGACACACAAACCACAAAATCTGATGTAAGTAAACGAGAGTGACTATGATCAGAAAGAAATTAGATGGTTTTGCAGTGAGATATATAATTGTAATAGTCTTTTAACTTAAAAAAAGGATGATAATCAGATTTTGAGGTTGCATGTCCAGGTGTAGTGGTTATAGTATCAGTAGCAATAGCAGCAGCACCAGTCTGCATTATAGATAATTGTCTTGTAGTAGAATTAGAAGAATGAACAGCAGTAGTATAGACTGGAGAATTAGAGAACAGAATAAAATAGGTAGCAGGACTGAATGTAGAGATGCCTGTAGGGTGTACAATGCACAATTCAACAGCTAATGAATCAACAAAAATATGTTACTATCTGAATAATTTCACATTGGTTTCAGAGTCACACTTCACACTTGTGTCTCTGTTTAGTTTCCGTTCTTTGCTCCTTACCAGCAGAGTCTCCAGGTTCAGGGCCCACTGCGGGTTCCTCACCAGGGCCTCCAGCCGCACGAGCCGGCTCTCCAGTCTGCTCTCGGCCCCCAGCATCTTCACCGACTCTCAGCTCCACACACAGCGGCAGAGGATCGTCCAACGCCGGGATACTCCTGCACACACAGGAGGTACTTTCACTTGACGAAGTTTTGGGGGTAAAATTAATTCTTAAAGTAGTTGTATCACTACATTTCCAATTTTCTACTTATATTTGACTGACAGTTCATCTCAAGACAGAAGTAGTAGACCGGTCACGATCATTTCTATAGCAACTTATTGTTCAATAACTGATAGACAAAACAATACTTTTTGGAGCTCATATTTTACTTTACTTTATCTTTGCACAACTGGAGACATTTTTATCACGTTTTATTGCACAGTAACATTTGAGCTGTAAAGGGTCAAATAAGTAACTTTGTGGACTCATTATTGATACTATTTCACTTCTTAAAAGTAGTTTTGTGTTGTGCCACATTTTTTATTGATCTATTAATTACTGTATTTATTTATTAATTTATTCATTCATGTATTTATTTGATCTGGACAGGAAAATACACAAACAAACCAGATTCATTCAGCAGATGCTTCAAGTGTTAAAGCAAAAAGTCTTGATTTGTGACACACTGTTTAATATTAAACTATTTCATTAGCAAATTAATTTAGTTAAAAAAAAAGTTATAACAACCATCTGCAAAACAAAGTGTACTTTCAAAAGGGTTTATTGAGATTATTCTGCTTTTAGGACTGTTTCAGTGTTATTGTTTATTGTGAAAATTTTGTAGTAATGTAACCCATGTCAAAATGAGTCATTATGACAGGGTTAATGAGTAATCTAATGTCTTCTTTTTTACATTTCAAGATGTGTTATTTTTATTTCCTCTTTAATTTTTTACAGTTTAGGAAAGACTGTTTTTACATTTATTTATTTCCTGTCTGATAATCCCGCACCAAAACATTTATCAAAATATAGGCCAAATTATATTATATCATGTTATAGGAGATGGAAGAATGTCAGCATCATTTAACTCCACCATTATGAATCAGGATCAGCTGATATTCCAAACCAACAAATACAACAACAACAAAAGTAAATTTTACAAAATTTAAATTAGCGTTTGAAGGCTGGGCTCCACCTGGACTTTTCCTTTATAAGTGATATTACCTCACAAGTCCTTCAATCTCAAGTCAGGTCTTCAGTCAAATTGTCTTCTGCTGTCTGTACTCCATCCCTCCAGACAGCAGCTTTACTTCTAATGTTTACCAAAGAAAATCTAGTTGGGATTTAAAATCTGATGTTCATGGATCACTTTGAGAGTAAATCAGACAACAGAAACCAAAAACTACAACGTGTTAGCGCCACAAAGAGTCCAGCCATTTGGTTATACTCAATGTTTAAGGAAAAGTTTCTATTTGAAGTTGGGGTCATTTTAGTCAGACGTTTTAGATCAAATCAGCCGGAAAGACAAGAGGATATGATTCGTATTTCGAAGTAAAGCTTTTGTCACTTGCAGACTCACTCATAGTGAGTGAGAGGAAACTCAACTTTTATTTCAGTCAGAGCACTGTCACACTGTCAAATGTTAAGACTATTCAGTAGGAGGAAAGGTATGGGGTCTGAAAACTACTCTGACAGTAGGTCTAAATATAACTGGTATACCCACCTTTGTTAGTCGGCTTCTTTGCTTAAGTAAATACACTTGCACCGTGTGGCATTATTACTTGACCGTATTTGGGTGACTGCTTCTTGTTTCCACAAACAACATTGGTAAACGTTTACTTGAGTGTTGACCCACCTCTGTGTGAAGGCCCAGAGCTTGGAGCGCTCACAGCCCGCTCCTCCTCCTCATGTCGGCGCACTCCAGCGAACCACGACCAGGGGCGCGTCAGGTTCAATAGTGTTCCAAACTCAAAGGGACCGTCCCCGCAGTTTCGTAAAAGGTAAAGCCGGAACAACGAGGCCAAGAGCGGGTAAGAGGTAACTTGTCAGGTGTGTCTGGCTGTGCGCAGGTAAAACAAAAAGGAGTAGACGCAACTCAAATCTGTTCACCGCAGCGTGTTGGACTCAAGCCCCACCACACTGGACCTGCTCCTCCTGCGCTCTGGGACGCACGCACGGCACGCACTGGAGAGACGGAGCGTGCGCACTGCTTCCGCTCAGAGTTTGCCACAATAAAAGAGCAACAGTTGGAGACATTAGGGTAAAAATAAACGAGGTTCTCTGGCTCCTCCGCACTTCTGAAGGCATAAGCATAGATTGTGTCTGGTTTGAAAAGTTTCAAAATTAGTCTAGGAAGAAAATGGGTTGAACAAATAGATTTAACTCACTGTTATTCATTTCTAGGTGCAAAGACCATAACAGCTGTTCTGATGTATTTTATTTTAAGACAAACGAAAGGGTTTCGTTCTGACATCTTTCAGTTATGAAGGACTTCTGCTCTTCTCTCTTTGTTTTAAACGTGAAACTAATGAGGGAATCTTAACTCAGTGTCTATACTGCCATAAACTTCAGACATATTGGGTTGAAATTGTAAGGAAAATTTTGAAAATATTCCATATGAATCTGGAAATGGGCCCTTTTTCTCTAATTTGGGTTTTCCAAGTAAACGTGTTAATACAGTTGCAGACAAGTTATTGCTTTGCACAATTTAAAGTGTTTTATAGCAGAGCTCGCCTCTCCACAGATCTGCTGTAACTTTCTTGGCCTGGGGCACCTGCTTGTCTCCATGGAGCGTTTAATGCCAATAAAACCCTCCACCAGAAAAGTTTGTCAACAAAAACATTCTGAATTCCAGAATGGAGCAAAAGTGAAGTGGAACACAATGCAATTACAGGATGAAAAAAAATATATCCCAACATTTTAAAAATCAATATATTTTTGTCAAATGAAAACCACTCAGACGTGTGAGTCATATTAGAGCCTGCTTTAAAGACATTTGCAATTGTAGTTTACATTATTTGTTCATTCAGTTGGAGATTAAAGACAATTAGCACTTGGTGTTTGGCGTCCAGTGGTCATACCTGCCGCCCGATGTGTCACATCATGGAAGCTGTGCAGGTGGGGCCTGCCAGTATTTGGATGGGAGACCACTGGAGCACCAGGTGCCACAGTGGGGCCCCTGTATAAACTATTGCTGTGTCCTTGGGCAAGACACTTCACCCATATTGCCTAGTATGAAAGTGGTATGTGCAGGAATGACTGGCGTTGATGGCGAAGATTGGCAGTTTAGCTTCTATCAGTCTGCCCCCATGCCAGCTGTGGCCACAATATCTTATCTTAGGTTTTACTGAACAAATACTTACAGAAATGTTGACCTCACAACAGTTTTTCACTTTATCTACAGGTATATTACATACTTCACTTCAAGAAATTATACTTTAAATTATTTTAATAACAGTTATACACAGTTTCCAGGCCCTGTCCTGGTCAACACACATTTATGTCAACCATGATTACCATTACACAGTTTTGGTAACAATGCAGAGTGATGAACAAATATTTTTATTCTTTGTAAAGATATCACTGCATTGATGCATGTCCCCAAGAACACATGTCTGTTATGGGAATGTCTATATTTGAATATGTTATGCTTCCTTAGTCATTTTAAACTGTATATCTTGTATTCTCTGACAGTCCCATAATAGGTGCATCAGGGTTCCTTCTGCAGAGTTGGACTTTGGATCAGAGTTCACTGCTCCCATTTTAAGTAACTGCGAGGGTGAATAGTATAGTCTATTTAATATTTGTAATTGGCACAGGTGACTCTTGACACATCTGAAGGGTTTTCCCATATGTTGTTCCATGATATACTGTTTTTACGTCGACTATTTTTTGGTGTGTTTAACTCTCGAGTCCATTTCATTGCCCTTACACTGTTTGCATCCATTGTGTCATAATCATTTAGAAGTCCAGTCCTACAAATTATACTATTTGTGAAGCTCAGATACAACTGAAGCTGTAAAATAGCAATGTATCCATCTTTTGAAATAAAAAAGCAAATAAAATGACATTTCTATCATGAAACTTCAAAACAGTCATTATTGTTATAAAGATTTAAACCATTAGCATTCAGATCTGTTGTCAGTTAATCATTGCACAAATCTAATTGTGTGTTTCATTCTTAACATTTTGATGACAGAGCCTTCTAAAAAGCCCCATGCTCCCTCTCTTATTTTGAAGGCAGGAAACATTTCCTGTGCTCTTGCCCGCACTGTAGGTTTCTTTCTTGCCGTGTGTGGACTTCCTCGTCCTCACACAGGTGTTTTCTGCTCCTGCTACGTGTGCTGCGGCTGTGGGACTTTACCTCCTCTGATCTGCATTATTTCTTTCTTTAAAGTTGATAAGGGTGCGAGAGTCCCGGATGTTCTGTGCGTTTCCTGCTCCCTCAGACTGACGCAGGGCTGGAGGAATGCAGCTTAACTACTATTAGGACTATTTATTAGGACTATTTATAGTTTTACATGCAATTATTATTTAACTATACGAGGTTGCCAAAAATTCTACTCAAGATTGCCGTTACTTCAAAATAATATCACTCATAAAAAAAATACAAATTTGTGGTGCTTTAAATTACTCAAGTAAAAATTTAAAGTATTTGGGGAAACTTCTTCTCAAGTAAGAGTAACCAGGAGTAAAAATCTGGACACAACATCTTATCATCATCGTAATTGTAATTGAAAGACTCACAGAGGGAAGAAGAACAAAACTAATGTAATGTTATATGTAATATTCAAGTACGATTGAAAGTATGGGGTCTGGAAACTACTCAGGGAAGTAAATATATTTTTGTTAATTATTCAAGTACGTACTTATGATTACAGTACTCCCTCTCATCTATACACTAAGAAGGCTTTTATTAACGGGGCATTAAGAAAACGGCTTCAACTCCACAACTTTGTGCAGTGAGCTGAAATCTAAAATCTTTAGTTTGTCTAGAGGCCTAATGTGTCACTTCTGTCCTTAACATGCAGAAATAAATATCTTGTGCCCTACAGAAGATTCAATCAGTCCAAGCCAACTGATTTTATTTTTTAATTCGTATCACCTCACACACACACACGCACGCACACACACACACACACACACACACACACACACACACACACACACACACACACACACACACACACACACACACACACACACACACACACACACACACACACACACACACACACACACACACACACACACACACACACACACACACACACACATATATATATTAATACTTATTTCTCCAATACAGTTTTATAAATGATGTGTATTTTATTTTATTTTATTTTTTTCTTCAAATGCTGCTTGTACTACTACTACTACTATTGATCATAATAAAGAATTGACTCTGTTCTTGTTCATATAATAACTTTTATTCATTTACTTCCATTACAAAGCAAATCTCCTGTATATACTTTGGTTATATTTATCCATACAAACATAGGACTATTCCCATAAATGCCTTTTACAGGATCAACAAGTACCTGTGGATTTTTACAATACAACAACACGTACAATAATGAATTTCACCAACACAAAGCTCAAAATGGCAAACTGAAGTGATATGTGCAAGAATATCTATGGCAGTTTCTGTATATTATGCTCTTGTGCCCCCATACAGAGCCGGTGCTGAGGTTATGGCTATATTTACACTGAGCGGTCAAACGGGCTCGTGGCCAGTTCCCCGGCCGGTCCTGTTCATCCGGATATTATTAGTTTGTGATGGCGTTGCATTGGAATGAAGGGGACACTGAAATACATGGTTAAGCACACAGGCAAAGACAATGACACATGTAGAGACAGACAGCTGCTTTAGGGATGAGGCACAGGACGCTTTCGTGCTGCTGTGTAGTGCTCTTTTACATTTCAAACTTGGAAAAGAAATTATGGCTGTGGAGCAAAGCCAGTTGTCGACTCTACTGTGGCTTTAAAACAATACTTGTGGATGCGTAAATCATTACTAGAATCAGAAGTTTGGTTTAAGTGGGGTTTGATATGGCTGATCTTTAACCAAGTGAAAGATGTGTCCATGTTACTGCCGCTTTAAAATGCTTGTGAGAAGGTTCAAAATACCAGAACTGAAGCGACTGGAGTCAAAATGTAAATGTAAATGTAAACCACAACACATTATCCATGATTAACTGACATCTGATCTAAATACTATGATTCTCAGTCAACTGTTATTTATTTCCTTGGTAGAAATACCAGTCAGTTTGCTTCTATTGCAGTGGTTGGGTGAAAAAAGTTGTTCTAAAGTATGTAATATCTGTGGATAAAACTGTGAGATCAACATTTCTGTAAGAATTTGTCCAATAAAATCTAAAACTCATGGTTTTGTCTCCATCAAAATAAGTATCTGCTTTTAAATACGGAAACCATGTAAAATGCAATTGTAAATGCTTTTAAACCAGCGTCTGATGTCACTCACATGCATCTTGCATTTGCCAAACACACATTACATTTTTCAAATGTTTTGATATTCTGAGGTTTCTTTATTAAAAAATTCCACTTCACCTCACCTTTGGCTCCAGATACCTCAATAACTTTTGTGGACTTAAAAGGTGTAAAATACCTTTTAATATTACATGTATTACTTTAAATGATATTGCATAGATTATTTCTGTTGGCTTCATTATGCTCTGAAATCATCCATCAAATACTTTTGAGTATAAAGTCCCTCTACACCGCTGTACACATGACCTGCATTTTGTGGCATTCAACATTCAAATAAAAGAGAACACATTTGTGAAATGACTTTAGCGATGCAGGATGGATGAGTTGGATTTGGATATGTGTTGGCCTTAACACCAGGCTCAGCTGTTTCTGTGGGCAGTTACTTTGACATGCTGGACTACCCCTCTCAAAGTTAAGTGCAAACTTACAAGGCTAAACACTGCCCTCTAGTGGCAACAAAGTGAACCACTACCAAGGAAAACCTGCAACATAAGAAAACTACTGCATGAGAACTGTCGAGTCTTACGGCTGAATTCAACGGCAGATTAAAGATGTTACAGAAAGATTGGTCAGCTTAAACAGTCCGTTGGTTCAACATAACATTTTAGATATTAAGACAAAAAAGTTTACATTTTTCATTGCATTTTTAAATAAAGTTTAAATTTATATTTTGACATTCTATAATAATAATATGGTATTTGATTAATATAGACAATTATCTCCACACTGGTACAAGCAAGGCTGTCAATCTGCTCCATCAGTCCCATCAGACCAAGGCAAGGTGAGTGAAGGAGCTTGCTCAAGGACACAACAATAGCATGTACTGTTCAGAGCTGGGATTTGAACCACTGACCTTTGGGTTGGTACAAATAATATAACATTAAAATATGTATTCTTTGCACATTTTTGCCAATAGACTGCTATTTAAGGGGCACTGTACAACTTTTCTGGAGATCTGTCTCCATGGAGATATTGCCTAGCCTTGTATATTCCACAGTATGGCATTAAGATGTGAAGGTGAAAAGGAAATAAATTTATATATATAGAGTTAGATACTTTATTTGAACATAAAAGTAAGGCATTTTTTTTGTAAAGCAAAGCTCAGTACGAGTCTGGCAATGATTTAAGGACATAAAAACAGCACAACAGACCTCCAGATTTCTACTTTTGTCATCAGAAATCTAGGAAATTTGAATCCCTGTTTTTTGTGAGTCCCAGAGAAGGAACAGACAAGATGACTTCATAAACATGATCAATGAAACAGGCATAAATTAAGCTTAATATAACTCCAGGTTAGTTTTTGATGAGGGAACAATTTTATGACACTGTTAAGAAGCTCTTAAAAAGTAAATTTTGTGTCCTTTAAGTAACTGTCTACTTCCTCAAGTTTTGAGACCTCTCCCATGCCATGTAATACCACGAGTTTGAATTCCTCTCCCCAAAGTGAGTTCAAATATAAAAGTTCTGAGTGAAAGAAATCCCAGGCAATCAGTTATACGACCTGAATGCTGTTTAGATTGGGGCTCGGAGGTGGAGGCAAGATATTCCTGGCTGTCGCTCAAAAAAAGGGGGGGGGTGGGGGGGGGGTGAGACGGTGGTGAAGTCTGAGCCCAGGTAACCTTAGAAGTGTAGCCCATGATCGGAGACTCAGCGTGGGATATGTGCAGAGGAACAATGCCCGTCTTTGTGGAGCTCCGGGCAGAGAAAAACAAACTGTCTCCCCCCTGAAAGAGATCAGGTTCAAGCTGAATATGAGAGGACCACACAGGGCTATGGAGAGAGGAGAGGGACAAGGAGGGAGGAAAGAGGAGAGAGGACAGAAGAGAAAGAGAAAGAGAGGATGGGTGTGGTGGGTGAGCATGTGCAGAGCCAATTAATTCTTTCCTCACAATTAAACCAAAGAAGATGATTTGGACTGTAAAGTTCAAATAGGGGCATGTGGCATAATTGAAAGAAAAAGTCTTCCAAATCACTGTGCTTCCAGTTTTTGGCAATACAGGACAAACAGGCGTAGCCCAAAGTACGTACATACATGTATGAATTGGCCATTTTTAACATATACGTACATGACTTACAATTAAATTGTAAGTCAAATTAACCCTCATGCCCAAAGCAGCGGTCTCTTCAGTTAAACATGAAATCATAAACGTGTAATCATTGCGTAGCTTGAACAGGAGATGACACGTGTGCTTACATATTATCAAAGCAACATTTGGCTAACTTTCAAAATGTGGCAATAAAATTCAACAAAGTACGCCTGTCCTCCTGGGTCTTCATAAAAAGTACTTTTGAAGAATAAATGGATTCATATGTCACAAAGGTGGCGTTGTCCAGCAGCCCTCTTTGGTCCGGGACATTTATGTGAGTGTGCTGGTTCTCCCATGGGGTTAGTGATCATGTGATCTGGGTGAGCACTTCCTGGGTCCAAGCCCTGCTGGTCTACAGGCAGCGCTGAGGCACAGAACCGTGCTGGCCACTAGAGGGAGCGGCTCTTCTGGCACTGCCATTCAGTGTACAGGGAATCTGCACAGGAGAGAAGAAACGATTTAGGGTTGCAAAAGATATTGCAAAATAATGGTTATTGCAATATTGCAATGGAAGAATCAATATTGCAACAAACTAAATATAAATATATACCCTAGGTCTCAATCTGACAAAAAATTAGATTTTTTTTTTGATAAGTCTAAATTAACCTTGATTTAGTCTTGATTTTATTTTTGACAGTTTCACTAATACACACACTACACACACACACACACACACACACACACACACACACACACACACACACACACACACACACACACACACACACACACACACACACACACACACACACACACACACATACACACATATATATACACGCACATACATATATATGCATAATTCAAAAAGTATATTCAAATGTTGCAATAATATTAATATTGCAGTACTCAACAGTACACCGTGCATATCCCACTAATTTCCAATATCAGCCCTAAAAAGATGAGAGGCTTTACTAGTAAACTGTTGAAAATTTCTATAATAATTTTTATCTTTTTACACACATTGTATTGTGCTAGTCTAAAGCAGTAGTTGCGTGTAGAACTAAAAAAAAACTAAAATAAAAGGAAATATATGAATGCCCAAATTGTCTTTTTTTGGTGCTTTCACCAAAACAGTGATGTTTCGGGCATCAGTCCTTCATCAAACAATTTGGGAGCTATTATAGCTGTGATGGCACTTTTCACTTTATAAGCAAGGCAGTGTTGTTCAATGATTTAAAAAGAAAATAATCTGTTTTCAATATGTTTTTTTTAGATTGTGTTCCCTTGCAGTGGTACAAGTGCCTGTGGAGGTATCAGAATAGTAGGTTGGTATTGACCCTTTCCGTATTTGTAACCATAACACTTCATTCTAAAGACTGGTATCCATACACAAAGTTCAATAATCAATGGGTGAGTTACCGTTACACTCCAAACATCACATACTATGATGAGTAGTTTTGGTGATTGATAACCACTCGATCACATGAATAACACCAAAGCCTCGGTAGAAAACATTACTGTGTGTAAAAGTATGTGTAGTTGTGTAGTGGTATTGACAAAGCAATTGTGGCTAACACTCACATAATTACCATTTCTAATGTTATACATACAGCGGGCCCCATCAGTTTGACAGTAACATTTTTGCTTTATTTATTTCATCTAGCATCATAAATCTTCTGACAGTTCACTTTAATGAATTTTAAAAAAACAGTGAAGGGAAGTTGGATATTGACTCAGAGCAGCATAGTGTCTATCTTCTAATCCAGACCAGCTCCACCAGATTGAATATGACATCCAGATGGAAGTCAAAACATCTTCATTTTTTAAAAAACTTTGTCCAGATACACTCCAGGACAAATGAGGATTACACAGACCAAATATATATATTTTTTCTGTATCATCAACCTTGAAACAATTAAATAATGAATTACCTCATAAATAAATCACTATTATTTATATAATGTAGGAAAAGGCCCAAATTCTTTATTGACATGAATAGATTGAAATTCCGTATTCCGTATTCCGTATGCTTCTTCATTGAGTATGTAGTAAAGCAAAATAGTCAATAGTAATGTTTTTCTTATCTTAAGTGATTAAAAAAAAAAAAATGTTTTGTTGAGAGAAAAGAAAGAAAAAAATATACCAATAGATAGTGGAACTAGAATCAAAAGAAGATCCTCATAAATATACACATTAATAGGACAAAATTTAACTTTTACTGAATAATTTTAATGTTTTGTCAAGTTTTGTCATGATTTTGTTTTGCCCATACGCAGATTTAATTTGTAGTTTTAATGCTTTAATTGAATTGGTGTACAGGTCAATTATCTACAAAGACGTGTATTTAACTGTGGCGTTAGATAGAGGAGAAGATGAAATTGCCCCTTATAGTCCTTATCCAGACCTGGTTAGGTTCTGGTTTTTGCTCACATTCGTCCTGGTTAATGGGTAATTTAAACATATAGTTTAGAAGTAACTGGTTAAATTCAGTTAATACATTGTTTAGGGCTGGTTTAGTCATGGATTAGTGCTGGGTCAGAGGTGGACATAACTTGTTTAGACCATGATGTCACAGATTAAGGCTTGGTTCAGACCTGGTTTCATCTGGACTATAACTAGTTTATGGCCAGTTCAGACTTGTTTATTCCTGTTTTTGTCTACACATTATTCTACTTTTACAGTATCAGATGGAGAACTATATGTCTTAGATCAATATCACAATTGTACAGACTTGTGTTACCTTTGGAAAAACAAACAGCTCATTTGAACTCTATCCCATTACATGCCCCCCTTTACCCTGGACACTCTAATCCACTGGTGCTTATCTAAATACCGCGAGCCATGCTTTTAGTGGTGTCCCGTTCACATCACTGCTGTGCTGAGGGACACCAAACCAAGAACATCTGGGCCCTGTCTCCCTCACACTCCCATAGACCCTGCATACACATAGGATCAAACATAAACAAGAGGCGCGCGGCAGGGGGGTCCGCTATCCCCTCTCTTCTTTCTCTCCTCCCAATGCGCTTCACTTTCAAACACTCAGCGAATACCCAAGTGGAAGGCTCTGGTTACACGGGGCTATAAAGTGTCCCAAATAAAGGCAGGGGAAACTGAGAGCAGCGTTTCCTGGGGTGAGATAGTTAGGCTCATTCCTTTATACTGCGGTGGGAGGAGAGGGACGAGAAGAGGGGGACAAGCAGGGAATGTAGACACTCATCTGACATATGGATCAGGGATTAACAAACTGCTTGGCACCAATATGTGTGATGCATATGGTATATCTTCAAGGCACTTTACATCACTCATTCACACACACATTCATACATCAGTGCCTTGATTTTCAACCAGTGTGCCGGGGAACAATAGTGTGCCTTGACGTATTGCCAAGTGTGCCTTGAAAACGGATTCATACAGGACTTTAATTGAACAATTTACCATTTTGGAGTGTCCTGCTCAAATTCTGTACCAAAATAGAAAGCAAAACAATCACCAACTTTCCAACTTTAAAGAACCAGATAGTTGCACATTATTCACCACAATAGATGCCACATTTTTTAACTAAAAGGTCTGATTTGGTCGTTTTTAGTAGCAGTAGGTGGTGTGCCGTGGCCTCATTTCAACCAAACAAGTGTGCCATGACTCAAAAAAGGTTTAAAAGTATCATGTATCAATGTATGCAGACACTAGGGGCTAAACAGGTTAAGTGTCTCTCTCTATGACATAGATGTTATACAATATATATTATAAATTGTTACACTATTCTGTATATTATACTCTATATACTTTGAACTGTCACTGTGTTGCTCTTTGTAACCTGTCATGCACTGAGTAGAAAGGACTGTGTCCAACAGAAGACCTACAAACGGTCTAACATCCCTCCTGCTTAGAAAACTACAACCTCAGTTGAACCTACAGTTCTACCCATTGATCAGGCTGCCCCGTAACACTTACATACACCCATGGACCCACTCTGCCCCTAGTGTTACTGAATAGCACAGACCACAACACAGAAGACCAAAGCTCCACTGGAAGGATTGAGAAACATGTAAAATGAACCTCCACATCTGGGCAGACTTTATACTGTCTGATCAGCCAAAGGTTAAAGCTGTACACAAGATCTAGAGTTCAGCGTAATAAAGTAGTGGGCAAATATTGGTAAATAGTAAGACGTTATGTGGATGAAATGTCTGATCAAAGGACACGATGATGCAAGATCTTATAAGTATGTCGATAGTGGAAATTGAAGCACTGACACTCCGATTCTACAATGTAATGTAATTTCACTCATACACACACAACAACTTAGGGCACCCAAATGTTGGGCACCCTTTCAAAATGAGTTTTCCAACTACTATTACAGATATTCCTATAACTTTTATTACTACTTTCTAGTATTTTTACTGTGGAAATGATGTGAGAGACTGATTTCTGAACACCTCCACTAGCAATCATTGTAACGTGTAAAAGAAACTCCAATGACCATGAACTTTGGATGGACACCTGATGTGGTGGGGGAATGGAAATGTAAGCGGTCTTTGTCACAGGCTGGATTAATAGCAGAACACAGTGTAACCCAGTAATATGAGCCGTCTATGGAAAGATACCAGCTCCAGTGTTAAGGATAGGGGAGTGATCCTGCATGTTTTTGGACGCAGCCACCAGAGTTAAAGGAGGAACACAGAGCGCCTTTGATTGGGTAAAGGCAGGATTTGGGGTTGCACGCTAACAACAACATCTGGTGGGCAGGGGGCAGCAGCAAAAGGGAGGAGACGGGAACAGAGGGTTAGGAAAGGGAATCCAAAAGCTCAGAATTCATTACAAATCAAAGAAAGCAAAGGTTAAGGCACACTTTATTATCCCCGTAGAGAAACGTGTCCTTTGCATTTGACCTATCCTTCAATGCCGCTGGGGCAACGTAAGCACCACAATGCAGCATCAAGGGACCCATCTCCAGATCTTGAGCCAAGCTTAGATAGGACTACCTGGAGGATTTATAAGGCAGATAAAAATATACATATAATATAAATACATGCATATTTTGAGGTGATGGGAAACCAGAATGTCCGGAGAAAACCAACCCAGACACAGGAAGAAATATGTAAACTCCACACAGAAAGATATCTGTGCAATCCCTCAGTTGTCCAGGTAAGTTCAAAAGCAAAGGGAAATTGAACTCTGTCAACTGTGCAGATGTTTTTAAAGAGAGAAAAAAAAGACCCAGGATGCCCAGGAGTCAAATCCACAATTGTCTTACTGTGAGGCAAGAGTGTAAGCCACAGCCACAAGTGAATACAGGCAATAATGGGAAATACTTCAGGTACATTTGGTCAATGAGACCCTTTATTTTATTTGGATTGAATTTTGAACCAGGTTATAATAATAATAACAATAATAATGATAATGTATTATACTTATATACTGCTTTTCTGGACACTCAAAGACGCTTCACATTGCATTATTCTTTCACTCCACGGAGCAGATTGGCAGCCTCCCTTCATCTGTTCTATTCTCGATAGTCAAAAAGCATACCTTCAAAACAACAGTTACAATATTGTCAACATTTTGATCTTCTTCCCCATAAAAATGCATTTTCAAGGTGTTTTGAGCAATTGAATTGTTCAGTGCAAGGTAGATAAGATGAATGCCACTCACAACTCACACATTCACATACATTCATACAAAAGTGTATAAAAACAATGGAAGGCTAGATGGGACATGCGTCTTACCCAAGGACACGTCAACAGTATGAAATGGTCAGTGTATAATCGCTGTAGCAACGGAGCAACTGACATACCAGACAACTCCTCACTGCATACCACGACTGTCCAAGACTGGAGAGCCGTTTTTACTCAGATTTGGAACTGGTAACTTTTAAGTCAGTGTCAAATCAAAACAATCACAGACATTCAAACTTTTAATTCTACTTCTTCACTCGTAGCTCCATAAGGTCTGGTTTCTCACAGCACCTACAGTATATGTGTGGTCACTAAACACCGTGGCGCCAAAGTCAGAGAATCCCCGAAACCTGGCACTCCTCTGGGCTCTAGAGTTACAGTGCGGAGAGGGGCGCAGTGGAGAAAGTCACTTTGAAAGACTATCACCTCACCACAAACTGACATTCACAATGCTTTGTTTGCATAGCTGCCTGTTTTGTAGACACAATTTGGGGATATTTGATTAGGTGCAAAGAGATTGCCAAGTTGTACAAATGGAGACGGTTGCTGTGTTGCACAAAGATGAAAATTAGAATGAACTAATTCTGGAATTGGAGGGTACACAACCTGCTTGTCTATATGTGGATTTTTGTTTAGAATGTTCCACATTAAGGCATTGAACGAATCTACAAAGCATTAAAGAACAAATATTATGCATTATTTGTATTGATATTGGCTTTTAAGCATGCTCTTGAGTACCTTTACTTTGACATCTCATGTTTTAGAAGTAAAAATAAAATGTTTTACAAAGAATAATATAACTTTGTCACAGCCTCGGGAGAAGCCTGTATCATTTGGCTGTGGCTCCATCTAATGGCTGCATGGGGAATTACACACATTTTAAATCAACTGCTTCTTGCTAGCCGGGTTATTGAGCACTCACGCAGTTGTAATGATTGTAATTAGATGGCAGAAATGCTCAGAACAAGTTTGACGATGCTTTGTGAACTTAAAAACAGAGCAGAAGATTCTCGGAGCCACAACACACATTGAAAAAACGTCACTCATCAAAGAATTTCAGAATGGGGTGTTTTAGACAATCGGAGGGGAGAAGATTTTCTATTCATCAAATAGCGTGAATGAAGCTAAACTCCAGATATGTTTTTGGTGACAGAACAATGTTAGATCATGGTTAAAAGTCAATTATGCATAATATTTGTCCTTTGATATAATTTCAGGGCTTTAATATGATCAAAAATACATGAAACATTCTAGGCAAAGCACAAGTAACATCTCCATGTACCCTTTGTGAAGCTTATTACAACCGTTTAAATACTTCACAATGTTATAGGACAAAAATAAGGACTGTTGATGAATGTTAGTGCCCTTGAGGTGAGGAGACATTATTTAACCTAACACCACACTGAGCAGCAGAGGAGCTGGAGAGACTCTGACCCTGTCCACAGAACACTTTCTAGAAGTAGGTCTACTGCTGACCTCTGGGCCTCATTCATTACACTGCTCACAGAGAAAAAGGGAGAGGGATTTAAGGTTGTATATGTAATATTTGTTCTAAAATATTTCATATACATCACCAACGTGAAGTAAAAAATAAGTTCTTTGAATATCCAATCAGAAAGCAGAAAGAGCTCCTCACTTCAATAAATTAAATTAACAAAAGGGGTATTATATGACGTGTCCTTAGTACATGACCGCAAAGTACAGGTTTCGTTGTGAATATATTGTGGTTTTTACACCAGTGGAACATGACAGATATTACCTTTTATAAAGGGCTGCAAATATGTGACTAAAACAAGTAAAGTATCTTAGCTGATTGCTATAGCATCCATTAAGATCATTGCCAGGATAAGACAAGTGCAAGAATTACAGCTGATTGTAGCCATCTTCGTGAGAATCAGCTAAATACAAAGTGAATGCAGATCAAGATTAGAGTGAGAATGGATTTTAAAAACATGGAGGAGCACTCCCTGATGATGTTACGAGCCAGAATATTCAAAATTTGATGTAAAACTTGGATGTGGAATCAAATCTAACACAGTTAAAAGCATATACATTAAAATGTATACAACAAATAAAGTAAAATCAAATGTGTCACAATGTGACAATATGCACTTACATGATAGATACAAAAATTCTATTGCTATTATTCTCAACACCTCTACTAAACAACATTTATTTTTCTCAAACACTAAGCCTGACATTCTGATTGTATTTCATGAGAGAACCCAAAAGTGCTCGTCTCAACAACTTTCTTTCATTTGCGGCGGTCATGTGACACTATGCCTGTGGTTTGAGAGTACACCAGGGTCTGGCCCAGATCAGATTTCCAAAATGGAGGTGGAAAAAGTGTCTCACTGGCACTGACTGGAGGAGTGCTGTTCCTTTTCTTGGCATCCGAACGGCCCGAGGAGGAAAGTACTCCAACACAGACGAGTGGATTACAAGGGACTTATGTCATTTTGAGCTAGGACTTAAGGATGAATTAGTCTCAAAACATGGATTTACTTAGTTGGATAAACGTCATCAATAGTAAAGCAATTATCATTTAATTTTTAACTTGCGGTTTAAATCTAAATTATGACCAGATCTGAATAAACACTATGATACTAGGACTTAAGAAACGAAATTACCTGTACAAACAAACAAGGAAGGAAGGATTTACAACAGGACTAAACCAGGACTAAAACACTGTAGGAATCTCTTGTTTATGAAAGAAGTCAAAAGTAAGCTGCGCCCACACATGCACACTGTCACACATCAACATTTTGACTAAACTTGGACTAACCCAGAAATAAACCCTGAACACTCCTAGGACTGAAAAAAGAGAACAAAACCAACTCTACATCAGGACAAAGCTGATTTATACCCACAAATCAGGACCGCGTATTGCAAATACTAAAGTTGAAAAACCCTCACTTAAACATGCATTTCTAAAAAAGAAAGAAACAATAAAAGCTAAATAAAAATAAAATAAAAATAAAATAAAAGTCTAATAGCTTAATATATCTACTTTTGTATATAAGCATATAGTAGCACTGAGACAGTAACCCTAAAGCAATTCCCAGTAAACACTTTTCTGAATAGAATGTGCAATATTGTTAAAAACCTGAGCTGCAATGAATAAATAGCAGAAAAAGCACTTAAGTAGTTAGTAAGTATATACTGTATATTGAGTAATTGAAATTGTTCAACCCTTTACGACACAAACTAAAATAATAAAGGTTTCCTATAGGTAAAAGACAAAAAAATAACGTTCCGTCTATCATTCATTGAATGACAAGTCAATATATCCCAATTATCCCGTACGGAACAGACATGGCTGGATTCGTACGGGATAATTGGTACAACACCTGGCAGATCCTATGCATCGAGCCCTTGCAGGTCGAAGATGTAGAAGATCTCTTTATATTTGGGTTTATGATAGCGGGCTTTCTACTATTGGGGCTTGGAATTGCCTTTGTCTATCGGAATAATTATCAGACAGGAGAATTCGTCCAAAACCTGTCTGACAACAACAAAACAAAGTTTGTGGAACTGAGTGAAAGGGTGTTAAGACTTGAGCAAAGACTGGACCACGGACTGGCACAGCTCATGGATCTGGATCGTAACATCTTGTCTCGGACCATGGAATTGCTGAAAGCCGTTGGACAATTAGAGAGAGACGGTTAAAGACGGAGTAACTCAATGAAACAACGAATCGCTACTCGGAAAGACCAGAAATGATTGGTTTATTGATCTGTATAAATTCCTGATCAACAAATGTATTAAAATGTATTTTCTGCCCTCCCTCCCTTGGTTTTCCCCTTATCCCGGACCTTGAGAATGCAGGTGGCTGGAAGAACCCGAGTCAGACCGACCCAGCAACATAAACATGAGATAACATTTGCACACACCGCCCGCGCTCTTCCCTCTATCTTCTTGTTTGTGACCCTGTCCTTTATCCACTGAAAAAATTCCATCACGTGACCACGTGTACCGTATTCACAATATCTGTTGTATACTGTGTATTAATGTTTGCTTGCTATACTGTTCTTGTTTTTCTTTTCTGAGAGTTTTGTTAGCGCTGGAAACGGCTGCTTCTTCTGGAATTTCCCCATTGTGGGACAATTAAAGGATCTCTCATTCTCATATATTGTGACAGGACTACACATAATAATAACATAGTAACAGCATCAACATTCCCCCCCAATGTCAAGTTCCCTCACTCACCTCCATCCTTTTACTTGTTCTGCTCCCGAACACGTAGACACCTCCTTTTCATCGCAGGCTCCAAGTCCCCACCAGCGGGGGGCGCCGTGGCTGGTGTCCTCAGGCTGCCCTTGTCCCTGAGTTTGGGCAGGAGCAGAGGGGTGGTTGTGGTAGTGGTGGTGGGTGGGGTCAGGGTTGGCGTTATGGTCCCACTTGATTTTGGCGTTGTTGGCAGGGCGTAGGCGTGATCTTCATCTGGGATGTGAGGGTCTTCACCAACATCCCCTATATTTACAGCTGGCTCCTCTGTTTGGGGTTCGACATTTTGGCACTTATTTTCTTTGACTTCTTCCGGACTAATATGGAAGGGCGAGCTGGAGCGAGTTGGTGATGTGGCCGTACCATTCGTGGCACTTTCGTTGGATTTCAATTGTGCAGTTTCATACAATTGATTTATATGTTTTGGACTACAGTTATGATCTTTGAGGTGGTAGATTATGTCTGGGGGTGGCGACTGCGAAACAGATCTGATGATGTGTCCTGGTCTAACTCCTACCTCCCCAAGCCCTGATAAATCAACCACACCATTAGCATTTGGCTCTACCTTAACTTGGGTCCTATGCAGCACCCTCTGTATTACATGCCTTTCCATAGACTGTTTATAATCTAAATTTTCAGAACCAGGAGACGACACATGGCTATTGGGCGTTGAAGATGGCGAAGGGAATGATCTTTCGGATTTTACCCAATCTTTTGTATTGCCGTTTGGTGAAGGGGAATCCTGACCATCAGCTAATGTATCGCCTACCGGACTGCTGTTTTCCTCTGGTGATTGTGGTCTTGTGGCTCGGAATCTCGACCTGTCTAAACCCTCTGGAACTGGTTGGATCACTCCGCTATGACTCAATGAACGTTCCTGGTTTGTCTTGAGCGGAATTGGGATAGGTATAGGAATAGGTACCGGAAGAGGAACTATGATTGGATAAGGAACAAGAACTGTTGGGTGGGGCAGTAGTGGGCTAAAAGATGGTATTCCGAAATTCATCATAGGAGGCATTGGGACAGGGGCTACAGGTGGAACTGGACCTCGTGGAAGCATGTTCAGGGGGGGAGAATGTAGTCCTGGGAAGTAAGCTCCAGGAAAGGGGTGCATTAGGCCGGGGGGGTTCATGGTGGCAGCAGGGGTAGGGGGCTGCAAGTGAGGCGAATGTGGGGGTCTGTGGATGGGGCTCGAAGGTGGCCCTGGATGTCTTGGAGGGTTAGTTAGTGGACTTTTTAGCCCTTGAGCATGCAGGGGAGGTCGGATGAATGGCATGGGCATCAGGGGGGCATGGGGGTGGTCTAGTGTAGGACGAGATGGAGGGTGTGGAGGGTGTGAGGCAGGGTTGGGGTGGGGTGATACAGCTATGGCAGGGGGAGGAACAGGTGGCTGGGGTAGAGTAGGTCTATCCAAAGTTCTCGATCCTGATGCCTTTGGTTCTGGAGGAGTTTCGGTAGACACATTGACTTTTGGCGATGATTTCCGATGTCTAGTCTCACCGTTACTACTGGTCCAAGATTCAGGAGTAAGGAGCTTTTGGGGGGTGCTGTTTTTGCCTTCAGAAGAATGTCCCTCCTGGCTGGCACTGCCCCGGCCTGGACTGGATTCGGAGTTAGTGCTGGTGGACAGAGCAGCCCGGGCCTCTCTGTAGAAGACATCCATCTTGTACTGGTTGAGACACTTGGTGGTGCAGAACTGAAGACGCTCCTCGCCCGACCCGAAGTCCAGGTACTCTTTGGTGTAGCGGACGTGTTTGCACCAGTCACAAGCCTGTGACACAGGGGACAGAGACTGCGGAGGGTCACATGTGGAGACATATTAGACTATCATATTTAGATTCAACGCAAAATAGAAAAATTTACCAGGTTTGACCACAAGTGTTGAATGATGGACTGTGTTACTGCCAACAACTTAAAAGAGACATATTATGCTTTATAGTTATACTTAATCTATGATTGACATTTTAAATTGCAAAAAACTACCCGAAAGAAAGAAAAACCAAGTCCACTAACTTCCAGTTGAAAATTGCAGCACTCATTTCCGACTGAGTGCTTGATGTTTCCTCATTATTAGCTCACTCAGACTGACACTAACACTGACGATGAGAAAACTGTATACTATGCCGGTGAAGGCAGTAAGAGTGCAGGCTACAGATGATTCCTTTAAGGACTCGGCTGGTAGAGCAAGTGACCCACTGCCATAAAGGTTTTGGGTTCAATCTTTGGCGGGGACACATTTATTTCCATTGCCGTTGATTAGTTTATGTCTGTTTATAAACGAAGACAATTCAGTTCCACAATGTAACCAAACTTTGAACAGGCTCCCATTCCTGTAAATGTAAGTGTCTCCTGCAGCTCCAGAATGTAATGCTATCTGTGTGTTATGGTGATAGGCCTGTGAGAGCGTTACATTAGCAGACACATGAGTACACAAAGGCACATTGACAGTAGAGAGAAGGGGGTGTCAGGACTTACTCGCACAGAGCTGTTGATCTTCAGCACCAGTCTGGGCGAGTCCTCGGTGTGGGAGGGCTGTGGGGAGCGCTCACTCTGGATGTCCTCATCCCGGGCCTAAACAAAACGAGACAGAACCTTTAGCGACAGTAGCGTTCACCCAGGACAGACTTCAACAAACACAAATGAGTAAGAGGGCAGACTCTGGAGTTGGACATGTAAGTGGAACAATGGGGTATTGTTATTGAGATTGGGATTGTGACAGTGATTGAGGATCGAACTCAAATATCCATGGACTTTATATGATGATAAAAGTTTGAATTGTTGCCAAAGCAGTAAACAATTCAAAACTAAATATTATATCTTTTGAATGGTCAACTGTACTCAAAATGGCACTGTGAGCAACAGTGGATCACTTTTCTCAAAATGGAACAATGTCCCACAAACATTTTACATGTTTAAATGAAACTATAAACACAAAAAACGAATTTTTAAACACCCAACTAAATTGAAACCAAATTGAACTCGAGCAGTTCTCCCCTCCACATGGTCTGGCCCATATTCCCTCCTGAGGCAACAAAAATGGCTGCTGTGAGGCCCGCCTCCTCTTTGACCAGACCATGTGGTGAACCAGGTAAGTATGATGAATGGAGTTAACTGAGATGAAATGGAAATTTAAACAAATAAAACATATTGAAAAGGAACTTATGTGTAGTATGATTAACTAAACAAAGACTAAACAAAACAAACCTAGTTGTGTTTAGCTGTTTAGTTGGATATGGCAAATGGTAAATGAAGTGAGCCATCAAATTAAAGGTGAATAAAGGGACACAGTGACACTTTGTCACAGGCACCATAGGCTACAAGGAAGCTGAATTCCATGAATACACATCTTGCTGCTGCTACCACTACAACTACTCAAGAGCTTGAGTTTTTGAGGCCTCCTTCCCATGATACGGGCATCAAAGTTATTGCTTCATCAGGTTTAGGTTCCATGACATCAATTCAGCCGATATCCTGGTTGGGCCTTTTATTGGATGGTATGGGACTACGCACTGGGAGATGGTGGCTCACAACGTTTCATAATGTTTGAACTTTTACTCATAAAAAGCTGTTCAGTAGTTACTTGCAGGTTAAATACCATTTGTATGACACATGTGGATTGTTCTTATTGTTAGAATTAAACAGTGTTTTGAAGGCAAAAAACAATTTGCAATGCCTGCACTGCTCTCCCAGTAATCAGTTAATCTGTTAAAGTCAAAGTGTCAAATATGTATTCAATAAAAACACTTTTGCACTGAAATGAATAGCACACACAAAGATTACAGTAGGTGCAGCAGAGGTGACTGGTTGGAACCTGTCTAAAATGTGAGAAGGCCTATCGTCTTCCATAAACAGGTCTGTATGCGTACTGCCTCCTGACTATTATATTTCTGAAATGTGAGAGCGCTTGTGAGGGGCACAGTCAACAGTATCAGATCGTCCTGTGATTCACACACAGATACTCATCATAAAATGGCCTACATCTGAATCTGAGGCAAGGAGCAGTCAAACATCTCATCTGATTATCTTCTGGGTCATCGCAGCATAATAATTTGGAATGTCAGCATGACTTTAAAATGCGCTTATAGGACATTTCCCTTCATCTGAATTGGCAAATTAGTTTACTTATCTCTAACGCATTTTTGCACATCACTAGTATTCACATGAGTTTTTGGGTGTGTGAACAGCGGTCTCTTTCAGTCAGTGAAGCAGCATGTACCACACAGCCAATCGGCGCTCAACCCAGAACGTATTATAACTTACTTCCTGGTTTGCGAATGATAAAATTCTTGATTATGAAGATGCAGACAGTCTGATGCTTTTACATGATAAAGATAAATCAATCTACAAAATAATTGATTACAATCTGAATTAGTTGAATAATAAACTACCGAATAAGCAATTTTATCAATATGTCAAAAGTAACATTGATGTGTCCAAGTTTATAATATTTTGAATTTTTAAAATTCCAACATATTGCTGGCAGCTTTCAATGTTAACTTCTAAAATATATCAGGGTGGTTAGAAAATAGCATTTGAAATCAGAAACACCACTTGCAGATGGATTTGCTTTCCTTTTGCAGCTTAAATGCAAAGTGGAAACATTCAGCAGTCATTAAACCAAATCTGATCCTCTTATGTAACACGAGGCCAAAATAGACACAAATATTTATCATTTAGAACGACCAAAGAGCAAAGGGAGCTGTGTCACCAGTACAGTATTTCTAAATCTGATGCGTTGTCATTTCGCCTTGACGGAAGTAGTGTTCTAGGAAAGACCTGTAGATTGGTGGACGAGGATAGGAGAGCATTCAAGTGGGGTTCAGATGGGAAACCTGATGCGGCTGAGAGGAAGGAATGCACTGAAAGTGGACCCCTGCCCCAGGCCTTTCTGCTCCAACAGGAACTGACAAGCCCACTTCACGGCCGGGCCCTCCTCTCTGGGGTGGGGAGGCTCTGAATCTGGGCAACAGTGATGCTACAACTAGGATTGTGAAGCTGTGAAGAGATTTTTTTTTCTCTTTTAACATTTTAATTATGTTTTGTTTCATTTTTGCATGTGTCCCTCTAAATGGAGATAGTACACTAAAGTGCCCTTTCGTGTTTAAAACTGCTACACATGCGTAAGCCAGCGCCCTCTGCTGAAGACAAACATTAATCATAAGATAAAACAACGTATTTTCTCATACACACACAGCATTATACTGGAGACCGAACAAGGCTGAACAGGCTCTGTGCACATCGAAGAGCCAGTTCCGGTCACTAGAACATGATCATACCCACCCTAATTCTAACTCTTTGGCATTTTCCTTAAGTTGCTCTAAACTCAATAAATACTGACAGATCAGGCAGCGAGCTGCGGCTATTTTGGAGCCTAATATTAAAATAACACAACAAACTGAAATGAACTACACAAGTATGTTAATTTATTATGTAGTATTTCTATTATAAATTGTCCTTTGTTGTAATGTCAGATTTTATGTTTTAATATAAGACAACACAGGAGTCCTCCGTGAATGTAGTATTCACCTCATTTGTAATCCACCCATAGATAACACACAATATAACATCTTAGTTGCAGTGGCAGTGTTATATTCACCCTTCAATAAGAAGGTCACCAGTTCACTTCTCACCCTAAAATCTATAATGCGGTTGTGTCTTTCACCCTTTTTCACTCACTCCAATCACCATCAGTTGGCTGGTTATGTCAGGAAGGGCATCTGTAATCTCTGACCAATACAGGGAGTAGTTTGTTAGCTCTACATGTACAATGTTGAGTCCAGCTTCAGGCTCAAACTACTAGGTCTTTATAGCTGCTGTTGGGCTGAAAAATTAGTCTCTGATCTGTTGGAATTTTAGCGCCTCTTCTTTTTGTGCGTGAATAAAGCGTCTGTAGTATAAATACAAGGGTGTAAGGTGAGCCTGCAGCCTGTCACCGAGCCTTTAAACAAAGTTTAACAGGAGACAAATCAGCCCCATCCGGTGCTCTGCTGGTCCACATCAGTGACTCCAGACCAGGCCCAAGTCCATTAGCCAGAACCTGAGCCTAAGTGTCCCCACAAACTCTGACATCCTACTAAGGCTGTGCTTTGAGCATTTGTGTCAGTCCAGTCACAGGCCTTTATTAACTGCAGAAAACATCTTCTCTCAAATATCAGTATATCTAGAGGTACGACAAAATTGACAATATCGCAATTGCTGTTTGCAACATTTTAATATTGAGTATATAATATCTTATATATATATGTATATAATATCTTTCTCTGATCAATGTCAAATGCAATCAAAACTCTGGGATATCAGACCTTGTACCAGACTTTGAGTTTGATTTTTGGACAATCATATTCACGAGCAAAGCAAATCTGTGCGTAAATGGAGGAATGACAATACAATAACACTTTTTTTAAATAAGCATAATTTACTACGCCAATTCCACATGAGATTGTTACAGACATAGGGGAATCTACAGCACATTGTGTGCTCTACTGAGAAGGTGATCAGCTGCAGCCTTCCATCTGTCCAGGACCTGTACGTCTCCAGGACTCTGGGACGAGCAGGTCGGATCACAGCTGACCCTTCTCACCTGGACATGGACTATTTGAGCCACTCCCCTCGGGCAGGAGGCTACGGTCCATCCAGACCAGAACCTCCCGCCACAAGAACAGTTTCTTTCCCTCTGCCGTTGGACTCATGAACACTTTGTAACACCTGCCACTTTAACAATATATTATATAAGAACTATCTATTTGCACTGCCACATTTGCACATTTGCACTGTCTGCCAACTGTACATTTCTGTATATAGTCTTAGTCTATCTATCTTAGTCGATTTCATTCTTAATTTTATACATGCCTCTTTTATATATTTTATTATATTTTATTCATTGTTTTATGTTGCACTTTACGCCGAAGCAAGTTCCTATGTTTGTGAATTTTGATCACTGACAATGGCAATAAACCGTTTCTGATTCTGATTCTGATTCTGATCTGTATTTACAACTGAGGAAGTGATAAAACAATGGGAAACAGATTATAGTAACCTGTTTGCATGTAACAGCAATCATCAGTTTGATAACCAGTTCTTAACTGACATTCATAGAGCTAAAATATTGCTTGAAGACACATCTCTACCCTACACATATGACTTTTTAAATCAAGACATTACTGTGGAGAAGGTGCAGACTGTCATTGAAAAGACTAAACCATATAAAGCTGTTGGTGTGGATGAACTGTCTAATGAGGTCCTTAAATGTCCTAAATTGTTAAGGTTTATGCATTGTTTATTTGAATATTGTTTTCACACAGGTCTAATACCATCAATTTGGTATAAGCTTAAGCTGACCCAAGAGTTCCCCTGAATTACAGAGGCATCAGTCTGATAAGTACAGTTTACAAAGTATTCTCTGGCAACCTAATTAATCGGCTCTGCAAATTTATTGAAATGAACAAAATCCTGGTGGATGAACAGAATGGATTCAGGAAAAACAAAGCATGCATTGACCACATCTATGTTCTTTCCTCAGTTGTCAGAGCAAGACTTCAGGAAGGCAAAAGTACTTTTGTTTGTTTTGTTGATTTCAAAAAAGCTTTTGATTGGATAAACAGAGACCTTCTCGAATATAAGTTAATGATGTGTGGTACTGATGTGTGTTTTTATAAATCTATTAACGCCCTGTACAAGACTCCATTGGCCTGTGTGCAGGTGAATGAGCGGAGGACAGGCTGGTTTCCTGCTCCCTTTGGAGTGAAACAAGGAGCTGTTCTCTCACCTACTTTATTGGCTCTTTATGTGAATGATTTAGCTCTGGAAATACAGAGAGCCAACTTGGGCATAGACATTGATAATTTGAATCTCAGCATATTGTTGTACTCTACTGACATTGTTCTCATGGCAGAGGAAGAAATTAAACTACAGAAGATGCTGCCTATTATGTATAACTGGTGTCCAAAGTGGAGACTTGCCATAAATGGTGATAAAACACAAGTAGTTCATTTTAGAAAGCCATTTGTTAATCAGAGTGATTATGAATTTTATTTTGGACAAATATTACTCATGTATTCTGTTGCTTATAAGTATGTTGGTTTTGTTTTCATGAGGACTTGTATTTTTCAGAAGGTAGACGAGTGATATCATATTCTGCGGGAGAGCACTTGGAGCTATAGTCAATAAGATGAAGGTCTGTCCTGAGTTAAGTTTTGATACCTTTATTAAACTGCACGACTCAGTCGTTGGATCTGTGCTGTTTTATGCTGCTGGAGTTTGGGGGTTTTGAAGATGCTCCAGAATGTAATACAGTCCAAAGCAGAGACATGAGATATTTCCTTGGAGTACACAGGTTTGCTGCTAGGGCGGCCACAGAGGGGGACATGGGCTGGGAGCCTTGTGTGGCCAAACAAAGAGCAGAAGTCCTTAGACTATGGAACCGCCTTATGCATTTACCAGAGGACAGACTCTCACGAAAAATGTTTAACTGGGATAAAGCTCATGGATACCCTTGGTCCAAATAGGTCCTTAAGATCTTTTTGGCAGAAAATTTGCGACCATTGTTTTTGAATAACTTACAGTGCAAGATCACTAATCTCAGACAGACATTATTTGACACCTACAAGGAGCAGTGGAAATTAAAAATGTTAAAAAATCCCAAACTAAGAAGCCTTATGTTCAGTATAATTTAAAAAGAAGGCCAAGATCTCTGTGTGCTCAGCTCATAGCAGGAGTGCTGCCCCTATAGGTGGAAGTGGGGGGGGTCCCAGAGGAGGACAGGTTATGTAAAGTGTGTGATTTATGTTTGGTGGAGGATCAATAATTCCATTTCATGTTTTATTGCCCATTGTATAATAATTAATAATATATATATATATATATATATATATCTATAATAATTTAAGAATGTGTTTCTATGATATGATCCAACAGAAAAATACTGACTTGTTGGCGATCTGAAGGTGAAATTATGTAATGGTTATTTGAAAATGAAATGTTTTGTGTGGAAACCTTAGAGAAAGCCTGGACATAAAGACGAACTACTTTGTATCCTGAGATAATTTTATTAAGTTGTGATGTATGTTGGACACTGTTTGTTTTGCCAATGGCGGCCATCTTCCTTTGACAAATGTTGATAGTGTCATATAAGCCCACGTGGGCTGGGCACCTGAGTGCATGACACTTAGGTGTCACATAAAAAAGATTCGTTCATTCATTCATTCATTCATTCATTTACTACTAGTTTAATTTTGCTTTTACTTTTTAGACACCTCCCAAACAATGTATTTTAGACAAATTTGCGCATTTGAGTGTACTTATGGGTGCGTCCAGTCCTGACCTTGTTACGTTTGAAGTATGCTCGTCTGCAGGCGGCGAAACACTTCTCACTGCAGAAGCTCTTGAGCTCTGAGCCCATACACAGTGAGTACCTCTTCACACCCTCCTTCTGACACCACACACACACAATCTGGACAGTCTGGGTGTCCTCCACTGTGGACAGAGAGGGACAGAGGACAAGATAGGGTCAGAGAAGGACAGAAGGACGGTGAGACATATGAGACAGTTGGACATTTGTAGAGATGAATATAACTTATAATAAGGTGTACAATAGCCACATTTCGACTGGTTCTCTTTGGAGTGGACTGGGATGGTCCAAAAGCATTACAACGCGTTACATAAAGAGATGTGAAAATGCAATGTAGCAGCGCAGAAAAGTGAAATAAATGAAGAAAAGCTGGCAATAAACTGGAAGTAGTTTCTTTTTTACACTTTAGCCACGTCTCACTGTGCCACAAACTTGAAGTTACTAAACGTCTTTTAGTGATTTGCTGAGATCTGCCTTATGAAGAAAAAGCATAAACATTCATATCTGTTTTGCATATGAGCAAATGCTTGATAAACGAGGCTCATACTGTACAAAGCAGTGTAACAGATGGTATATTATCAATAAAATTCCAGCATAAAATCATATACTTTAGTTTGATTCCACGATATATAATAAATCTAACATGCAAGCTTTATATCCAAACACTCAAGAATCAAAGCTATCATCAACACTGGAACAGAAATACACTGCCTGTCCAAAAAAAAAATCAAACAAAAATAAAAAAAATGGTATGAGCAACATATTGGATTATTGCAGCGTCACGGATTGTCTTTCAGGTGCAACACGGCACTTACACCTAACCGATGCAGTGAGTGGCTTCTCATTTGTGAAACAACCATGTGTCACCACCAATCCTGTCATCATGGAAAAGATGTTTGAAAAGTGTCAAATCATTGGCATCAAGCAGAGGAGATGCACAAACTACTAAGATTAGCCTAAAAACTGTCCAAAGCATTATTATAAACTGGAAGGATAGTGAGAAACCATCGTCTTGGAGGAGGAACTGTGGTCGTAGAGGCAGGTGAGGTGATGCCCCCATCATGCCTTGTGCCTCCTGTACACGCCTGTGGGGGCAGTGTTATGATCTGGAGCTGCTACAGTTGGTCAGGTCTAGGTTCAGCAACAGTATGTGCCCAAAGAATGAGATCAGCTGACCCCCTGAATATACTGAATGGCCAGGTTATTTCATCAATGGATTTCTCCTTCTCTAATTCTAAGATGACAATGCCGGGATTCATGGAGCTCACATTGTGACAGAGTGGTTCAGGAGCATCATTTTCACACACGGATCGAGTCCAGATCTGAACCTATTTGAGACTCTTTTGGGATGTTCTGAAGAACGTTATGCACAGTGTCACACTCTCCATTGTCAAAACAAGATTTTGGTGAAATTGAATTAAACATTGTGTGGAAATTAATCTTTTGACACTGCAGAAGATTATTGATGGCACAGAGAATGTGTGCTGTAACCAAAGCTTAAAATCACTCCAACCAAATATTAGAGCGTGTGACCTTTATTTTGACAGGCAGCATGTGTCCCAGTACCTGCAGAGGGCTTTATGAGTGGCACGATGACTGGTGCACTCTTGAGCTCTTTAGGGATGCTGAGGGTGGAGCTGGTGGAGGAGGATGGAGAGGACGCAGGGACACTGGAGACGTCTCTGTCCACAGGCTTCATGGACAGCACGGACGGGACACACACTTTGGACTCTTTGGATTTTGGCAACGAGTTTTCTGAAACACAAGAGGGACAGGAACAACAGGTCAGTGATTGACACTCGATCAAAAATAGGTTAAGTGTCTTGCCCAAGGACACATCTTTAAGAACTCACAGTTAAAGCTGCGAAGTCACATCACGTGATCTGAACTTTAGTTGATCAGTGTGGATTGGTCAGTTCAATGTTCTTTCTTGTGATGCATAATTTTAGGTGGCAGCAAAATTATCTAATTGGGACAATGTGGTTGGGTCATCGGTCGTTTAGATACGTTCCATCATAAAGAAAAATATGGATTCAGTCAAGTAGACAAACGTTTTTAAAAGTGAATACTCAACCACTGAAGATGAGTAGCGAAAAATATTTACTCTTTTTTACTTTTTATTTTATTTTTACGATGTAATGTGCCACTTGTTATTGTGATGGTGATAATGCGTGTAATCAATGTTGTAATGTAAGTAGTAATGTAGTTTGACCGCAGCGTCTGTGGGCAAGACACTTCACCTGCCTGTAATGTGTCTTTTATTGGTGGCAGTTGAAAGAGACCAAAGGCCGTTGGTGCAGATTGGCAGCCATGTTTCCTGCAGAAGGCATACGTGATCTGAAATGCTAACTGTCACTTTATCAAACCCTCCACACACCACCTTTAACCACAAATAGGGCACACAAATTACACAAGGAAGAGAATATCCATAACTGCTGCGCTAATAGCATAACCGCTGTGGCTTAAGCTGAGGAATATTTTTACAAAAACAAAAGGCGTCTGTTTTTGAGTGAAATGTGAGCAGCCTACAGGCAAACTCCTGCAGTGAGTCACAGTCTGCTCCTAACCTGTTTGTCCTTTATACCTGTCCCCTGATCTAGATTAATCGCTAAATGTCCACATGTTCCCACAACGACTGTCCTTGTTTGTATATTCACTAAGGATCGTTTGTGTTACATGTAACTGTAGTCATTATTCATTCACTCCACCGCTACTGGAGTATCCTACTTCTATAGCCACAGATGTCCTGGGGCAATCTGCTAGGGCTGGGTAATATAACAAAAACATAAAATGCATATATATGTTTTTCCTCTAATTGATTGATCACATTTTTTATTTAATTTTATTTTCTATGAATAATAGACAATAAAAATATCTTTCAACATTAATTCCCTGAACATAAACAATTCAGAGTTTTAATAAGTGCCATTTAACATTAAAAATAGTCTATAGCCTGAACTCTACTCTAAACCACAAGCTTTTATTGACATGGGGTTTGGCTGTAGACTTCTGCATTAAAAAGACAAAAGCTGATCACTGACTGAATCTTGATCTTTATTAAAATTGTATTAATTGCACAGCCCTACAATCTGCTCCAGTGGCTTTTCCATCCAAACAAAGTCTCTCACACAACACATCTATTCAAGGTAAGAGGTAATATATTCGCCTCTACATTCACCACTGTATTGGCCACATTGTATTAAGTATATGGCCATACCTTTTAGCACCGACACATGCTGCCGTCTCTCGCGGTAGTTCCGGATCTCATTGGCCTCGGACTCTCGCAGCTCCACTTTGTCGTAGCCGTACCAGCCCAGCAGCTCGTTCATGGTGCTCTCTGCAAATGTCTGGAGGAGAGAAAAAGAAAACCATTCTGTACTTTTTGTAAAAATGTTAAACACTCACTCGACTAAAAACTGTACTTGCAAGATGTATTTTTTATTAGATGTTTGAAAAGGATCATAATGTGAACTAAAAGACTGTATTATACTGTAATTACCTATCGTTTACTGGGTAACATAAAGACGGAGACTAGACTAATATTAATAAGAATGAATGTAATATAATATAAAAACGACTTTTCTTTCCTAATTTTCCCAACCAGATCTACATCTACATCTGCTTGGACCTTGAATGAGTACATGAAGTCAGTCCACAGGTTAGGATGACTGTGTAGCAGAAGTGAGGGTTATCCTCCTGTTTCCCTCAGTGGTCAGGGCTCTCTGCTCTCTGGACTCATCTGATGGCCCACATTCCTGTGTTCTCTAAGGGCCCTATGCTCACTTAGACACAGTACTGCCATGCACTCTCATCATTCAGCCACTACAAGCAGTATGCAGGCTCATCTGCAACTGAAGCTTTTAAAAGATATTTTTAAAGCTTTTAGAAGCAAATGGTTTTAGAAGCAACATTAACTGTGAATGTAATAGATTTATGATCATAATAACATAGCTTAAGGCAAGACACTACATGCAAAACGTTTTGCACGTAACTGTGCTATCTTATTCTATTTTCTCAAAATGCATTTTTTCCCATACGGATAACATCTTAAAGACGCTTAAACTTTTTAATGGATCTTTGTGAAGGATTTATTGAACTTTTAATTTAAATAAATGAAACGTTTGAATTTTTATGCCAATTTGCGGTAAGATTTAGTTTAGTACTGTCAACAATATGAAGCAATCAATTTTTTCATTTTTTTCAGATTTATTTGTCCCAAATATGTTTGGGTTTTTTTGCACAAAAAAATAAATTATTTATATAGGAAACTTTCCATTATAAAAAATCTTGTATTTATATAAATACAGAAGAGCTTTTTAAAAATGATTAATAATTACAATATAAAGGGAAATATTAATTTTAATTTGATAGATTAGTTAGAGACAGTGTGAATAAATTAGTCAAAACTTTATTATTTATTTATTTATTCATTCATTAATTTATGTATTTATTTATTTCAAGCTACATATGTGAGACAAACATAAAATGGTACAAAAGGGAATACAATCCAATCCGTATATGTTAAGTCCATGATTGACTCGATGCTCGAAATGGAGTGGGAAGAGGTAAAACAGTATTAGTAAATAAGAAAGTAAGTAAGAAATATTTCAACCCACCCCAGTGTCAGAAAATACATTTAGAGAGAAATAAAGAAAATCTGCTTCCTTTTCAAACAAAGCTTGTCTATACCTTAACCTTCATTAAACCCACCAGAAGGCCTGCACATAATGCATGGTCATTCATTTGGTAGAACACATTAGCATATATTCGACATTTACACACACATAACCGCACAAAACATTTCAAATACCAACAACGGCAATCAGAAAATACCGTAAAGGTAAGGTAACTTGTCTAAAGAAAGACATGGATAAGATAAGATAAGATAAGAGATCCTTTATTTGTCCCACAATGGGGAAATTCCACTGTTGCAACACACAGTTTAGGACAGGAATGAAAGAAATAGGCGCATGCAATAAAAATAGGATAAATAAACATGGTAATAAAAATACAATATAAAGTATAAAGTATAAGGTATAAAGTGCACACTCTTATTTACAGTAAAATGGCAACTAAAGTGGCTTAAGTGTCTTGCTATATACAGTAAGTGACTATGGTGAGGTAAAAGTGTATTAATAGTATGTTAAATTATATTGCACATGATTATCACAGGTGAATGACACATGTTACAGTATAAAGAGATAAAGAGTTAGACCACGTTCTCTCTGCTTTGTGACCAGACATTTTGTTTATAGATATATTTAAAGATGCTTTGACATTGCTTGAGTTCTAGCCTTAAATTGTTTCAAAGCTGGTCACCACACAGTGACACAGAAAAGCCTCTCCTGGTGGTTCTTACCATTGGAACAGTAAAGTTACCATAACCACGCAGACTGCATGACTGCTCTCTTTGTTTAAATCATTTTTGGATATTTGATGGTAACAGGTCGTGAAATGCTTTAAAAACAAACCGCACCATGTATAATTTAACTAGGTCATACATTTTTAATAACTTGGATTGGAGAAATAGCGGATTTGTGTGTTTGATGTATCCTGTCTTGTGTATGATGCACACAGACGTTTTTTTGAAGAGGGATTGAATTGGTGTTTTAGTTTTTCCTCATATTTCAACACAATGGGTTCGATATGGAAGAATTAGGGGACAGAACGAGGTATGAAGAGAATTATGGTCTAGGACATACTTGGCTCTGCAAGGCTTTTGGAAACTTTGGTGTGTATATGTCTGATGCCTGTTTTCTTTTCACTACGTAACCCGCTCTAGTTTATTCTAGGGCAATGGTTCTCAACCTGGAGGCCGGGGCCTCAGTGGGGTTGTGACATTATTTCAAGGAGTCCCCAGATGATATGGTGAAAATTTGAAATGTTAAGCAACAGGCTTGACACACTTCAAATGCAGTAGTAAATGTAGATTCCTATTTGTTGGTTTTGTACTAATTTATCATATGTTGAAAATAAAATCAAACAACAGACATACTTATATTTTTGCGGTATTTTTTCGTTTTGTTTTGGGGGGTCACGAAAGCCAAAGGTCATTACTTTGGGGGGTCGCTAAGAACCACTGCTATATCCTGCCTGCGGATCATGTTTGGGCCTCACACTACACTTTGAGAGCCTCTGCCCAAACACTTTGATATAAAAGTTCCATTGTTTTGCTTGACGTTCTGCGATCAAGGCCCTGAAACCATTAAAACAAGATATTATTTGTAACATACGAGAGTGTTCAGGTTAGTAATGTGTAAGAGAAGAGAGAAATGGAGAGAGTGGACACAGGAGCTGCCTGTTTGGAGCGGGGCATTTCCGAGAAGCCTGTTAGCTTAGCTCTGCGTCTGCCTGGTGTCCAGTGTCCCACTAAGGTTTCAGCTGCACCACGGATCAGATTACCCCCCCCCCCACACACACACACACATACAAACATACACACACACCTACACACACACACACACATACAAACATACACACACACACACACCTACACACACACACACACATACATACATATATACACACCTACACACATATACAAGTACGCATACACACACACACACACATACACACACATACATACACACACACACACACACACACACCTACACACACACACACACACACACACACATACACAGACACGCACACACAGACACATGCACACACAATGATTTTGGCCGTTGTTTACAGTATGGTTGCTAGATTAGAGTTGTCATGTGCTGCCCACGTCCAACCAGGAAGTATATTAAATAAAAGTAAGTCTATATTTTGTATTGAATTGTATGGTCTAACCTGTCATATGTACTTTAAGATCTATGGGGGGTGCATAGTGGCAGAGAACTCTTCTCTTCCAATAAGGAGAGGGTTCGAATCCCGGGACCGACCAACATCACACGATCTCTCTGGGTGGAGGCTGTCCTCCCCGTGCTACTCTGGATTCTCTCTGGGTTCTCCAGCTTCCTCCCACCAAACCCACCATGTGTCCAAACACATGACTGTGTAGGTCAATTGACAGCTCTAAATTGCCCGTAGAGAATTAATGTGAGAGTGAATAGTTGTTTTTCCATGTCGATGTTTCTGTGTTAGCCCTACAATGAGCTGGGCACTGTCCTGGGTGTACCCCGCCTAAGGCCCAAAGTCACTGGGACAGGCTTCAGTCATCCATGACCCCTAACAGGAACAAGTGGTAGAAAAGTTCTATGGTATGGTATATGGCATGAATAGTAAGTTAACTAATTTAACTGTTGCATCTTGATTAAGAGTAAACAATTTTCAGGTTAACATCTCAAGTTTAATAAACAAAGTCTGAGTCATACTTTAATGAACAAGCCCAGGTGGAGCCCGACTGACCCGGGCCTGCTCTGGTCTGATAGCTCACCGCTCCCCTGTGTGCCTGGGCTGGTGTGTAGGCAAATGGACGACTGTGTGCAGTTATATCTACCCCAGCGTGATTAGAGCAGTAGACTGGTCTACAGGCTGATGAGGAGGCGGAGGGGAGCGGGTCGGAGAGAGGGAAGACCGGAGGAGAGAGGAACAGGGAGGGAGGGGAGAGGGAGCAAGGTGAAGAGGGAGCAGGGCGGAGTGACTACAGTTTGGGGCTGGGGCTTGTGTCTAAGCACTGACCTTTGCTAAAGACATATCTGTCAAACCTAACTGTGTAAATGAGATAGTGATAGGGCTGCAACGCTGAAGACGAAGAATCCTAACTAGATGTAATTAGATATTTGAAATTGTTAAGCATTTAAGTTTGGGCAATTAATACCATTAATACTTTTTATTGACATTGAGATTCGGTAATTACTTTGTGTCGAGGCAAGGCTAAGATCTTGAGCCATACCTCTGTCAGTAAATCATAGAGCAGAGTTCAGACTTTGGAGGAAGAAATTTGACTTTTTGTGTTAAAATGGCACTGAATATAATCTGTCTAGTTTATGTTCATGAAATCAGTGCTGAAAGTTCTTTTTAAAGGAAAAAATATTATGCATTTTTCATGTCGTTATTAGCCTTTAAACATGTTCTTGAGTACCTTAAATCTGCCATCTCGTGTTTTGAAACAGAAAAAAATATTTATTTTGGACTAAATGAAAGGATTTGTCTGCTGTATGCAATGACACTTACTGAGTGCATCCAACCAGTACATGGCGCCTAGCGCAATACACAATTTAGTTGTGTTATTGCTTTAAGAAACGCTATGATGCAGTTAGCAGTAGAAGTAATTGTGTTTAATCGGCAGAAATGCTCAGAACGAGTCTGACGATGAGTTAAGGACTTGAAACAGCTCTCGGATTCTCGGATAAGTGACGTATGAAATCTGAAAATCGTCACTGATCGAAGGAGTTTAGCAGGAAGTGCTTTCGATGCTTGGTGAGGAGAAGATAAACAAATAAACATTTCTCAAAACAGCGTGAATGCCACTGAATGAAACTCCAGGTATGTTTTTGATGACGGAACATTGTTAGTACATGATTAAAAGTAGTGCAGGGCAATATGGCCAAACAATTCATCATGATATAATGATCATTATGATCATGATATAAATGAGAAAATTACGGTATAACTGAATGAAAAAATGAAATGAATGACGCTAGACTAAAGACTTAATAATGGCACAAATATTTGACTTGTTTAAAGGTGCTTAACCCAACTGCCACCTTGTGCACAGAGCCAATTGCTAACCATTTTCTACAATTTAAATGGACATTTAATAGCAAACATTTAAGAGCAAAAGTAAAGGTGTTAATTTATAAATAATTTGGAAGAAATCAAGTAATTGAGAACTATAATGGCATTTAAGAAATACATAAAAACGATCCCATAAAATATAAAAAAGATAAGGGAAGTCAACAGTCCCGCCCACTTTCAAGT
>CM033620.1:32184780-32296788 GCA_019453435.1 Rhinogobius similis | reverse complement strand
TCGCTTCACATGCTCTACACAAGTGGGGCATCTAAAGTTATCCAATTCGTTAAAATAACTTTTACGGTTTTTGTGCGGCGCAGCCCCAAAGTTGACCGACGATTTTTGGAATTCTCAATTTTTAAAAAATGCTCCCGTTTTGGCAAAACAAGTCCGATTATGCCCAAATTTTAATAGGTTGTTTAACTTTCTTGCCTGGACCTACTTTAGGTGGAATTTTTTCATTTGGCGCGATAGCGCCCCCTACAGAGTGAAAAAACTTTTTGTATGGGGAGCAAAAAATTTACTTTTTTAGAAGTTTTTGAAATTTTGCACAAAATTCCATTTTGGCCTACCGATCAAAAAAGCCAATCAGACCCATGTCATATTTTGTACGGCGAAGCCGTACCAATGAGCGAAACATCCCATGTTATTCCTATGGGAAAATCGAAAATTGTCTCAAATTTGGATATTTTTTGACTACGCATTTTAACGAACTCCTCCTCGGGCGCAAGCCCGATCAACCTGAAATTTGGTGGACATCTTCCTGAGGAGTGGGGCACCAAAAGTTATCCAAATTATCAGGATAGGTATTACGGTCTCCGTGCGGCTAAGCCGCACATTTCGCAAACATTTTAGAAAAGACAGAAAAACCCCATGTTATTCCTATGGGGAAATCCTAAAATCTCTCAAATTTAACTTTATACTTTAACGAACTCGTCCTCGGGCGTAAGCCCGATCAATCCGAAACTTGGTGACAATCATCCTGAGGAGTGGGGCACCAAAAGTTATCCAAATTATTAAGATAGGTATTACGGTCTCTGCGCGGCGAAGCTGCTAATTTTGCCAGCATTTTACAAAAGACAGAAAAACCCCATGTTATTCCTATGGGAAAATCTCAAAATGTCTCAAATTTAACTTTGTACTTTAACTAACTCCTCGCCCTCGGGCGTAGCCCGATCAACCTCAAACTTGGTGACAATCATCCTGGAGAAGTGGGCACCAAAAGTTATCCAAATTGTCGGGATAAGTATTATGGTCTCCGTGGTGGCGAAGCCACAAATATTGCCCAAACATTGAACTAATGACAGAAACATCCCATGTTATTCCTATGGGGAAAATCACTCAAATGAAACCTTGTACTTTAATGAACTCCTCCTTGGGCGTCAGCCCGACCAAGGTGAAATTTGGTGAAAATCATCTTGAGGACTGTGACACCAAAAGTTATCCATATTTATGGGACAAGTGTTACGGTATCCATGCGGCGGAGCCGCACCAATTGGCCAAATTTTTGCTCTTTCATTACAACGGCAGTTTTGGGACACAGCTTTGTTCCATCACAAAGCCCCAGTAAAGGAAACAATGTGGGCGCCAAGTAGCGCTCTTCCTCGACCTTTGCGAGAGCGAGTACGACGCCGGCCCGCGAGGGCCGCTCGATGCCGCTATGCTTTAATTAGGCCCGAGCCCTCACAGGGCGTAGGGCCTATTGCTCGCAACGATGCCGAAGGCATCGCTGTAACTCGCCAAACTTTGCGCACAGCGCGAAAGTTTGGCAGCCTAGTCGGTTCTATGGTCGGACAGTGAAATAGCCCATGCCGAAGGCATGGGACCTGCATATTTACTCCTGCTCTGCAAAGAACCCTTTCAACTGTCTTGGCGAACTTTCGCGCTCAGCGAAAGTTCGGCCCCCCAACGTCCCAAACATTGACAGTGAACTGTCCCACACCCCTGGCATCAAGCCCCACTCAGTAACCATACTTGTTCCTGCTAAAATACATGGAAACCAATGGGGAGCCCATGCGCTGGCCCGACTGAGGTGAATGACGAGCGCGTAAGCGCCAGAATCCAAATTTGACCCCATGGTGACCTGGGAAGGGTCAGAGCTTTCAAAAACATATAATTTGTCGTTCTCAGTAAAACGGATATATTGTTTTTGCTAAAAATATTATTATTATTATTTTTATTTTTCTTTTTTCTGCTCTTTGAGCTCTAATTTGACCCCCTGAACATGCTCAAAAACTCACCAAACTTTGCCCAAAATTCAGAATCGGCGAAAAATTTTGTTTTTTATAGGTGTCATGTTTGGGGAAAAAAAAATGGCGCGACAGCGCCACCTACAAAAGTCAAAATACATTGCGCCTATGGGAGGCGTCCTGACGTCAAGTTTGTCCGTACAGCCACAAAATTCGAACACGATTCCTCTCCTGAGGACAAAAATAAAATATTATTGTGGCCACGCCCCCTGACTCACCGTATGGCCGCCATATTGGATTTAAAGTTCCGAAACGCTGAGTCAGCGTTTTCGCTCACGTCGAACTTGAACGAACTCCTCCTAGGGCGTTTCGCCCACCGCGCTCAAAATCGCTGTACATGCTCTAGACAAGTGGGGCATCTAAAGTTATCCAAATTGTTAAAATAACTTTTACGGTCTCTGCGCTGCGCAGCCCCAAAGTTGACTGACGATTTTTTTGATAATCAAAATTTTACAAATGCTCCCGTTTTGGCAAAACGAGTCCGATTATGCCCAAATTTTAATACATTGTTTAACTTTCTTGCCTGGACCTACTTTAGGTGGAATTTTTTCATTTGGCGCGACAGCGCCCCCTACAGAGTGAAATAACTATTTGTATGGGGAGCAAAAAATTTAGTTTTTTAGAATTTTTTGAAATTTTGCACAAAATTCCATTTTGGCCTACCGATCAAAAAAGCCAATCAGACCCATGTCGTATTTTGTACGGCAAAGCCGTACCAATGACCGAAACATCCCATGTTATTCCTATGGGAAAATCGAAAATTGTCTCAAATTTGGATATTTTTTGACTACACATTTTAACGAACTCCTCCTCGGGCGCAAGCCCGATCAACCTGAAATTTGGTGGACATCTTCCTGAGGAGTGGGGCACCAAAAGTTATCCAAATTATCAGGATAGGTATTATTGATCTCCGTACAGGGCTTAAGCGCGACATTTAAACATTTTAGAAAACACAGAAAAACCCCATGTTATTCCTATGGGAAAAACTCAAAATCGCTAAAATTAAACTTTGTACTTTAACGCACTCCTCCTTGGGCGCAAGCCCGACCAACCTGAAATTTGGTGGACATCTTCCTGAGGAGTGGGGCACCAAAAGTTATCCAAATTATTAGGATAAGTATTACAGTCTCCGTGCAGCGAAGCCGCAGATATTGCCCAAACTTGAAATAATTACCGAAACATGCCATGTTATTCCTATGGGAAAATCTCTCAAATTAAACTTTGTACTTTAATGAACTCCTCCTCGGGCGTAAGCCCGATCAACCTGAAACTTGGTGACAATCTTCCTGAGGAGTGTGACACCAAAAGTTATCCAAATCTTCGGGACAAGTGTTACGGTATCCATGCGGCGGAGCCGCAACAATTGGCAACATTTTTCCTCATTCATAACAGCAGTTTTGGGACACAGCTTTGTTCCACCACAAAGCCCCAGTAAAGGAAAGGATGAGGGCGCGTCAGCGCCATTTGCAGCAACTTGCGAGCGAGTACGACGCGCACCCGCGAGGGTCGCTCGATGCCGCTATGCTTTAATTAGGCCCGAGCCCTACAGGGCGTGGGGCCTATTTCGCAGAACGATGCCGAAGGCATCGTTGCAACGCAGCCAAACTTTGGCGCGCAGCGAAGTTTGGCAGCCTAGTCGGTTCTATGGTCGGACAGTGAAATAGCCCATGCCGAAGGCATGGGACCTGCATATTTACTTCTGCTCTGCAAAAGAACCCTTTCAACTGTCTTGGCGCGCGAAAGTTCGGCCCCCCCAACGCCCCAAACATTGACAGTGAACTGTCCCACACCCCTGGCATCAAGCCCCACTCAGTAACCATACTTGTGCCTGCTAAAATACATGGAAACCAATGGGGGAGCCATGCGGCGCCCATCACTAGATGGAATGACGAGCGCCGTAAGCTCAGAATCCAAATTTGACCCCATGGTGACCTGGGAAGGGTCACAGCTTTCAAAAACATATAATGTGTCGTTCTCAGTAAAACGGATATATTGTTTTTGCTAAAAATATTATTATTAGGCGAGCCCTACAGGGCGTAGGGCCTGTGCACGCAACGATGCCGAAGGCATCGTTGCAGCCTGTCTCGCCAAACTTTCGCAGCGAAGTTTGGCAGCCTAGTCGGTACTATGGTCGGACAGTGACCTAGCCCATGCCGAAGGCATGGGACCTGCATATTTACTTCTGCTCTGCGAAAGAACCCTGTCAACTGTCTTGGCGAACTTTCGCGCTGCGGCCCCCTCCAACGCCCCAAACATTGACAGTGAACTGTCCCACACCCCTGGCATCAAGCCCCACTCACCAGCCATACTTGTTCCTGCTAAAATACATGGAAACCAATGGGGAGCCCATGCGCGCCCGACTCTGAGGTGAGTGACGAGCGTGGCGCCGTAAGTCCAATTTGACCCCATGACGACCTGCGCAAGGGTCGGAGCTTTCAAAAAACGTATAATTTGTCATTCTCAGTAAAACGGATATATTGTTTTTGCTAAAAATATTATTATTTTTTTTTTTATTTTTTTTATTTTTCTTTCTTCTGCTCTTTGAGCTCTAATTTGACCCCCTGAACATGCTCAAAAACTCACCAAACTTTGCCCAAAATTCAGAATCGGCGAAAAATTTTGTTTTTTATAGGTTTTTTGTTTGGGGAAAAAATAATGGCGCCACAGCGCCACCTACAAAAGTCAAAATACATTGCGCCTATGGGAGGCGTCCCGACGTCAACTTTGTCGTACAGCCACCAAATTCGGAACACGCATTCCTCTCCTGAGGACGAAAAAAAAATATTATTATGGCCACGCCCCCTGACTCACCGTATGGCCGCCATATTGGATTTAAAGTTCCAAAACGCTGAGTCAGCGTTTTCGCTCACGTCGAACTTGAACGAACTCCTCCTAGGGCGTTTCGCCCACGGCGCTCAAAATCGCTGTACATGCTCTACACAAGTGGGGCATCTAAAGTTATCCAATTCGTTAAAATAACTTTTACCGTCTCTGCGCGGCGCAGCCCTAAAGTTGACCGACGATTTCTTTCATTTTCAAAATTTAAAAAATGCTCCCGTTTTGGCAAAACGAGTCCGATTATGCCCAAATTTTAATAGGTTGTAGAACTTTCTTGCCTGGACCTACTTTAGGTGTAATTTTTTCATTTGGCGCGATAGCGCCCCCTACAGAAGTGAAAAACTTTTGTATGGGGAGCAAAAATTTACTTTTTAGATTTTTGAAATTTTGCACAAAATTCCATTTTGGCCTACCGATCAAAAAAGCCAATCAGACCCATGTCGTATTTTGTACGGCGAAGCCGTACCAATGACCGAAACATCCTATGTTATTCCTATGGGAAAATCGAAAATTGTCTCAAATTTGGATCTTTTTTTACTACGCATTTCAACGAACTCCTCCTCGGGCGCAAGCCCGACCGACCTGAAATTTGGTGGACATCTTCCTGAGGAGTGGGGCACCAAAAGTTATCCAAATTATCAGAATAGGTATTACGGTCTCCGTATGGCGGAAGCCACACATTTCGCATAAACATTTTAGACAACACGGAAAAACCCCATGTTATTCCTATGGGGAAATCTCAAAGTCGCTCAAATTAAACTTTGTACTTTAACGAACTCCTCCTCGGGCGCAAGCCCGACCAACCTGAAATTTGGTGGACATCTTCCTGAGGAGTGTGACACCAAAAGTTATCCAAATTATAGGGATAGGTATTACGGTCTCTGACCTGGCCGCTGAAAAATTGCCAAACTTGAACAAATGACAGAAACAACCCATGTTATTCCTATGGGAAAATCTCAAAATCTCTCAAATTTAACTTTGTACTTTAACGCACTCCTCCTCGGGCGCAAGCCCGATCAATCCCAAACTTGGTGACAATCATCCTGAGGAGTGGGGCACCAAAAGTTATCCAATTTATCAGGATAGGTATTACGGTCTCCATGTGGCAAAGCCGCACATTTCGCAAACATTTTAGAAAAGACAGAAAAACCCCATGTTATTCCTATGGGGAAATCTCAAAGTCGCTCAAATTAAACTTTGTACTTTAACGAACTCCTCCTCGGGCGCAAGCCCGACCAACCTGAAATTTGGTGGACATCTTCCTGAGGAGTGTGACACCAAAAGTTATCCAAATTATAGGGATAGGTATTACGGTCTCTGCGCGAGCCGCTAAAATTGCCCAAACTTGAACAAATGACAGAAACAACCCATGTTATTCCTATGGGAAAATCTCAAAATCTCAAATTTAACTTTGTACTTTAACGCACTCGTCCTCGGGCGTAAGCCCGATCAATCCCAAACTTGGTGACAATCATCCTGAGGAGTGGGTCACCAAAAGTTATCCAAATTATTAAGATAGGTATTACGGTCTCTGCGCGGCGAAGCCGCTAATTTTGCCAAGATTTTACAAAACGCAGAAAAACCCCATGTTATTCCTATGGGAAAATCTCAAAGTCGCTCAAATTTAACTTTGTACTTTAACGAACTCCTCCTCGGGCGTAAGCCCGACCAAGCTGAAATTTGGTGAAAATCATCTTGAGGAGTGGGCCATCTAAAGTTATCCAAATTGTCGGGACAAGTGTTACGGTATCCATGCGGCGGAGCCGCAACAATTGGCAACATATTTCCTCATACATAACAACAGCAGTTTTGGGACACAGCTTTGTTCCACCACAAAGCCCCAGTAAAGGAAAGGATGAGGGCGCGTCAGCGCCATTTGCAGCGAGTTGCGAGAGCGGAGTACGAGCGCGGCCCGCGAGGGCCGTTCGATGCCGCTTGCGGCTTTAATTTTTATTATTATTTTTATTCTTTCTTCAGCACTTTGACCTCTAATTTGACCCCCTGAACATGCTCAAAAACTCACCAAATTTTGCCCAAAATTCAGAATCGGCGAAAAATTTTGTTTTTTATAGGTGTCATGTTTGGGGAAAAAAAAATGGCGCGACAGCGCCACCTACAAAAGTCAAAATACATTGCGCCTATGGGAGGCGTCCCGACGTCAACTTTGTCGTACAGCCACCAAATTCGGAACACGCATTCCTCTCCTGAGGACAAAAAAAAAATATTATTATGGCCACGCCCCCTGACTCACCGTATGGCCGCCATATTCGATTTAAAGTTCCGAAACGCTGAGTCAGCGTTTTCGCTCACGTCGAACTTGAACGAACTCCTCCTAGGGCGTTTCGCCCACTGCGCTCAAAATTGCTGCACATGCTCTAGACAAGTGGGGCATCTAAAGTTATCCAATTCGTTCAAATAACTTTTACCGTCTCTGCGTGGCGCAGCCCCAAAGTTGACCGACGATTTTTTGGATAATCAAAATTTCAAAAATGCTCCCGTTTTGGCAAAACGAGTCCGATTATGCCGAAATTTTAATAGGTTGTTTAACTTTCTTGCCTGGACCTACTTTAGGTGGAATTTTTTCATTTGCCGCGATAGCGCCCCCTACAGAGTGAAAAAACTTTTTGTATGGGGAGCAAAAAATTTACTTTTTTAGAATTTTTTGAAATTTTGCAGAAAATTCCATTTTGGCCTACCGATCAAAAAAGCCAATCAGACCCATGTCATATTTTGTACGGCGAAGCCGTACCAATGACCGAAACATCCCATGTTATTCCTATGGGAAAATCGAAAACTGTCTCATTTTTTGACTACGCATTTTAACGAACTCCTCCTCGGGCGCATGCCCGACCGACCTGACATTTGGTGGACAGCTTCCTGAGGAGTGGGGCACCAAAAGTTATCCAAATTATCAGGATAGGTCTTACGGTCTCCGTGCGGCAAAGCCGCACATTTCGCAAACATTTTACAAAAGACAGAAAAACCCCATGTTATTCCTATGGGAAAATCGCTAAATCTCTCAAATTTAACTTTGTACTGTAACGAACTCGTCCTCGGGCGTAAGCCCGATCAATCCGAAACTTGGTGACAATCATCCTGAGGAGTGGGGCACCAAAAGTTATCCAAATTATTAACATAGGTATTGCGGACTCTGCGCGGCAAAGCCGCACATTTTGCCAACATTTTACAAAACACAGAAAAACCCCATGTTATTCCTATGGGAAAAACTCAAAATCGCTAAAATTTCACTTTGTACTTTAACGCACTCCTCCTCGGGCGCAAGCCCGACCAACCTGAAATTTGGTGGACATCTTCCTGAGGAGTGGGGCACCAAAAGTTATCCAAATTATTCGGATAAGTATTACGGTCTCCGTGTGGCGAAGCCACAAAAATTGCCCAAACTTGTACTAATGACACAAACATCCCATGTTATTCCTATGGGGACAATGCAAAATCACTCAAATGAAACTTTGTACAACTCCTCCTCGGGCGCAAGCCCGATCAACCTGAAACTTGGTGACAATCATCCTGGGGAGTGGGGCATCTAAAGTTATCCACATTTTTGGGACAAGTGTTACGGTATCCATGCGGCGGAGCCGCAACAATTGGCAACATTTCTGCTCATTCATAACAACAGCAGTTTTGGGACACAGCTTTGTTCCACCACAAAGCCTCAGTAAAGGAAAGGATGAGGGCGCGTCAGCGCCATTTGCAGCGAGTTGCGAGAGCGGAGTACGAGCGCGGCCCGCGAGGGCCGTTCGATGCCGCTTGCGGCTTTAATTATCCTTGTTTTTTGAAGGCCAAGTTCACCAGTTTTTCTTCTGCTCTTTCGTCTCTAATTTGACCCCCTGAACATGCTCAAAAACTCACAAAAATTTCCCCAAAATTCAGAAATGGTGAAAAATTTTGTTTTCTATAGGTTTCCTGAATAGAAATCATAAAATTGCACAACAGCGCCACCTACAAAAATCAAAATACATTGCACCTATGGGAGCTGCCCAAAGTCAACTTTGTCATAGAGCCATGAAATTTGGTACACGCATTCCTCTCAAGAGGACAAACAAAAAATTATATTATGGCCACGCCCCCTGATTAATCAGAAGTCCACCATATTGAACTGAACATTTCAAAACGCAAAATCTGCATTTTTTTCTTTGTTTGTACTTTAACGCACTCCTCCTCGGTCATACACCCGACCAACCTGAAATTTGGTGGACATGTTCCTGAGGACTGGGGCACCAAAAGTTATCCAAATTATTGGGATAGGTATTACGGTCTCTGTGCGGCGAAGCGGCGAATTTTGCCAACATTTTACAAAAGACAGAAAAACCCCATGTTATTCCTATGGGAAAATCTCGAAATCGCTCAAATTAAACTTTGTACTTTAACGCACTCCTCCTCAGGCGCAAGCCCGACCAACCTGAAATTTGGTGGACATCTTCCTGAGGACTGGGGCACCAAAAGTTATCCAAATTATTAACATAGCTATTACGGTCTCTGTGCGGTGAAGCCGCACATTTTGCCAAACTTTTACAAAACACAGAAAAACCCCATGTTATTCCTATGGGAAAATCTCAAAATCTCTCAAATTTAACTTTGTACTTTAACGAACTCGTCCTCGGGCGTAAGCCCGATCAACCTGAAACTTGGTGACAATCATCCTGAAGAATGGCCCACCAAAAGTTATCCAAATTGTTCAGATAAGTATTATGGTCTCCGTGTGGCGAAGCCACAAATATTGCCCAAACTTCAACTAATGACAGAAACATCCCATGTTATTCCTATGGGAAAATCACTCAAATGAAACCTTGTACTTTAACGAACTCGTCCTCGGGCGTAAGCCCGATCAACCTGAAATTTGGTGAATATCATCTTGAGGAGTGGGGCATCTAAAGTTATCCAAATCTTCGGGACAAGTGTTACGGTATCCATGCGGCGGAGCCGCAACAATTGGCAAAATTTCTGCTCATTCATAACAACAGCAGTTTTGGGACACAGCTTTGTTCCACCACAAAGCCCCAGTAAAGGAAAGAATGTGGGCGCGTTAGCGCCCTTCCTCCACCTTTGCGAGAGCGGAGTACGAGCGCGGCCCGCGAGGGCCGTTCGATGCCGCTTGCGGCTTTAATTATACTTGTTCTTTGAAGGCCAAGTTCACCAGTTTTTCTTCTGCCCTTTCGTCTCTAATTTGACCCCCTGAACATGCTCAAAAACTCACAAAAATTTCCCCAAAATTCAGAAATGGTGAAAAATTTTGTTTTCTATAGGTTTCCTGAATAGAAATCATAAAATTGCACAACAGCGCCACCTACAAAAATCAAAATACATTGCACCTATGGGAGCTGCCCAAAGTCAACTTTGTCATAGAGCCATGAAATTTGGTACACGCATTCCTCTCAAGAGGACAAACAAAAAATTATATTATGGCCACGCCCCCTGATTAATCAGAAGTCCACCATATTGAACTGAACATTTCAAAACGCAAAATCTGCATTTTTTTCTTTCTTTGTACTTTAACGCACTCCTCCTCGGTCGTACACCCGACCAACCTGAAATTTGGTGGACATCTTCCCGAGGACTGGGGCACCAAAAGTTATCCAAATTATTAAGATAGGTATTATGGTCTCTGTGCGGCGAAGCCGCGAATTTTGCCAACATTTTACAAAAGACAGAAAAACCCCATGTTATTCCTATGGGAAAATCTCAAAATGTCTCAAATTTAACTTTGTACTTTAACGAACTCGTCCTCGGGCGTAAGCCCGATCAACCTCAAACTTGGTGACAATCATCCTGAGAAGTGGGGCACCAAAAGTTATCCAAATTGTCGGGATAAGTATTATGGTCTCCGTGTGGCGAAGCCACAAATATTGCCCAAACTTGAACTAATGACAGAAACATCCCATGTTATTCCTATGGGGAAAATCACTCAAATGAAACCTTGTACTTTAATGAACTCCTCTTCGGGCGTAAGCCCGACCAACCTGAAATTTGGTGAAAATCATCTTGAGGACTGTGACACCAAAAAGTTATCCATATTTTTGGGACAAGTGTTACGGTATCCATGCAGGCGGAGCCGCACCAATTGGCCAAATTTTTGCTCATTCATTACAACGGCAGTTTTGGGACACCGCTTTGTTCCACCACAAAGCCCCAGTAAAGGAAACAATGTGGGCGCGTTAGCGCCCTTCCTCGACCTTTGCAAGAGCGGAGTACGACGCGACCCGCGAGGGCCGCTCGATGCCGCTATGCGGCTTTAATTAGGCCCGAGCCCCTACAGGCGTAGGGCCTATTGCTCCTGCAACGATGCCGAAGGCATCGTTTGCAACTGTCTCGCCAAACTTTCGCGCAGCGCGAAAGTTTGGCAGCCTAGTCGGTTCTATGGTCGGACAGTGAAATGGCCCATGCCGAAGGCATGGGACCTGCATATTTACTCCTGCTATGCGAAAAAACCCTTTCAACTGTCTTGGCGAACTTTCGCAGCGAAAGTTCGCCCCCCCAACGCCCCAAACATTGACAGTGAACTGTCCCACACCCTGGCATCAAGCCCTACTCACCAGCCATACTTGTTCCTGCTAAAATACATGGAAACCAATGGGAGCCCATGCGCGGCCCGACTCGAGGTGAATGACGAGCTGCGTAAGCGCTCGTAATCCAAATTTGACCCCATGGCGACCTGGGGAATGGTCAGAGCTTTCAAAAAACGTATAATATGTTGTTCCCAGTAAAACGGATATATTGTTTTTGCTAAAAATATTATTATTATTTTTATTTTTCTTCTTTCTTCTGCTCTTTGAGCTTTAATTTGACCCCCTGAACATGCTCAAAAACTCACAAAATTTTGCCCAAAATTCAGAATCGGCGAAAAATTTTGTTTTTTATAGGTGTCATGTTTGGGGAAAAAATAATGGCGTGACAGCGCCACCTACAAAAATCAAAATACATTGCGCCTATGGGAGGCGTCCCGACGTCAACTTTGTCGTACAGCCACGAAATTCGGAACACGCATTCCTCTCCTCAGGACAAAAAAAATATATTATTATGGCCACGCCCCCTGACTCACCGTATGGCCGCCATATTGGATTTAAAGTTCCGAAACGCTGAGTCAGCGTTTTCGCTCACGTCGAACTTGAACGAACTCGTCCTAGGGCGTTTCGCCCACGCCCCTCAAAATCGCTGTACATGCTCTACACAAGTGGGGCATCTAAAGTTATCCAATTCGTTAAAATAACTTTTACCGTCTCTGCGCGGCGCAGCCCCAAAGTTGACTGACGATTTTTTGGATAATCAAAATTTAAAAAATGCTCCCGTTTTGGCAAAACGAGTCCGATTATGCCGAAATTTTAATAGGTTGTTTAACTTTCTTGCCTGGACCTACTTTAGGTGGAATTTTTTCATTTGGCGCGAAAGCGCCCCCTACAGAGTGAAAAAACTTTTTGTATGGGGAGCAAAAAATTTACTTTTTTAGAATTTCTTCAAATTTTGCACAAAATTCCATTTTGGCCTACCGATCAAAAAAGCCAATCACACCCATGTCATATTTTGTACGGCGAAGCCGTACCAATGAGCGAAACATCCCATGTTATTCCTATGGGAAAATCGAAAATTGTCTCAAATTTGGATATTTTTTGACTACGCATTTTAACGAACTCCTCCTCGGGCGCAAGCCCGATCAACCTGAAATTTGGTGGACATCTTCCTGACGAGTGTGGCACCAAAAGTTATCCAAATTATTAAGATAGGTATTACGGTCTCCGTGCGCGGCCCCATTTCGCAAACATTTTAGAAAACACAGAAAAACCCCATGTTATTCCTATGGGAAAATCGCAAAATCTCTCAAATTTAACTTTGTACTTTAACGAACTCCTCCTCGGGCGTAAGCCCGATCAATCTCAAACTTGGTGACAATCATCCTGAGGAGTGGGGCACCAAAAGTTATCCAAATTATTAACATAGGTATTACGGTCTCTGTGCGGCGAAGCCGCTAATTTTGCCAACATTTTACAAAACACAGAAAACCCCCATGTTATTCCTATGGGAAAATCTCAAAATTGCTCAAATTAAAGTTTGTACTTTAACGAACTCCTCCTCGGGCACAAGCCCGACCAACCTGAAATTTGGTGGACATCTTCCTGAGGAGTGGGGCACCAAAAGTTATCCAAATTCTTGGGTTAGGCGTTACGGTCTCTGTGCGGCGAAGCCGCGAAAATTGCCCAAACTTGAACAAATTACAGAAACATCCCATGTTATTCCTATGGGGAAAATCACTCAAATGAAACTTTGTACTTTAACAAACTCTTCCTCGGGCGTAAGCCCGACCAAGGTGAAATTTGGTGAAAATATCCTTGAGGAGTGGGACACCAAAAGTTATCCAAATTTTCGGGACAGGTGTTACGGTATCCATGCGGCGGAGCCGCAACAATTGCCAACAATTTTCATCATTCATAACAACAGCAGTTTTGGGACACAGCTTTGTTCCACCACAAAGCCCCAGTAAAGGAAAGGATTACGGCGCGTCAGCGCCCTTCCTCGACCTTTGCGAGAGCGGAGTACGAGCGCGGCCCGCGAGGGCCGTTCGATGCCGCTTGCGGCTTTAATTATACTTGTTCTTTGAAGGCCAACTTCACCAGTTTTTCTTCTGCTCTTTCGTCTCTAATTTGAACCCCTGAACATGCTCAAAAACTCACAAAAATTTTCCCAAAATTCAGAAATGGTGAAAAATTTTGTTTTCTATAGGTTTCCTGAATAGAAATCATAAAATTGCACAACAGCGCCACCTACAAAAATCAAAATACATTGCGCCTATGGGAGCTGCCCAAAGTCAACTTTGTCATATAGCCATGAAATTTGGTACACGCATTCCTCTCAAGAGGACAAACAAAAAATTATATTATGGCCACGCCCCCTGATTAATCAGAAGTCCACCATATTGAATTGAACATTTCAAAACGCAAAATCTGCATTTTTTTCTTTGTTTGTACTTTAACGCACTCCTCCTCAGGCGCAAGCCCGACCAACCTGAAATTTGGTGGACATCTTCCTGAGGAGTGGGGCACCAAAAGTTATCCAAATTATAGGGATAGGTATTATGGTCTCTGTGCGGCGAAGCCGCGAAAATTGCTCAAACTTGAACAAATGACAGACACATCCCATGTTATTCCTATGGGAAAATCTCAAAATATCTCAAATTAAACTTTGTACTTTAACGAACTCGTCCTCGGGCGTAAGCCCGATCAATCCGAAACTTGGTGACAATCATCCTGAGGAGTGGGGCACCAAAAGTTATCCAAATTATTAAGATGCGTATTACGGTCTCTGCGCGGCGAAGCCGCTAATTTATCCAACATTTTACAAAAGACAGAAAAACCCCATGTTATTCCTATGGGAAAATCTCATAATATCTCAAATTAAACTTTGTACTTTAACGAACTTGTCCTCGGGCGTAAGCCCGATCAAGCTGAAACTTGGTGACAGTCATCCTGAAGAATGGCCCACCAAAAGTTATCCAAATTGTTGAGATAAGTATTATGGTCTCCGTGTGGCGAAGCCACAAATATTGCCCAAACTTGAACTAATGACAGAAACATCCCATGTTATTCCTATGGGGAAAATCACTCAAATGAAACTTTGTACTTTAACGCACTCCTCCTCGGGCGTAAGCCCGATCAACCTGAAATTTGGTAAAAATCTTCTTGAGGAGTGTGACACCAAAAGTTATCCAAATCTTCGGGACAAGTGTTATGGTATCCATGCGGCGGACCCGCAACAATTGGCTAAATTTGTGCCCATTCATAACAGCAGTTTTGGGACACAGCTTTGTTCCACCACAAAGCCCCAGTAAAGGAAAGAATGTGGGCGCGTTAGCGCCCTTCCTCGACTGTTGCGAGAGCGGAGTACGACGAGCGCGGCCCGCGAGGGCCGTTCGATGCCGCTTGCGGCTTTAATTTTCTTCTTTCTTCTGCTCTTTGAGCTCGAATTTGACCCCCTGAACATGCTCAAAAACTCACAAAATTTTGCCCAAAATTCAGAATCGGCGAAAAATTTTGTTTTTTATAGGTTTTTGGTTTGGGGAAAAAATAATGGCGCGACAGCGCCACCTACAAAACTCAAAATACATTGCGCCTATGGGAGGCGTCCCGACGTCAACTTTGTCGTACATCCACCAAATTCGGAACACGCATTCCTCTCCTGAGGACGAAAAAAAAATATTATTATGGCCACGCCCCCTGACTCACCGTATGGCCTCCATATTGGATTTAAACTTCCGAAACGCTGAGTCAGCGTTTTCGCTCACGTCGAACTTGAACGAACTCCTCCTAGGGCGTTTCGCCCGCCGCGCTCAAAATCGCTGCACATGCTCTAGACAAGTGGGGCATCTAAAGTTATCCAATTCGTTAAAATAACTTTTACCGTCTCTGCGCGGCGCAGCCCTAAAGTTGACCGACGATTTCTTTCATTTTCAAAATTAAAAAAATGCTCCCGTTTTGGCAAAACGAGTCCGATTATGCCGAAATTTTAATAGGTTGTTTAACTTTCTTGCCTGGACCTACTTTAGGTGGAATTTTTTCATTTGGCGCGATAGCGCCCCCTACAGAGTGAAAAAACTTTTTGTATGGGGAGCAAAAAATTTACTTTTTTAGAATTTTTTGAAATTTTGCACAAAATTCCATTTTGGCCTACCGATCAAAAAAGCCAATCAGACCCATGTCATATTTTGTACGGCGAAGCCGTACCAATGACCGAAACATCCCATGTTATTCCTATGGGAAAATCAAAAATTGTCTCTAATTTGGATATTTTTTGACTACGCATTTTAACGAACTCCTCCTCGGGCGCAAGCCCGATCAACCTGAAATTTGATGGACATCTTCCTGAGGAGTTGGGCACCAAAAGTTATCCAAATTATCAGGATAGGTATTACGGTCTCCGTGCGGCAAAGCCGCACATTTCGCAAACATTTTAGAAAAGACAGAAAAACCCCATGTTATTCCTATGGGAAAATCTCAAAATCTCTCAAATTTAACTTTGTACTTTAACGAACTCCTCCTCGGGCGCAAGCCCTACCAACCTGAAATTTGGTGGACATCTTCCTGAGGAGTGGGGCACCAAAAGTTATCCAAATTATTGGGATAGGTATTACGGTCTCTGTGCGGCGAAGCCGACAATTTTGCCAACATTTTACAAAATACAGAAAAACCCTATTTTATTCCTATGGGAATATCTCAAAATCACTCAAATTAAACTTTGTACTTTAACGCACTCCTCCTCGGGCGTAAGCCCTACCAACCTGAAATTTGGTGGACATCTTCCTGAGGAATGGGGCACCAAAAGTTATCCAAATTATTTGGATATGTATTACGGTCTCCGTGTGGCGAAGCCACAAATGTTGCCCAAACTTGTACAAATGACAGAAACAACCCATGTTATTCCTATGGGAAAACCTCAAAATCTCTCAAATTTAACTTTGTACTTTAACAAACTCGTCCTCGGGCGTAAGCCCGATCAACCTGAAACTTGGTGACAATCATCCTGAGGAATTGCCCACCAAAAGTTATCCAAATTGTTCAGATAAGTATTATGGTCTCTGTGCGGCGAAGCCGCAAATATTGCCCAAACTTGAACAAATGACAGAAACATCCCATGTTATTCCTATGGGGAAAATCACTCAAATGAAACCTTGTACTTTAATGAACTCCTCCTCGGGCGTAAGCCCGACCAAGGTCAAATTTGGTGAACATCATCTTGAGGACTGTGACACCAAAAGTTATCCATATTTTTGGGACAGGTGTTATGGTCTCTGTGCCGCAACAGTGGCTGAGAATTTTGCTCATTCATAACAGCGATGAAGCTGGACGTTCTATGTAATTCATGCTAAAGCCCCTAAAATAGAAACACTGAGGGCGCGTCAGCGCCACCCTTACTGGGCGCTAGGCTAGCGGAGTACGAGCGCGGCCCGCGAGGGCCGTTCGATGCCGCTTGCGGCTTTAATTATCCTTGTTCTTTGAAGGCCAAGTTCACCAGTTTTTCTTCTGCTCTTTCGTCTCTAATTTGACCCCCTGAACATGCTCAAAAACTCACAAAAATTATCCCAAAATTCAGAAATGGTGAAAAATTTTGTTTTCTATAGGTTTCCTGTATAGAAATCATAAGATTGCACAACAGCGCCACCTACAAAAATCAAAATACATTGCACCTATGGGAGCTGCCCAAAGTCAACTTTGTCATACAGCCATGAAATTTGGTACACGCATTCCTCTCAAGAGGACAAACAAAAAATTATATTATGGCCACGCCCCCTGATTAATCAGAAGTCCACCATATTGAATTGAACATTTCAAAACGCAAAATCTGCATTTTTTTCTTTGTTTGTACTTTAACGCACTCCTCCTCAGGCGCAAGCCCGACCAACCTGAAATTTGGTGGACATCTTCCTGAGGAGTGGGGCACCAAAAGTTATCCAAATTATTAAGATAGGTATTACGGTCTCTGCGCGGCGAAGCCGCCAATTTTGCCAACATTTTATAAAATACAGAAAAACCCCATGTTATTCCTATGGCAAAATCTCTAAATCGCTCAAATTAAACTTTGTACTTTAACGCACTCCTCCTCGGGCGTAAGCCCGATCAACCTGAAACTTGGTGACAATCATCCTGAAGAATGGCCCACCAAAAGTTATCCAAATTGTTGACATAAGTATTATGGTCTCCGTGTGGCGAAGCCACAAATATTGCCCAAACTTGAACAAATGACAGAAACATCCCATGTTATTCCTATGGGAAAATCTCAAAATCGCTAAAATTAAACTTTGTACTTTAACGCACTCCTCCTCGGGCGCAAGCCCGACCGACCTGAAATTTGGTGGACATCTTCCTGAAGAGTGGGGCACCAAAAGTTATCCAAATTATTGGGATAGGTATTACGGTCTCTGTGTGGCGAAGCCGCAAACATTGCCCAAACTTGAACAAATGACAGAAACGTCCCATGTTATTCCTATGACAACATCTCAAAATCTCTCAAATGAAACCTTGTACTTTAACGCACTCCTCCTCGGGCGCAAGCCCGACCAACCTGAAATTTGGTGGACATCTTCCTGAGGAGTGGGGCACCAAAAGTTATCCAAATTATAGGGATAGGTATTACGGTCTCTGTGCAGCGAAGCCGCGAATTTTGACAACATTTTACAAAACACAGAAAAACCCCATGTTATTCCTATGGGAAAATCTCTAAATCGCTTAAATTAAACTTTGTACTTTAACGAACTCCTCCTCGGGCGTAAGCCCGATCAACCTGAAACTTCTTCACAATCATCTCAAGGAGCGGGGCACCAAAAGTTATCCAAATTATAGGGATAGGTATTACGGTCTCTGTGCGGCCAAGCCGCGAATATTACCCAAATTAGAACAAATGACAGAAACATCCCATGTTATTCCTATGGGAAAATCTCTAAATATCTCCAATTAAACTTTGTATTTTAACGTACTCCTCCTCGGGCGTAAGCCCGATCAATCTGAAAATTGGTGAACATCTTCCTGAGGAGTGGGGCACCAAAACTTATCCAAATTATTGGGATAAGTATCACGGTCTCCGTGCGGCCAAGCCGCAAACATTGGCCAAACTTGTACAAATGACACAAACATTCCATGTTATTCCTATGGGGATAATCACTCAAATTCAACTTTGTACTTTAAACAACTCCTCCTCGGGCGTAAGCCCGACCAAGGTGAAATTTGGTGAAAATCATCTTGAGGCGTGTGACACCAAAAGTTATCCAAATTTTTGGGTGTGTTATGTTGTCGTGTGTTATGGTATCCATGCGGCGGAGCCGCAACAATTGGCAACATTTTTCCCTCATTCATAACAACACTTTTGGGACACAGCTTTGTTCCACCACAAAGCCCCAGTAAAGGAAAGGATGAGGGCGCGTCAGCGCCATTTGCAGCGACTCTATAGAGCGAGTATTTACGACGATAGCTGACCCGCGAGGGTTGCTCGATGCCGCTATGCTTTAATTCTTCTTATTCTTCTTCTTGGGACCAACCCCCCTATTTTTCACCCAGTGAACATTGACGAAGTCTCAGGAAAATTTGCACACCTCTAAAAATCGTGCCTCTGTACATTCTGGCTATTTCCGATTTACAAAATTCAAAAATATGGCGCGTCAGCGCCCCCAAGTGTACAAAAAATGCATTGCGGGATAGGAAAGTGCCAAAAAAATTTTTTATCGTAGAGTCATGAAACTTGGCAGAGAGGTAGATAGTGCCAAGAGAAGCAAAAAATATTATTACGGCAACGCCGTCCGCCCAACCATTTGTCGGCCATATTGGATGAAAATTCGCTAAACCTGACTCAGAGTTTTTTTTATAATTCTTACTTTTACGAACTCGTCCCAGGGCGTTTAACCGAACAAGCTGAAATTTGGTGAAAATGAAGTTGAGGAGTGTGGCATCAAAAGTTATCCAAATCATGAACCTAACTTTTACGGTCTCTGTGCGGCGAAGCCACAAAATTTGGCCAGAATTCCTGAAATTTTCAAATTTTAAATTTTGCTCCCATTTGCACATATAAAGTCCGAATTGCATCAAATTTGAATTAGTTGTTAAACTCACTGTCTGAAACCTATTAGAGGTGAAAAAATTAAATTTGGCGCGTTAGCGCCCCCTACAGATCAAAGCAAACTTTTTATATGGGAAGCAAAAAATTTTGTTATTTAGAATTTTTGAAATTTTGCACAAAATTTTCATTTTGGCCTACCGATCAAAAAAGCCAATGAGACCCATGTCATATTTTGTACGGCGAAGCCGTACCAATGACCAAAACACCCCATGTTATTCCTATGGGAAAATCGACAAATGTCTCAAATTTACATATTTTTTTCCTATGCATTTTAACGAACTCCTCCTTGGGCGTAAGCCTGACTAACCTCAAATTTGGTGAACATCTTTCTGAGGAGTGGGGCACTAAAAGTTATCCAAATCGTTGGGATAAGTATTACGGTCTCTGTGCGGCAAAGCCGCTAATTTTGCCAATATTTTAGAAAAGACAGAAAAACCCCATGTTATTCCTATGGGAAAATCTCTAAATCTCTCAAATTAAACATTGTACTTTAACGAACTCCTCCTCGGGCGTAAGCCCCATCAACCTGAAAGTTGGTGATAATCATCCTGAGGAGTGGGACATCAAAAGTTATCCACATTATTTGGATAGGTATTATGGTCTCCGTCTGCGGCCGCTAATATTGTCCAAACTTGTAAAAATGACTTAAAAATCCCATGTTATTCCTATGGGGAAAATGCAAAATCACTCCAATGAAACTTTGTACTTTAACGAACTCCTCCTCGGGCGTAAGCCCCATCAACCTGAAAGTTGGTGATAATCATCCTGAGGAGTGGGACATCAAAAGTTATCCACATTATTTGGATAGGTATTATGGTCTCCGTGCGGCGAAGCCGCAAATATTGTCCAAACTTGTAAAAATGACGGAAAAATCCCATGTTATTCCTATGGGGAAAATGCAAAATCACTCCAATGAAACTTTGTACTTTAACGAACTCCTCCTCGGGCGTGAGCCCGATCAACCTGAAATTTGGTGAAAGTGATCTTGAGGAGTGGGCCATCTAAAGTTATCCAGGATTTTAGCACAAGTATTACAGTCTTTGTGCGGCGCAGCCGCAAACCTTGACCAATTTTTACACATTTTCAGTGAAATATGAGAAGTAGGAGGCGCGGTAGCGCCACGGATTCGGTAGCAGGTATTTTATGAGGAGGGAAATTGGGGCGCGTAGCGCCTCTGGCGCTATGGGCGGTGGCGTGGCGCGGGCGAGGGCCGATCATTGCCGCTTGCGGCTATATTATTCTTTCTTCTTCTTCTTTCTTCTTCTTCTTGGGACCAACCCCCCTATTTTTCACCCAGTGAACATTGACGAAAAGTCAGGAAAATTTGCACACCTCTAAAAATCGTGCCTCTCTACATTCTGGCTATTTCCGATTTCAGAAATTCAAAAATATTGCGCGTCAACGCCCCCAAGTGTACAAAAAATGCATTACGGGATAGGAAAGTGCCAAAAAAAAATTTGATCGTAGAATCATGAAATTTGGAAGAGAGGTAGATAGTGACAAGAGAAGCAAAAAATATTATTACGGCAACGCCGTCCGCCCAACCAATTGTCGGCCATATTGGATCAAAATTCGCTAAACCTGATTCAGCGTTTTTTTAAAACTTCGTACTTTTACGAACTCCTCCTAGGGCGTTTGCCCGAACGAGCTGAAATTTGGTGAAAATGAAGTTGAGGAGTGTGGCATTAAAAGTTATCCAAATCAGAACCTACGCTTTTTTTCACGGTCTCTGTGCGGCAAAGCCTCAAAATTTGCCCACAATTCCTGAAATTTTCAAATTTTTAATTTTGCTCCCATTTCCACTTATAAAGTCCGAATTGCATCAAATTTGAATCAGTTGTTAAACTCCCTGCCTGAAATCTACTAGAAGTGAAATAATTAAATTCCATGCGGCGTTACGCTCCTTCAGATTAAAGCAAACTTTTATATGGGGAGCAAAAAATTTAGTTTTTTAGAATTTTTTGAAATTTTGCACAAAATTCCATTTTGGCCTACCGATCAAAAAAGCCAATTAGACCCATGTCATATTTTGTACGGCGAAGCCGCATTTCACTGACCAAAACATCCCATGTTATTCCTATGGGAAAATCGAAAAATGTCTCAAATTTGGATATTTTTTTACTACGCATTTTAACCAACTCCTCCTCGGGCGTAAGCCCGACCAACCTCAAACTTGGTGACAATCATCTTGTGGAGTGGGGCCCCAAAAGTTATCCACATTTTATGGATAAGTAGTACGGTCTCTGTCTTGTGAGCTGCAAAAGTGCCCAAACTTGTACAAACGACAGAAACATTCCATGTTATTCCTATGGGAAAAATGCAAAATCACTCAAATGAAACTTTGTATTTTAACGAACTCCTCCTCGGGCGTAAGCCTGACCATCCTGAAATTTGGTGAAAATGATCTTGAGGAGTGGGCCATCTAAAGTTATCCAGGATTTTAGCACAAGTATTACAGTCTTTGTGCGGCGCAGCCGCAAACTTTGACCAATTTTTACACATTTTCAGTGAAATATGAGCAGTAGGAGGCGCGGTAGCGCCACGGATTCGGCGGCAGGTATTTTATGAGGAGGGAAATTGGGGCGCGTAAGCGCCCCCCTCTGGCGTTGCGGGGCGGCGGCGTGGCGCGGGCGAGGGCCGATCATTGCCGCTTGCGGCTATATTCTTTGTCTTATTTTCAGACTTTGTTCCTGATATAAAACATCCTTAGTTGAGTGGCTCAAGTTGGTGGTTCAATCCCAGCTCCCTAAGGTGAACACTGTTGTTGTGTCCTCGGGCAAGACACTCAACCCGTCTATGTACACACGTGTGGATGGGTGAGTGCTTTGTTGATGTAAAGCGTTTCGAGTGCCTTGAAGGAAGAAAAGCTCTATAATGTGAGCGTTTTACTCAAAACGATATGTAATACACTTTATCTCATAGATCTCTATTTTTGCAGTGTAGCTGAAGGGGGCCGTTAGGGGCAGAGGGAAAATAAACAGCGAGCCTGAAGAATCAATTGGCGTGGCTGTCGAGCGCTGTCAAACTCCCCTCCATGATGGACAGCCAAGATGTGTTCGGTCTATTTGGCGATGGGGCTGCCGGCGCGGGAGGAAGTGAACCGTGCCGGCCCGCGCCCAGACAATATGAAGAGGGAGTGCGCTGTAATATCTGCCACCGAGCCACATCAGCACAAAGAGGCGTCTGGGGAGAGGGAGGGCGCAGGAATACTCTGAGGTAATGGGCAGTGGAGGTAGAAGGGTGCGTAAAGCAAAATAAAAAAGATGAAATACGGTGTACTGTCAACGCGCTGTCATCCCAAAACGTTATATTGCGACGTGCACGGATCTTTCCGGGATTGCGATCTATAAAAGGCCTTACATAGAGATGCAGACAGAGCACAACTTTTTGATTTTGTCACAAACTTCTTTATAATGAAAGCGAGGGGGGAAACAAGAATAATTAAATAAGAATGAGGATAATTAAAACAAAAAGTGAACGTAAGAAATGAATGGCAAAAAGTTGGTTTGGTCACCTAATTAATTGTACTTCACAAAGTTCTCAAAAGGGGGTGCACAGTGGCAGAGCGGCTAGAGCTTCTGCCTCTTAATAAGGAGATCGCGAATTCCGAACCACCCTAACATCACTCGATCTCTCTGGGTGGAGTCTGCATGTCCTCCCCGTGTTACCGTGGGTTCTCTCCGGGTTCTCCGGCTCCTCCCACCGTCCAAAGACATGACTGTGTAGGTTAATTGAGAACTCTAAATTGTCCATAGTGAATGAATGTGAGAGTGAATGGTTGTCTGTCCTTGTCTCTGTCTCTGTGTTAGCCCTGAGACGAGTTGGCCACTGTCCAGGGTGTACCCCGCCTAAGGCCCAAAGTCACTGGGATAGGCTCCAGTCACCCGCGACCCCTAACAGGAATAAGCGTTCTCAAGTTCTCAAAAGGATACAATCACTGCTCATTCACTCCGACTGACTAATGGAAACATGGCTGCAGAACTGTGCCAACAACCTCTCCAACACTACACTGCACCTTAAATAAGCTTATGTTATACTTGCATTCCAAAATGTATATGGCACAACATTGCATCTTTAAAGAATGTTGTCTCACCCCTTAAAGAAACACATCATAAGAACTTTCTTTTTTTCTACTTCATAAGATTTTGATGGATTTTACAGAATGATTGTACAAAACTATTTCTACGCTTCTTTTTTGCAGCTATAAGTAAAGAAAACAGGCAAACATTGAATTTTTACATTTGTTTGCAAAGATCTAGATGAATAAGATATCCACACTCCCCTCTGTAAATCATTTGGTTTCTGAAAGCATGCTTTTATTATAGGATGATCTCTTCTTGGTTTGATTGTGTAATGCATATAATAGTTTAACCTCTGAGACTTGTCTAGGTTAAGTTACAAATGTACATGTAGCATACAGCATATCTTTTACTTTGTCTTATGTTCCAGTCAACAGCCATGTCTTCAGTGCTAGACATGTCCTGTCATACGGTTGCCAGGTTTTTGTGACAGTTAGCATAATATTTTCTCAGCCATATTCACCTTATTCCTGAAATTCTCGTGTGAGCCGCCTTTTTTTTTTCTTTTTTGTCGCATTAATTTACATGGGGCAGACGAGTGCAACAGAAAATTAGTTCTACACGGTGCATTGCTGACTTGTTGCATGTGTGCATTAAACATTTTACACAAACACTACTTTATATAATGTTTTAGCGAGTTCTCGTCAACCCGCAAGTGTGTTTACTACAGGAGCGCGGATCTGTGGATAAAAGAGGCAAAAGTGGGCGGGGAGGAATAAGGTGAATAATGTGTGTCCAGAACAATATCTCCTTTTCTGGCATGTACTAAATTTACAAGGAACGGAAGATTTAAAAGGGAAATAATGATCATTTCTCTGACTCATGCATGCGAGCACACACAGCTTCAGTAAGCCTGTATTTAACTGGTCAGTGTCAACAAAATGAAGCAAATAAACCTGGCTCTATCCATTTTCCACATTTATATTTCGAAAATGTGTGTAATTTTGGTTACTGTACACATAAAATGCCTTAAATACATACATACATTCATAAGAAACGTCATCTTTAGTTTCAAATTGATACTTCTGAAATTAAGACGTTTACCAATTCACCTGCAGTAAATCAAACCTAATCAAACGTATACAGATGTGAAGAGTGTGGTAAACAATTCCACTGGTACCTTTAGCCTTGCATAACATCCTTCTCTAGTTTCCTGGTCTAAGTGGACTCAGTCTTTTCCGCTCTCTTCTTCCTGTATGCTGTTTAATCCCGAGGGCTCACTGTGACTCTCTGGGACCCACAGAATCATCCATCTCCTCTCTATTATTATTCAACACCACATCAACAAGATTACACCATACTTCCAAGCCTCCGCGTCTTGTTGCCTTATATTGTAACACGCTTATCAATGGCACAGTCCATAATAACATCCCGTTTCTTTTCAAACCATAGCTCTTGTAAGGTGTGATTGGTGTTTGATATGCATGAGCAGTCTTGGGTCCTGCGTTTCGATATGTTAGCCTTAAGGTGAAGAAAACGGCACTCATGAATTTGTAATGTTTGAGATGGATCTATCCAGCCTAGATATGTCGTCTGTACAAATATAATTTCACATAAGAGAAATGGATACTTCAAGATGGTGAGATTGGATGGTTTTACATGCATGTGGTGAATATAGAGGAGATGCTTACTAAGGGATAAGAATAAGGTATGGAGAAAGTGTGTGAAAAAAAAATTAACTTTTTTATTACTTAAAAATGTATGTTTCTTCCCACGTCCAAGTGGGTTTTTACAAGGCACTCCTCGGTCAACCTAAAAATTGTAAAATTGCTCAGCTTATATGAACCTGCTCAGGATCAGGATCAGGACCCACTGCTCCTGACAGGTTTCCCCATAGCACTGAGAGATGCAGTGAGGGAAAAGACTGCTGCATGCTTTTTCCATCTAATAATAAAGTATTTTGTGTCTTATCAACCCAGAAGTAAGAGCCAAAAGCAGTGCTCTGATTGGCTATGTAATGGAGTTAAAGTTCACTTTATTCGCCCCCCGTCCACTTGCCTCTTTTACACAGTTCCGCACTTCCAGCGTGATGGCACTTCTGGTTTGGTGGGAACCAAAAATGTTCAATGTACATGTAGAACAAGTCAGCACAGCACCAATTTCCTGCGGCCTGAAAACAACTTTGTAGTTGTGTAGAGCTTATTTGCCGTTGAGCTCGCCTGCTCCATGATACAACCTGGCAGCGCCCACGGCAACCTGTGCAAAAAGGGCCAGAGAGAATGTGTGTTGCCGTGGCAGCCATGGCGGCCATCTTGCAAGTGCAGAAAGAGCAACATTCTAATAAAAAATAATATAAAAAGAGGAGATAAAAAACATTATCATTATCAACATTAAATTCACAATGGGTCGGTGTTATCCCTCAATCGTGCAGGAGTATTCCATCATAGAAAAGGTTTCAAAGGTCGTCATCTGGACACAGTTTTCAAAATGTTTTGAGACTTTTGATTAGCATGCTATCATTAGCAATAATAATAAAAGATTAGTTTCATGTGAAATAATAGTAAACAAATACTTCAACAAAGATAAGCTATTATCAGGGACTTTTTTTCTTTTTCACAACCATTAGTGTGAAAGAAGAATTTATAACCTAAAATAAAAAAATCATCTATCATCAACGCTGTCCCATCAAATAAAGATTTCAGGACAGAAAATATTAAAAGAATAATTTTTACACCAGATGTCCTCCCTGTCGCAAGCTACTTTCAGGTTGAAAGCGACTGTTCCACATGTAGTGTTATATTGTCATCTTTGTCCTCTGTACTATGGTGAACTTTGAATCTCAAGAAAATCAAGCCACATGTTGTTTAGTGTAAGTGCTGAAATGGAAAATAACAATCAAAATACAAAATTACCATCAGCTACAATTTCAACAGAAAGTCTCCAGATGGACTTTATCCACCGGGGAGCAAGCCGCGAGTCTGTTGTGGGAGGTTCATTTTGGAGATTGCACAATCCAAAAATAGTTACATTTGGCAAAATGTAACAAAGAACAGAAGTTGCAAATCTAGCTGGAGGAGACAATTTTACAGTTTTGATATTAAAAATATTCAGATTTTGCCCCAAAACATTTTTTCAAATTAATATTTGAATTCTCAAAAAAAAAAGAAAACCTCAAAACCGAGTCTAGTTTAATTATGTGAGAACAACCAAAACATTTATGATTTCACTCCATTTTTGCCTTGGGTTTGAAATTCCATTTTCATTTCTGCGGCAATAAAATTGTATGTGCCAATGTGTTACACAATTTGCCTCCTGGTGATCAACTGCAACACCTATTGTAACAGTTTATATAGCATAGTATAAAAGACAATTGTAACCTATTAAATGCTTTTTTATTGGCACTCAATAACATAGCAAGGTATTACCCTTCAAAGGGTTTAAAGCCTCCAATCCCAAAACTGTATCCAAAACTTTTTCATCAACTGTTTCATCATCCATCATAAATACTCAAAAATGGTGTATCTGTATCTGCTGAAGTTGTACCTTTCTTGTCTAACGTAGTCTTCTTTTTGTGTATTCTCAAAGTTATTCTCCTCAGTCCAGAAGTGGCGCACATCCTTCAGGCACTTCATTGCTCACAGAAGTACTTTGCGACTGTGGCAGTGTCTTCAAAGGACCCAAACATAGAGCTGTGATAGAGATGCATTTTTTACTGTGAGCCAACCCATGGAGAAAATAAAGTCTGCTCCACCTGACCCTAGATGCCCCCAAACTTTGGAGTTTTGTCGTGCACATGTCTAAATAAAGTACATTTCTGCACAAATTATGATGAAAGAATGGAAACTGTATCTACCCATGTTCAAAAGTAGAACCATTTTTAAGGATGTTATGGTAGTTCCATCTTGCTGGCATTATGAGACAATGAGGGATTACATCGAATATTTTATCCATGTACAAATGTTTTTGCAAACTATGTGAAACAAGGATAGGAACTGAAGTTGTAATAGTAGTAGTGGATCAAGCTCTGAATGGCCCAATATTTGTTCAAACTGCCCTGTTTATGATAATGTGGTCAGTAGCATGTATGTTAATTCTGGAGTTAAAGCTGCATCATTAAACTAGGTAAAACAGTGTTACATTCAGTTCTGTTTCTAACGAGGCTTTGATGCCAACTGTACATTCTGTATATAGTCTATCTTAGTCTATTTTATTCTTAATTTTATGCATGCCTTTTTATATATTTTTTATATTTTATCCTTTGCTTTATGTTGCACCTACGCCGAAGCAAGTTCCTACGTTTGTGAATTTCACTGACAATGGCAATAAACCATTTCTGATTCTGATTCTGATTCTGATTCTGATGTTACTATCATGTGGTCGAGCGGTTGTCAGTCACCCAAACAGCTCTGCTTTTTCATGTCATTATCCCCATTGAAATTGCATAGCAGTCTGTATGGAACATTAACTCTTTTGAATGTAGTTTGTTTACAAACACTGGGAGGGTCTATATGAGGTCTCTGGAGTAATAAATTGAGTCAAATTGAATATGAACGTGTTCAAGTTGTGAGTGTTGTTGTAGTTTTGTCACCAAACCTCCTCAAACTGTTGTGTCCTTGGGCAAAATACTTTACTTTACAAAATACTTTACTAGTCACTGTAGCACTGTAGCATCTGGCACAACCCCCCCAACTTTTCATTACAACAAAGGCCCCCACAAACATAACACGTTTGTGGCTAAATAAATTCCAGCGGAGGTGCTGCGGAAGACACGCAGAGGCCGGCGCGCGGGACGTAAACTCCGGGAAAAGAAGAGATGCTTCCGACCTGTTCTCCCCGTCATCATCACGGGAAACGTGAGATCTCTCCGCAACGGGATGGACGAGCTGGCGGGATCTACGCGGTACCAGCGGGAGTACAGAGACAGCAGCATCATGCTTTTCACGGAGACGTGGTTAACCCCCGAAATCCCGGACTCAACTGTCACTCTGGACCATTTTCATCTGCTGCGTGCGGACAGAACAGCGGAGAGCGGTAAGAAGAGAGGAGGAGGCCTGGCTGTGTTTGTGAATGAAAAGTGGTGCAAGTCTGGACACTGTACAGTGAAACAGCAGCTGTGTAACAAAGACATTGAACTGTTAGCTGTTAGCATGAGGCCATATTATCTGCCCCGGGAGTTTTCACATATTATTGTGATAGTAGTGTATGTGGCCCCCTCTGCTAATGCTGACAATGCTTGTGAAGCTCTGCTCTCCTGCACCAGCAGGTTACAAACACAGCACCCACAGGCTCTCTTCCTCATCTCTGGTGACTTCAACCACGCTTCTCCCTCATCTGTTCTGCCAACATACACCCAGTATGTCACCTGCCCCACCAGAGACAAGAAAACCCTGGACTTGTTCTTTGCAAACACCAAGGACGCTTATTCTTCTTCTCCTCTTCCCCCCCCTGGGCAAATGGGACCACAACCTTGTACATCTGCGGCCTGTGTATGAACCCATCGTGCACAGGCAGCCAGTGGTGCCCCGTGTGGTGAGGCGGTGGTCTGCTGAGAGCGAAGAGGCTCTGAGGGACTGCTTCAGCACCACTGTGTGGGCAGAACTTTATGACCCACATGGGGAGGACATCAACTCCATCACAGAGTGCATCACGGACTACATCAACTTCTGTTATGAAAACACTGTACCCTCCCGGACGGTGCGGTGTTTTCCAAACAACAAGCCGTGGATTAACCGTGACATTAAGGCTCTGCTGAAGGAGAAGAAGAGAGCGTTCAGGTTAGGGAACAAGGAGGAGCTGAGGACTGTGCAGAAGAAGCTGAGGAGGAAGATCAGGCAAGGGGAAGCCAGCTACAGGAGGAAGATGGAAGAGCAGCTGCAGCAGCAGAACATCCAGGGAGTGTGGAGGAGCCTGAAAACCATCTCAGGTTTCAAGCCCCCCCCTGTCCAGGCAGAGGGGGACCTTCAGTGGGTTAACGATCTGAATTCTCACTTTCTGAGATTTGATCAATCACCCTCCGCTCACCCCGCACAGCTGCAAACCCACACCCCCACGGCTGGACAATGGCCCACACCCGATCCTCTTCACACCTCTGCTTCGGTCCATCAGCTCACCACTCATCCCCCCGCCACCAACCCCCCCAGCGCACAGTCACCCCACCCACCCCTGTCCTTCACAGCAGCACAGGTGAGGAGAGAGCTGAGGAGGATTAAAACCAGGAAGGCAGCAGGACCAGACGGCATCAGCTCCAGGCTCCTTAAGTCCTGCGCAGATGAACTGTGTGGAGTTATGGAGCATGTCTTCAACATGAGCCTAAAGCTGAGGGTGGTACCACAGATTTGGAAGACCTCCTGTGTGGTACCAGTGCCAAAGACACCGCGCGCTAAAGACCTCAGCAGCTTCAGGCCGGTGGCTCTCACGTCCCATCTGATGAAGACACTGGAGAGGCTGGTCCTGGACCACCTCCGCTCCACCGTGAGCTCAGCCATGGATCCGCTGCAGTTTGCGTGCGGCCTGGCATTGGAGTGGAGGATGCCGTCATCTTCCTGCTGCACCGCTCTCTCTCTCACCTCGAGAACCCTGGCAGCGCTGTGAGAATTCTGTTCTTTGATTTCTCCAGCGCCTTCAACACCATCCAGCCACTGCTGCTGAGGGACAAGCTGGAGTCGGCTGGTGTGGACTGTGACCTGGCAGAGTGGATCCTGGACTACCTCACGAACAGACCCCAGTTTGTGAGAGCCCGGGATTGTGTGTCTGACACTCTGACCTGCAGTGTGGGGGCGCCGCAGGGCACTGTCCTAGCGCCCTTCCTCTTCACCCTCTACACCTCGGACTTCAGACACAACACGAACAGCTGTGTTCTGCAGAAGTTCTCTGACGACTCTGCCATCATCGGACTCATCACGGACGACGATGACGCAGAGTACAGAGGAGTAACGCAGGACTTTGTGGACTGGTGTCAGCAGAACCACCTCCTCATCAACGCGGGAAAGACCAAGGAGATGCTGGTGGACTTCCGCAGATGCCACTCCACTGCCCCCTCACCAGTGAACATCCAGGGAAGGGACATTGAGAGAGTGGACTCATACAAGTACCTGGGTGTTCATCTGAACCACAAACTGGACTGGACTCATAACACAGACGCACTGTACAGGAGGAGTCAGAGTCGGCTCTACCTCCTGAGGAGACTCAGGTCTTTTGGAGTGTCAGGGCCTCTCCTGAGGACCTTCTACGACTCTGTGGTGGCATCAGCCGTCCTGTACGGTGTGGTCTGCTGGAGCAGCAGCATCACAGAGAGGGAGAGGAAGAAGCTGGACAAGGTCATCAAGAAGTCCAGCTCCGTCCTGGGCTGTGCTCTGGACTCAGTGCGTGAGGTGGGGGACAGAAGGGTCCTGGCTAAACTCACGTCTATGCTGGACCATGAGTCCCACCCCCTGCAGGACGCTCTGTCTGCCCTGGAGAGCAGCTTCAGTGAAAGACTGATTCACCCTCGCTGTGTGAAGGAGAGGTTTCGCAGGTCTTTCCTTCCTGCTGCTGTCAGACTTTACAATGAACACTGTTAGCCCTGAACATGTGTCATTCACCCGCTACAATCATGTGCAATATAATTTATCATACTATTAATACACTTTTACCTCACTATAGTCACTTACTGTATATAACAATACACTTAAGCCACTTTAGTTACCATTTTTACTGTAAATGAGAGTGTGCACTTTATACTTTATATTGTATTTTTTATGACCATGTTTATTAATCCTATTTTATTGCATGCGCCTATTTCTTTCATTCCTGTCCTAAACTGTGTGTTGCAACAGTGGAATTTCCCCATTGTGGGACAAATAAAGGATCTCTTATCTTATCTTAATGCAGAGGAACACATGGTTTAGTTCTGAACATGTTCCAACAGCCCCAGATGTAGTGTGAGTGGGGAGCTGCATTGTTTGTGCCTCACCCCTGTCCCGCTGAGTGATATGATCACGCTCCGATGGTCTGGTCTAGTCCTGGCTCGAGGGCCTGCCTTCTGCTGCAGAGATTTGTAAATCCTGTATCCGGGGGGGATATTGATCTGGGATTCAAATGATGGGTGAAGTCTCCCATTATCTCCTGTCCCCAACATATGTGGGCAACTCATTGGTACCGGTGATTTTTGTTTTTTCCCATATCAATTCTTAAAACTTCAAATTATTGTTCAGTTTTGCTTTTACCATTAATGTCTATGATCACTAACCCTGGAAAAAATTGCTTCAAGTGCATGTGAAAATTAACAATGTCATATAACATATATATATAACCCTAACCCTACTAACCCTAAAACATATATATGTATAATATTATATATATATATATATATATATATATATATATATATATATATATATATATATATATATATATATATATATATATATATATATATATATATATATATAATTTTTATTATTATTATTTTTTTTTTATTTTTATTTTTTATTTGATTTTTTTTTTTTTTTCACTTTAGCCTATAAACATCACCAGTTACAAAAACTAACAATATAAGCTCTGGTCCCAAACCCCTTCAGGACACTCCTCGCTTCACTGGCCAGGGGGACCACTTTTCTCCATTTTCCCATTTTCTGAGGCAGCCCATAGCCAGCTAAACTTATTGGACTTTAGACGCAGTAGCCTCAAACATTCATCCTGCTCTCTTTACACACAAGGCATTTCTTTTCCCTCATTTTCAGAACACTTTCTCTCACTTCTTGCCTTAATCCCTCCACCTATCCCCTAAGCGCTAAGTCCGGTGGCTCAGAAACACATAGGCCACTTGCAGCCATATTGGAATCTTCTTTTCAAGTAAAAAGAAAATCCCTTTTGAGTACCAGGGACCTTCTCTCATCAAACTAGATTTCCATTTCAGCTCCCAAAAACTTTGTAAAATATAAACTTTGACTATTTTTCTTTTTGTTTTGTCATGTAGGCAAAAAAAAAAAAAAAAAACATAATTGGTGTAAAAACAGAAAAACAGATCATGGTCTTTGAATATTATATAGACATTGTAATTTAATTTCACATTACTGATGTGCTAAATCAAACAAAAAAAAAGAGACAAAAAAGAGGGGACCTTTTGAGTTAGACATGTGAAGTGTTATTGAATTATATGATTTAAAATATCTGTAGATTCATCTCTGCCTTGTATTGGTATTATATAAATGTCTTGATATTAAACTATATAGTCTTGATGGATTGATTTTAAAGGGCATAATTGTGACATACCTGTTTGAGCTTTTAACCATGCAACATTGTTCTCTCTCATAAAAAAAGAAAACATATTTAATTTGATTAATGCTTGTTTCAGTAATCCTGTTTACAAGTTGTTGTTTTTTTTTTTTTTATTGAAATAAGGAACTGCTTTCACATACAAAAAAAACAACAACAAAAAAACATTTCACTTTGCTAAATATATAAGAAAAAAAGAGCCAAGGTCTCACTGGAGAGTTGTCTTCGGGTCGACATCAGCAAGTGTTGCAAGGCAGGTTTTCCAACCAGAGAGAGAAGGGGGCGATGACGGAAGCTTCTAACGCCTGGAAAATATATGTTCAACTACCACACAGAGACAAAGACGTTTAAAAGGTTAAAGGCTCATGAAAGTTGATTTTGCATAATATGTCCTCTTACATAGTCTAAAGACATTTTACTACATTTTTGGACTGCCCGTTGTGTCATCAAGCATGCTCATTCAAACACCCATGAGTTTTTTTTATGGATCACATCCTCCCTGATGCCGACCCAATTACCATTCCAAGTAAACGTGTCATCTGGACGCGCTCCGTCGCTGTATACACACAAACAAAGCAGTCCCTGCCAAAGGAGACAGCGCCGGGCCCCTGTAGATTAACATAGCACTGGATTTCTGTATCATTAGCAGAAAATAGATTCAAATTCCTGTGTGCTATGGGGACACTGGGGCGTACGAAGCATCTGCCTTCTTGAAGATGCATCTCCTCAACAAACAGGTCCATAAAGCTATAATGAATATACTAAAAGTGAGACAGATCGAGGTGCTGTTTGGTAGGATAAATTAGCACAAGAATTTGGGGAAAGTGGCTAAACGTGAGTATGAATCACAGTTTTAAAACTAATTTGAAGCGATTAGTGAGATAAGGTTTAAGATAAATGCTTACATCTTGGTAGTTTGGCATTGTATATATTGCAGAGTGGAGGCCAAATGCAATGCTTTACTTGCTTTACTACTTCAAAGTCCTCCTCATAACTTTCAAAGCACTCCACAACTGACCTGCTCCACCACCACCACACTCCATCTCGCTCCCTCCACTCCTCCGACGCCAGCCTCCTGTCCCTCCCCTGAGGACCAAGCTCCGAACCTGGAGAGACAAAGCCAACTCCATCGCTGCCCCCACCCTGTGAACTCACTACTGCAACATGACTGCTCAGACCTCAACACCTTTAAGAAACACCTGTTTAGAACTGCTTTTAATCTTTTAAGTCTTGCTTTTAACCATAAACCCATACTTTCTATTTTGTGATTCACTGTACTTGATCCCTTTGATATATATATTTTTTAAATCTGTTTGTTTATCAATGAACAGTAAAGTGCCTTTGAGTATGTATGTATGACTAATGTGCCATTGGTTGGAGTGGAAGCAGCTTATCCTGTGTAAATATGTATAAATTATTGTATTTTATGGTGAAATTCCATATCCATAGAGTGAAAAGTACACCTTAAGCCTTGGTCACAATGTCCCGTACAGCTGCGAATAGGCTACAAATGATTTTTTGCAAATTTCTTACATCATGTTTTGAGGTTACAAAAATGTAGTGTTCGTAGACCGTTCTTAAGTTCGTAGGTCGATGGTCTTGTCGAAGATTTTCTACAACAGCCTACCAAGCCCCTCTTCCAATGAGCAACGCATGAATGCCTCACAAACGCCCCAAGAGCAACGCACAGTGTTTAGGTGTCAAAACTTGACTCCAGAGACCTCATACGTCCTGCACTGGCCTTAAGTGTTCCTCAAGAGCACATTAATGAGTTATTAATGATCTCTCACGTCATTCCTGAGTCATACCACTGCATCTTTCTTATGACGCTGAAGATGTTTTAAAGTTCTATCTGAGTTTGTAGTACGATGTTGGTTGAAACAAGCTGGATACAAGTGATCTAGGTGGACAATAAAGTCCATTAAATGACTATGACGCTTTATGGCAGATAAATGCATATTTGATTACCATAAACATCAAAGTTAGTAATCAATTAATCATCCTGGGTTATTGCAAAATGATATATGCGTGCTTCCTGCTTTGATATGTTTGTTAAATATTTTCCAGTCAGCTGCACAGTCAGTGTCAGAACCAACAACTGGCTTTTATTTATAGCTCAAGGTAGACGAACAAATGGCCAACATTTCACTTTGCTAAATATATTTAAAAAAGAGCCAGGGCTACGCTGGAGCATGGGGTGGTGACGCTCCCCATGAAATATGTCTTGTCGCCAACAAATAAGACAGTTCACCAAGAAATCGGCTAATAATTTTTCCACAGAGTCCCCAGAGTTTACGCGCGCAGCAACAAACAGTGTTTGTGGCGAAGTTGACAGCTTTACTCACGGCAGTGCATTCACCTCAGTCCACTCGGTTTGATCCCAGAGTCACGGAGGACGCATGGAAAATGCATTAATTCCAATGCAGTGATAATCTACAAAAACTTTACTCACGTCTTAACAGCGCTGGATTGGTTCCAGGTTGGTGTGTGATGTCGCCCTGCTCCTGTCTCCAAGTCTCCAAGCCAGTGGTGATGGCTCAATAATGGTCACCCCTGTTGGGAGACTTTCGTCTCCATAAACCTGTGTCTTTATAGTATTTGTAAGGACGACTTGACAGCTCCTGGAGGTGCACACAGAGAGGACCTACAGCGGCTGTGCAATAAAACACATCTGTAGGACTGACGTAATGAAACTTTAGAAAAGCCACACAGTGCTCTTGAAAACAATGTAAGAACTCCACAATCATTGTATGGCTTTGTTTTCTCAAGAACACCTTGAGTTGTTATTTAGAATTGAAAGGCAGATACACGAACGCTTTAAGAAGGCTGTAAGAAACTTTGCTCCCCTCCACGAACGTCTACGAGCTTCTGGTTTCGTACGAGCTGTAAGATTCATTCAAACAAATCATTCGTACGGGTCATTGTGACAGAGGCTTCAGCTTTTGCATGTCATATAAGAATAGTGTAAAACCAAAAGTAAGTTTCTGAGGGTATGAGAACATCCATCTGCTGGTGCGATGAAGAATGAAGGAATTGGAATAATAGCTGCAGCTCATAAAGTCAAAGACAAATTGAGCGCTGAAATGATCAAGACTCTGATGAAGAAACCTGATGGAAACCCCATTAATTAGTATTACTAGGCACTGTAGCACATTGAACTCTGAAAGTATGGTTGAAATCTCTTCTTTTCTCCAAATGTTGCTTTGCCCGGATTCTTCCACAAAATGACATAATACTTTGCAATCTTCATGGAGACTTCACCAAACGTCATTTTTGGCAATTAAAATCCATGTAGTTCAACAATACAAAGACAAATAAGTTTAATGTCATGCTGTGGAGCAGTTCAATGACAAACAGACAAGCAGGTGTCGGACCCATCCATAGTGCACCTGTAATAATTCCCTTGCACTCCATTTCTCCATTTAAAACTCAGAGGGGGTGATTTATGCCGCTCGCCCTGTCTGCCTATTAAACTGTGATTAGGCGTACCTCCACGGTGCTATCTCTCCCCTCTGTTATTCTCCATGTCACCAACGTCGTTAGCAAAGTCATTAACACGCCCTCATTTGCATCATACCCCTGATTAACACTCAGCCTCTGTCAGCACAATCCAATAATGTTATTCCTATTAAGATTTAATGGGTCATTAGAGACAAAGATTTGAATATGTTTCTATGCGATCATGTTGAGATAATGTGTCTTATAGCACAGCACGGAGCTAAGAATGTCATTTATGTTATAATAGTATGTTGTGATGTTGGAGGGCAATGTTAAAGGGCCATGTATCAAGATTAGAACAAGGATTAGCCCTGTCATTAATTGTAGATTATTGAATTGTAGAGGCCATTATCTCTGGTAAAGGGGTTATATTTAGAAAGGGTGTCATTAGCCTACTGAGCCTCAGCGGTTGAAAGCACTGTATAAAAAAATATGAGATGGAAGGCAATTACGAAATATAATGAATGCTATGTTTAATAATGGTCGATGTAGGAGTGGTTACTTGCTCTGGTCTTGTTTATTTGCCCTGCACGTTTGAATGTTTTTGTTTTTTTACCCTATTGTTCTCTATCCGCCTGTGCTTCACAACTGTTGCGTGCCTGATTAGACTTTGTTATGTATTTTGTCCTTCTCTGATTGCCGTAGTTACGTACTACGTAAGCGCGCAATGTATTGATGCATTTACACCTAAGTGTTGTCAGAGAAGTTAAGCCTAACACACGAGGCAATAAAAAGTGTCGTTCCTGAACGCCGTCTCTTCCATGTATTTACCTGAAACAACGGTAGAAGATATAACAAAAGTGGCGACGAGGACGTCTGGACCTGCGGCGGTCACGGTGCAGTTTCTGAATTTTTCTGCGGACCGCGGTGCTTCAGGTGATAGTCGGCGCCGAGTCTCGGGACCACGCCACGGTTCGTGGAGGGTCTATTTACTGAGCGGGGAAGAACGGAGCGACGGAGAGGAAGAGAGGGACTTACGCCACGGTCGTAATAAGTGGTGTCGCAGTATAACCAGGCGCAAATGGCGGGAGTTATCGGCACAGTCGGCTCTTTCGATGAAAATGTGGAGCAGTGGAGCTCGTACACGGAGCGTTTCAGTTACTTTGTTGAAGCTAATGACATCGAGGATGTTAAGGTAGTGCCCACATTTTTGAGTGTAATAGGACCAAAGACATTTAACTTGCTTCGTAACTTGCTGCAGCCGGTTAAACCTGGCAGTAAGACATACAAAGAGATTGTGGACATTCTTACTGCGCACTTTTCGCCTAAACCCCTTGTCATCGCGGAGAGATTCCGATTCCACAGAAGAAATCAGGAAGAGGGGGAGTCTGTCACCATGTTCGTAGCAGCCTTGAGGAGATTAGCTGAACATTGTGAGTTTGGTGATGTGTTAAATGACACATTGCGAGACAGACTGGTATGCGGACTAAGAAATGAGGCAGCGCAAAAAAAGTTGCTGACCGAAAATGACTTGACACTTGAAAAAGCAATAAATATAAGCGTGACGATGGAAATGGCATCTAAGGAAGCTCAACAACTCAATACAACAGGTAGAGTGCATAAAATTGCAACCAGCCAAACCAATGCTCAGGGCCCATGTTTTAGGTGTGGTAAAACGGGTCATCTTGCCTCCACCTGCTGGTGTAAAGAAATGGACTGTCGGCAGTGTGGGAAAAAGGGACATGTAGAACGTGCTTGTCGAAATAAAAAAAGCACAGACAAAAACAAGAAAAAGGATAAAAGAGACTATGACAAATACAAAAAGAAAAAACGTGTCAATGCTATTGAGTACGAGAAAAGCTCTTCCTCTGAAGAAGAGACAATAGTGAACACAGTACGTGTTATGAGCATGGATGAAAATGCAGATTGCTACTGGGCCAGACCCAAGTTGGAAGGATCCAGTCAAAATGCAGATTGACACAGGGTCAAAAGCATCACTTGTGTCGTATCACGTTTACAAAAAGTACATGAGACACCTTCCTTTACGCCAATGTGACACAGTATTCAAAGCATACACAGGGCACAAGGTGCACATGAAAGGAATGACTGATGTTACTGTCCGGTGCGACAACCAAACTGCCAAACTTCCAGTATATGTTACAAAGGGGAACTTTGCTCCCATTATGGGGCGTACGTGGTTGAAAACACTGCGTCTCGACTGGCAAGAAGTTAGGCGGCTGTCTAGTGATTCCTCACAACTCCAAGCCATCCTAGACAAAAATGAGGAGGTTTTCCGTGATGAATTAGGCAGCATGAAAGAAATCACTGTAAAATTGCACATCAAACCAGAAAGCAAACCTGTGTTCATGAAGGCCAGGACAGTGCCTTATGCGATTCGTGATAAAGTTGAAGCAGACTTGGACTCTCTAGTCAAAAGCGGAGTCTTGGAACCTGTCACAACCAGCGAGTGGGCCACTCCAATCGTGCCTGTTCCCAAAAAGAATGGGGGAATACGCACATGTGGAGACTTTAAAGTGACTGTAAATCCAGTGCTTAGTGCAGAGCAATACCCATTACCTTTAATTGATGATTTGTTTGCAGGGCTAAGCAGAGGGCAAAAGTTCAGCAAAATTGACCTAAACCAGGCTTACCTACAAATGCATGTAGATGAACAATCACGTGAATTACTGACAATAAATACTCACAAAGGACTTTTCAGGTATTACAGATTACCTTTTGGCATTACATCGGCCCCGGCGCTGTTTCAGCGGGCCATGGATCAGATCCTGAGTGGGTTGCAGGGAGTGCAATGTTATTTAGATGACATTCTCTGCACAGGAGCTAACGACGAAGAACATCTTCAAAACCTTGACGCCACTCTGCAAAGACTGAGGGAATATGGCCTCAGAGTCCGGAAACAGAAATGTGAGTTTCTGAGACCATCTGTGGAGTATCTAGGACACGTAATAGATGAAAAAGGTCTGCACACGGCACCTTCAAAGATAACAGCTATCGTGGATGCACCTTCACCTGAAAATGTGAGTCAACTGAGATCTTTTCTTGGCCTCCTAAATTATTATGGACAGTTCATACCCAATTTAGCATCGCTTCTTAAACCGTTACATGAACTGTTATGTCAAGAAAAAAAATGGAGATGGACAAATGACTGTCAAAACGCTTTTCAGAGTGCAAAGAATGCACTAACCACATCAGAGGTCCTCACACACTTCAACCCTTCACTTCCAATCCAGCTGGCCTGCGACGCGTCACCTTATGGAGTGGGTGCCGTCATCTCACACGTGTTTCCAGGTGGCGAAGAGAAACCGATTGCATTCGCATCTAGGACACTGAACAAGGCAGAGTCAAACTATGCTCAGTTGGAACGTGAGGCGCTGAGTATTGTCTTTGGGGTGAAGAAGTTCCATCAATACTTGTATGGAAGAAAGTTTACACTTTTAACAGACCACAGGCCTCTGACAACAATCTTGGGACCACACACAGGGATACCATCGCTTGCAGCTTCACGTCTACAGAGGTGGGCTTTGTTGTTGTCAGCTCACTCATATGACATCAAGTATCGTAAATCTGACTCTCATTGCAATGCAGATGGACTTTCAAGGTTACCACTTCCTATCACCAGACAGGAACCACACACAGTGGACATTTTCTACTTCAAACATGTGGAAAAGGCACCGGTTTCAGCTGCCCATGTGAAAAAGTCGACTCGAAATGATCCTGAACTGTCAGTTGTTATGGACATTGTTATCAAGGGACGGTCAGAGGGGGACAGCTCTGCCCTCAAACCTTTTCTTGATAGAAGGTGGGAGCTTTCTGTCCAGTCAGGTTGTCTGCTGTGGGGAAGGCGAGTTATTATTCCACAATCACTGCGTGCTAAAATGTTAGAGCAGTTACATGCAGGTCATAGTGGGATTGTAAAAATGAAGGAAATGGCTAGGAGCTATTTTTGGTGGCCAGGGTTAGACAAACAAATAGAAAACATGGCCAAGAGTTGTTCATCTTGTCAAAAGACTCGTAACAACCCACCTGCAGCCCCACTCCATCCTTGGGACTTTCCACAGGACCCTTGGTACCGCATACACATAGATTTTGCGGGTCCATTTGAAGATCGAATGTTCCTGGTTGTTGTCGACGCTCACAGCAAGTGGCCGGAGGTTGCTATCATGAAATCCACTACGTCTGAAAAGACTGTTGAGGAGCTGGGAGAACTGTTTAGCCGCTATGGTGCTCCTGTTCAGCTTGTCTCAGATAATGGTCCCCAACTTGTGTCCAAAGAAATGAATGATTTCCTGCTAGCCAACGGAGTACAGCACATCAAGTCAGCTCCATACCATCCTGCAACTAATGGTCTAGCAGAAAGGTTTGTGCAGACCCTCAAACATGCTCTTAAAGCATCACAAGGACAAGGCACTCTGCACCAAAGATTACATGAGTTTCTTCTCAAGTACCGAACCTCTTCACATTCAACCACCAAGGCATCTCCAGCAAGCTTCATGTTCAACAGAGAACTGCGTACTGCTTTGGACCTTCTCAAACCTCCAGCAGTAAAAGACATTGTTCAGGCAGACCAGAGAAAACAAATAAACTACAGAGACATTCATGCAAAGGATCGAGTTTTTGCACCCGGAGATTCAGTGCTTGCCAGAAACTACCAGAGTAAGGTAAAGTGGGCTCCTGCCACTATCGTTGCCCAAACTGGCCCTGTCTCCTACACTGTTCAGACTGCGGATGGTGTTTGGCGTCGCCATGTGGACCAACTCTTAAAATCACCTACCATTCCTGAACTGTCTGTTGATTCTGATAAATCTGCTAATGTGTTTGTACCTGAACCATGTTATCAACCTGTTGAAATATCTAAACCAGTCAGTCCTACTGTTGATATTTCTAGTTCAGATAAAGCAGAAAAACAAAGTGTAACATCTGTACTAGAACCTAGTCCAACCAATGGGAAGGCTGAAGTGTCTGTAGAACGTCGCTATCCTACACGTGATAGACGACCACCTATTAGGTTAAACTTGTAGTCTAAATAGTGACCAATATGTTTGCTTGTTAGCTATGTTAATTTGTGTCACAAAAGTAAAATGTATAGTATTAGTGTAATGATGCTGATAGAGTTAAGATGCATCTGTTTTGTTTAGTAATGCTATGTAAATGTGTGTTTAAGATTAAGGGGGCATTACTGTTTTGAATCCCTGGTACATCTTATGTAAGGGGGGAGGAGATGTTATGTATTTTGTCCTTCTCTGATTGCCGTAGTTACGTACTACGTAAGCGCGCAATGTATTGATGCATTTACACCTAAGTGTTGTCAGAGAAGTTAAGCCTAACACACGAGGCAATAAAAAGTGTCGTTCCTGAACGCCGTCTCTTCCATGTATTTACCTGAAACAACGGTAGAAGATATAACAGACTTGACTGGCCTTATGCTTTTTTTTTTACCAGGGTTTGAGGAGGCTAATGTGAACAGAAGGTAAGTTGTATCATCTTAATTCAGCATTTTTGTACAAAGAAGATATTTCTTTCCCACTCACAAATTGCCTTCTTCGCTCCTCTCTCAAACATCTCTTTTCTCACCTTAAAATTGGCACATCACGGTTTTCAGATGATATGTTTGTGGCTATAGCTGCTGCATTATCCAACTGAACTATATGGATCTTTTGGACAAAAATATTGTGGAGCTGGTTAGCCTCCGTCATGCCTTTAACTCTTAATATTTGGAAAGAAAAAAAAAAACATGACAAAATGGGAAAGTGAACGTGTTTTCAGAATCGGGGCGTAGGCAGGACTGTTGAGCTCTATTACCTTCCATAATATTCCTCCAAATCTTCACCGCAGCAGCAGAATATCAGCCTCTTCATCTCCTTCTCTTCACCAGCATCAGTGCCCAAGCCACAAGAAGACTTTCCTCTTAAAACAGCCATCGTCAGGGTCTAAGCGCCAAAGTTTTCCACGCACAACTGCGCATCATTCACGCATTTGTCTGTGTCTGTTTAAGTCTCTGCGGTTGAATTGATTCCAACTTTCCATCATTTCTCATCAGTCTTCTGCACCCCATTAACCTCCTAATGGCCAGCAGACGTAGCCTTCATCATCGTCATCATCATTTTATAGCGCGGTCGTCACCAGCTCCTTGTCACGCAGGTATCCATCACAGACATCATTAGGAATATGAACCTTCTCCAGTGTACAAGTCGTGATCATAAAACAGTTCTCTAAAGGCTTTTACTGACAAGAGGACAAGGCAGACCAGTGACAGGTCGGGGCTAATGTTATGTTTTGCATTGAGCGATTCAGTGATGTAAGGATTATGGTCAGGAGTACTTTAATGTGAATCTTTATTAATATTGATGGGGTGACGTCAAGTTAAGTTAAGTTAAGTTAAGTGCAAGTTAAATAAAAACAAAATCTTTGAAAATGTATCTATATTTTTGTATTTGGGTTGCAAGCATGACTAACATTATTATTATTTATTTATTGTACAGTTCACGTTGAGAGTTATTTCACAAGTCTATTTTTACAGTTATTTATCTTGTTTTTTTATTGCATGTTTCTATTTTCATGCTGATGCAACATTGGAAATTACCCATTTGTGGTACAAGTAAAGGTTCTCTTATGTTATTTTAAAAGGCCGCGATGTGGAGCAGTTTTGCAGAGCCTTAAGGACAGAACATTTGGGGTGTGATCTACACATCACGATGTACACATACATTTATAGACAGACTTTTGATAAGTAGGAGTTTGTAAAGGGTTCAAGTTTGGCTCAGAATACTCTGTGTCCCATGCGCGCGCAGCGCTGTTGCAGCAGCAGTAAGTCCAAATCTCCTATTTTTGAAGAATTCCGTCTGTTGCCTGATATTGTCCCTATGGAAACATATGACGAACGTGAACTTCTTCTTTTCCACTGTGCTAAAATATGTTTTATTCCATAAAAATACTATCAAAATACAGTCCCGATCAAATGTTTTGCTACAGTTCACAAAGCCCACAGGACAAAGGACTTCTTCAGGGGAATAACATCATCTTTTGGACCCTCCTGTGTGTTCCCCTGATCTAAATCCAATTGAGAACCTTTAGGGATGGACGGCAAGGGAGGTTTATAAAATGGACATCAGTTCCAGACAGTAGATGTCCTTCATGAGGCCGTCTTCACCAGTTGGAGATGTGTTCTCACTAACTTTCTGGAAACACTTGGATCAAGCATGCCGCAACCAATTTTTGAAGTGATCAACAATAACGGTGGCGCTACTCATTAGTTCATGTTTGGGACTTTGATTTGGGTTTTGAGGGGGTTTTGGGTTGTTTTTGAGGTGTGGTCCTAAACTTTTGATCAGCTGCAGAACGGCCTACTTCAGTTTAATTGTTTTGTTTTTGTTTTGTTTTTCAATAAAATGTTTACTCAACTTGTTTTTGTCTCACTTCCATTTCTTGTTGCTTATTGAAGCTCTACTATGATCCTTGTTACGATCCATGCAAATGCGACTGTAATTAACACATGGACTGAACTGGAAAAAAATCACTACACAATGATCAATCAATATCAGCATAAAAGAAACAATAGTATTTGTACCAAAAGCAGGTGTACCCCCCACTAAAAAAGTCACATGGAGCACCCTCTAATAATTGTATCACTAGAATAGATGCAGTCTATCTGGCCTTACGGAGTATATTGATGGGAGCCTCTGGGCAGAAGGGGCTTGTATTTTATTTTTGTTTAGGCCTATAACCTGCATCCAGTAGACTCTGCCAACTCTCCAACCAGTCAGTATTTATCGCTGCAGAGATGTTTTCATGAAAATACCTTGAGTGGCTTCCTGCTCCTTTATCCAGGCCTCATTATCTTTATCGCATGCATTATTAAACCATTATTAAAGTGGGATTGTGACGGTCTATAAGTCATGTTGATGAGAGTGTGGGAGCAGAGAGCCACACAGAGAATATTCCCTCCACTATAAAGAGGAGAGAGGTGTGGAGATGTCAGGATAAATAGCCCGCAGGAGCAGAGCAGGAAAACAAACACAGGATGGAGAGGCTTTGATCTGCTATTTATGAGAAGGAGGAAAAATAAAGTGTACGATGAAATAAATACCTTTCCACAATGACAACACTGGTATGGAGCAAAGAAAATAAACTTATGAGCAGAAAGTGTTAAGTGGGGTTTAGACAAGGAGATCCTACTTCACCCTTCAATTTTAATCACTGGCTGCAAAATCACCAAGACTGGTTTGAAAGAAAATGTGTTATTTGTTTTTATTTCTTAAAAATCTCAGGACAACACCAAAAGACCCTGCACTTATTTCTTTAAAAGGCATTGACTTTTTTGAGTTGTTAACCCTTTTAACCTTAACATTCCCTCATCAAAAATTACCTGAGTTTCATTTAGCTTCATTGACATTAGTTTGATGAATGGTTAGAATGCCTCTTTTATATATTTTATTATATTTTATTCATTGTTTTATGTTGCACCTTACGCCGAAGCAAGTTCCTATGTTTGTGAATTTTTGATCACTCACAATGGCAATAAACCGTTTCTGATCTGATTCTGATTCTGAGAAAGTCCACTCCACTGTGAGCATCTAAAACATTCCATTCTGAATTTCCCTGATGTGTGACGTTTTCTTGATGTGTGTCATGTGTAGAATTTACCCGTTAAAAATGTGTAATAGACAATGGCAGACTAAGGCAATGTATGTGGCAAAATAAGGTTTGTATTAGATTGAAGTAATGCTGTTGTAATAAGCTAGTTCAGAAGAAAGACCAGAGTTCGCTCTAGGAGGTTGAGGACAAGTAAAATAAACAATAAACGGTGAGTTTAAATACAGGTACTGTGTATTTTCTTTGAGTGCAATGAGTGAGTATTTACATATTTACATTTCGAAGGTCATGACCTGGAACGTCAATAAGAACATTGAAATAGAGCTTTAAATATCAATAGACATACAAAAAAGATTGATCAAGCAGCTTCAATAATCATTCAAGTATAAGAAATCAATGACATTAGAATCCTAATCCCCTCCCAAAGTTCAGCAGTTCCCCTGCACACAAGGTTAATAGTTGAAAGTGGCAGTCAGTTCTGTTTAACGAGGTAATAGTCCAAATACATATAGGAACCATACCCCGCGAGAACTCAGAGCGGCCCATTTACAGAAGTACAGAGTAAAAATAATATTACTGTGTGTAATGTGTGTAACTCCCTCTGCAGCCAGTAGATGGAGCCAAAGCTAAGTTACTCTGGCATCTCCCAAGGCTCTGACAAAGTTATATTGTTTTTGATTGTAATTTAATTTTTAGTTCTAAAACATGAGATGTCAAAGCAAATATACTCAAGAGCATGTTCAAAGACCAATAACAATACTACCAATGCATGATGTTTGTCCTTGTCACTTGTCATGGAGGATTGTCCACAGTATAAAGGCGAGTGTGATGTGGCAACCCAAAACACTGATTACAAACAGCAAGTTGTATTTGCTGCGTGCCCTGTGCATTGTGTAAAACAAACGTTTGGAAAAATATAGTATAGTAAGTGATAAGCAAAAGATGAGATGAAAATAACCGCTAAAAGATAAAACTTGTGTACGCTCAAAATAATAATAGGTGGAAAAAATATTCTCTCTCCGAAACCTCAGCCTAGATGGCCTTACCCGGTTCTTTTATCTCAGTCGTGGGGAGTATTTACTTCTCCTACTCTACAATTAGAATTAACACTGATTTAATTAAGTCAAGATATTGTACAAATGTTCACAAGTTAATAGCCATTCTAACAAAAGTCTAGAACCTGTAGATGCAGCGCTGCCAGTCGTCCATGAGATCTGAGCTCCTTTGTGCCAGGACCTCCTTTATACTAAAACCTAAACCTGCCCTTATATGGTATGTATCTGGTTTACTTCACACAGGAAGAGCAGTGCCAGTCTCCACCAGTATACACAGATATATACACAAATCATGTGTCAGTCGTGTTGGAAACCAGCCTAAACTGGTCTCTGTGTCTTGGATTCCTTGTTTAAGCCCTAGGTGTGTGTGCGTGTAGCCAAGCATAAAAGCATAAATACATATAAAGTCTTTTCCATAGGACAGGCTAATCAGTAAAGTATTATAGGATTGAAGTTGAGTCACACTTTAACCTTACTTTAAACATAAAATAATAATTTAAAACCTTTATTAAACTTTATTAAAGCAGTCACAGAGGTATGTAGCATAAAGACTTGAGAGCCACGTCTGAGACACGTCTGAGTTCTCTTAACTGATTTGCTAATTCATTCCTAAGTCACCATCCTTAGAAACTCATAAGTCCGAGTAGAACCCAAAGTCATCAGGCACTAAGAACTTAAGCACTTAAAACTAAGAACCTTAGAAGGAAATCAGGGACTAAAATTCTAAAAAGAAAAAAAAGTGAAAGCTAGACGGACGACAGGTCAAGCTAAGTAGAACAAGGTGAGTCAAATGGAAAAGGGTTATTGTACTAGAACTAACCATAATACAGAGGGACCAAACTTGAACCCACAACCTCTTGTTGTCTCATGAAAATAACAAAATGTCAAATCGGAGACACATAAATATCTTTTCTGTCACCTCTGCCTGACTGACATTATGCACCAAATCTCAAAGCTTCCATTTCTTTTTCTTTCACACTTCCACAAATACATTTACAAAAACAAAAAAATTCCCAATGTCACTGAACCAATGCACCTGCAGACGCCATATTTTTAGTAAGCGCACAGTCTTGATGTATGACACGGGGGAGCAGTTGTAAATAGTAGCAGTAAACATTGGAGCAGATATACTAAGCAAATAAAAGTGATGGATTTAAGTTTTGATTGTAACTCCACTTTATTATGCAGTTTATACACATATCAGCTGTAAATAGTGAAAGCATCAACTACTGCCAAGAGACTATGGATTTAAGGAGGTTCATAGACCTAGTTATAACATATTATTTGAGGAATTGTGCTAATTATGCATCTGCTTTTTCATGAATGAATACTGATGTATGGTCACAGTAATAATACCTTCTACTTCTAAAACTACTACTACACTACAGAGGCACAGTGGTTTAAGTGGAAGGTTGATGGTTCAATTCCAACTAGTGCAAGACACACTCCTTTTGCTTACAATAGGAATATTTTGTTAAATAATCTTTTAAGAGCTTGTAACCATGTTATAATTGTTTTCTTTTCTCATTTACCCTCTCGTAGTTGTGTTTCGAAGCATGTTTAAGGAATCTTTATTCTCTTGCAAAAAAAGACATCATTGCTCTGAGAATCCCTGTTTTCATGATCTCTGACACACCCATTGCTCTGTAATTACTTTATCAATTTTTTTTTTCTTAATCAGTGATGCAGCATCCTATAGCCATTTTGGAAAAAAAAACATCCTCTGCTTTCTAGCATGAAGGACATATATGATTCATACAAATATGCACATACACTGTGAACTGTTCATAGGCAAATTTTATATTTAAATATCCTTGTAACTCACAAACAGAGGGACAGCTGTTGAATAATTACGATTGTGTAAACTGAAGGATTGAGGGATCGTGGTGCGGAGAGAGTGCATTTATATGAAAGTCTTATTTGATCGACTTCTGGTTGCAAAATAATTGGTTCATATCTGATGTTGAATTGTCAAATTATCAAATTCATATTTTAATTTTGCCACTCTTGAAGAAAATGGACATTTTAAAAATAAAAAACATGTATAAATGCAATTTATATAGTGTGAAGTGTGTTATGAAAGTGTAGAGCCCAACAAGCCATCGACAATGTGATGTCTGACTGTGCAAGGACAGGTTAAGATGGATTATCATTTGCAGCTCATTTGCTTTTTAGTTGCTTTTGGTAGTATTCTGACAGGATGGTGACATGAATACACCTTACTTCACAGACTAAAAGTGTAAAACAGGCTACACTTATTCCAAGTGTATGTAAATGAGCTGCTCCTCTCAGACTAAGCACGCTTTGATTCACACTCGCACACTCAGCGATTCCAGACTGTTTAAGGTGAAGGCCTGGTCAACTTATTTTAGCTGTGTCCACCAGGGAAACACGCTGCATTCATGTATGCTAGCTCATCTGCATATATTACCATGATCAGGCATGACACTGGCTCTGGTGGATTTCCTGTTGCTCTCAGCAGGCAAGAGTTACTGCTATGGCAACACTGCACGCTCTGTGTACGCCCCACAGAGGTTGGACTAAATGGAAATAAGGTGACTGAAGGCTAAAAACTCAATATCAGAGAGAGACACAGACACAGTAGCCTTTGTATTTCTTGTTCTACAACTTTGAATAAGACGATACCACCTGGCTTTTTTCATTAGAAAATGTACAACAGAATAATTCAAGGTCTGATAGGATCTGAACTGGTTTTATGAAAATATCTGGATTTTATAAACAGTAGCAGTTGATGTTGGACGTTATATGAAAGGTTAGCATGTAACATATATTTACGATATTGCTAAAAATCTAGTTTTCTTTCATTTGAACATTTTGGTGAAGTTTATAACTGTACTTCCAGATTAGACATTGGCAGCAAACATGATCAAGAGAGTGTGGCTGGAGCTACTGGAGGTTGGGCGCCACTGGCTGCAGAGGGAAGCCCCACTCTGTTACATCCATAGACTGTAGATATCAGTGGACTAAGGGATTGTGACGTCACCCATAGCGTTTGCCTCCAGCCAAATGAAGCCCATCGCGGCTAGCAGTTATAGCGGCTAAAGCGGAGCCAGACTCCATATTTGGAAATCCGAGTGCGTATCGTGGCAACCACACGGACTAATCAGGAGCGCGGTTGCTAACGGTATCCGCCCCTCGGTGAGAGGAGACGGCGGCAACGTGCGGCGCTAGCTGTCAATCAAACCTGTTGCTAACACGGCAAACGGCCCACGGAAAAGGAAGCACCTGATTGGTCAGTTATTATTGCTAATAACTTGATTTATGAACAACCTAACGAAAAAAAAACACCCGATTCATGTAGAGTGTGTCAAAACAGATGTTTTAGTTCCAAGATGGTGAGCTTAGCAGAAACAGTTACAGAGTAAAGGGCACCAGTGTCCCAATAGAAAGTGAATGGCAGCTCGGCTTTATGGAGCCAGGAGCGCCTCCATAGCTGCTTCCTATTTGGAACGCGGCGGCTAGCATGCTAACATGGTCCACTGATATCTACAGTCTATGGTTACATCCGATGCCAAAAACTACATTATTTTTTAAAGCTGTGAGAAATTAATTAATTTACGATAGCTACATGGTTAAGTTGCATAACTCAGGGTTAGGGGTTGATAATTGAGGACTAAATGCAGCATTACTTTCGTCAGCCCATCCAGGCAACTGCATATTGTTGTGATTTTGGGCGCCACAAAAATAAATTGAATTGAACTTTTGTCAGGAACTCTGGAAAATGTTTTTTTTTTCTGAACACATGACCAGGAAAACAACTCTAGAACTTGGGTTAAATGTTGCTGTCTGACTTCCACACTCGATGTCACCTGCTGACAAAATCAGCTGATTTGTCAATTTATTTTAAAGATTTGAGCTCATTGACAAGACGTTACAACGTTTGGCGGTTGACTGTTATCATATGCGTAGTGGATTTGCACAAAAAAAGACCTAATTAACTACTGAGTTAACTGATTTAGCACTATAGTAAAAATGGTAGATTTTTTAAAAATAAATAAATAAAGATTAATGTTTTAAAGGGTAAACATCTAATCTAACTGCTTTCGGTGACTTGTGTATTTTATTACTGGTGACATCCAGATTTTCTGAAATGCAGCATAAAACCAACCGGATGTGGAGCTACAGGAGCTCCACTCATCATCATGCTCTCCTCAGCTACTTCCAGTCAGAATGAACTTTTATTTTCAACTTCCCCTTGACTGTTATAAAGCAAAGACTTTTTCTCCTGCAAGTGCTATCCCTCCCAACAAGAGTGAAAGTAAAATACTTAGGTTAACTTTAACATACTCATTATTGCCTATACTCCAGCAGTACTACAGTCTGACCTACCACCTCTCCTCTGAAGTTGTCCGATTCTCCACGGATCCACAGTAAAATGCTTGACATTCAAATACAGAATTATTTATCGCATTCGTGACTCTGAAGCTTGGAACCTGCGTATTGTTTGTGTACACGTGCATTTCTATTTCACATCTCGTTTGCATGAGTCATCGAGTATACAACTGGCTTTCTTAAATCACTATGGGGTGAGCTGGTAGCCGCCGAGCATGCTGGGATGCATTATTATGAAGATGGAGCTCCCCTTGTAGTAAACATGAAATCGGGCTGACCAGGCACCAATAATGAACCGGAGATCCAGCAGTGGTGTATCTTAATCTCCATATTGGACTTAGTATTATGCATTATTCAGGGTTTTCTTAAAACGCTTCTTGACTCCTCCACTGTGTTGGTATTTTGAATGTAAAAACTTAAAATAATGTATGCAAGGAATACATACACAGATTTGAAGTTATCACATCAAATTTTGATCAGTCAAATTTAGATGTATGGAAGATGGACTTTAGAAACACATATAAAGGCTTTTGGGAACTGAATGGGCAGGATATTGATTATTTATCATATTGGTATTCTATTTTAAAACCATATGGTGCCAGGCTTTCAAATTTGTATTGTCAGTTCATTCTACAAAAAAAAAAAAAGGTAACTTTGCATATGCATTATCAGCATAGTTTCAAAAGTTGGAATAGAATTTATTCTAACTGTAAGTCAAATTCATTTTCCAGTACTTTAAAATTATTCTAAACAAAAGCCAGGATTGTGGTGAATTGAATGTTTTAAAATGCACTGTTTTGTACTTCTTTTTTTTTTTTTATTCACAAACATTTACCCTTGGAATTTTTTTTAACAAGTGATGATTCTCAGGCTCAAGTTCCAAGGGAGGATGAAGAAGGCCAGTTGAGGTGGCTGAAGTTCTGCTGCTGCGTTGGAGATTGGAAATGATTAAAGACAAATGGGGCACTTGAATTACATTAACGCTGCATTGATGAACTCTGTGTGTGCCGTTTGTCCCTCACACTCTGCACCTGTACTTCTCTGATGGAGTCAGACTCCACTCCTGTGTTAAGCTCTGGTCTGGTTGTATTTATCTAGTATCACTTAATTCATTCTGCTACAGCATCCGTCAAAAAGATATTCTTTGTGTATTTTTGTCACAAAGTTGCAGACCATCATGGGAACCATGGAAGAAACTGCCAGGGACAGTTACCACGGATGAGAACCATTTTCTTCTTCTGGTAATTTCCTGCAGACGAGTTGCTTCATGGCACATTCACAAAAGCAATCCACATATTTTTTTGTTTCCAAAATGGCTACAGGACGCTGCTGAATCCTATGTGTATTACCGTTTAAGAAAAGGTCTCTGGTTGTGTCAAGAATCAGTCCATGCTGGTAAACACAGCACTAATAATGTATGTCCAAATCAGTAACACATTTGCTTTGTTTAAGCGCTCTTATTGCGTGATTTTTGTGGGACGGGCTCAAGAGTTTCATGCCTCACATTATTAGAATTTGGTGATACAATTAGAAATAGTTGTACATGCAGTTTTACAAAGTGGACGTTCTTGACACATTCTTGTTTACTGCGTTGATAATATCCCTGTTTTCAGCAGATCCTACTCAAGCACTCAGTTCCCTAGTGAGAACCATGAACTACCTGTGACTGTTCTGGTTGTTTGGTTGTGATGAGAGAATAGACTAAATGGATGGGGCTCACTGAGAACTGTTTAAACTAGAACATGCCCTTCTGTCATGGTTCAAAAGGTGCACGGCCTACAAACAAACTTTTTTAAATTACATTTTTTGGTTTCTCCACAAAGGTTCATCACAGCAAGAGAGTTGCTTTGTTATTTTTTTTATTTGTTTTTCTCCACAACAATGATTTTAAGTTAGACAAAGTGCAATACTGAACAAAAGTACATACTGATGTACAACTAATGAAGATATACTGGATACTGTATCTAAAGGCTGTGAGTGTACCGTGAGTGTAACACGCTCCTTCAGCAGTCAGCCGATAAGCCAGTGCTACCTGAGGATGTACAAACTGTTTATTTTGGGCTGCAGCAATTCCAAGCCTTTCCTAAGGGTGAAATCAATGTTTGAATACATTTGCTAAATACATAAAACGCTTCCTGCCTCTCTCCCATAATGCAAGGGCAAAGGGTTAGAAAAAGGCTGACACAAAGCGACTGGCGTGGAAATAATTGGGTATTGCTATTAATTAATAATATGATGACCTGCCAGTGCATGCCATGGTAACTGAATGATAAAATACAATAACATTTCATTTGTTTTATTTAGTTGGATGTTCTCAGTCATGTAAAGAAGTTCCACTCCATCATGTGGCTGGAGATGTGGTCAACAGCCTCTCTGACCACAAATCACACAGTCACAGCCTTTTATACAGAGGAGCTCTGGTCCCACAGGAGACAGTTTTGTACATGTTGTAAATGGCAAAGGAACCCATGGCCAGAAAATCCAAACGAGTTGATTGGGAACTGCCATTTTTTGAGATGGTACTCTACAAATTTGGCTGAAAATATGCCCATGCCTCACTGAAGGATGGTATTGCACATAAATCCCAAATGCGCTCATTACTGAGTGAATTCATCTTGTCAAGGGCCCGGACATGACTCAATTTTGGGTTCCAGAGAGCCGTCCAGTTTTATTGAATGGTCTCTTGCTCTTGTGGAGGGAAAGAGGGAGGTGTGGAGGAGGAGGAGGAGATGTCCTTGCCAAACGACATCTTTACTGCTTCATCCTTCACCGACTTTGCATACACCACACAACAGCGCTGAGTCACGGTCATTTGGAACTGTTCTTTCTTCCTGTTTATTATCGTTTTTCTGAGTTACTAATTGATAACCCATTCACTTTTTATTTGATTTTTTTCCTCAAAGCTAAAGATGATTGCCTGGTCACTATCCTTCAAAAATATGTATGTATTTTTTTGTTTAAATGAACAATCCCTTACCTACTTACAGCTTGGTACACCTTTGTAGGGCAGCAATAAATCTACAGTTGTTGTCCCCAAATTATTTTCATATCAATACAGATAAAAATGTGTATTAGTTTGATTTGTAACACAGAAGTTTCCAGTTGTGATCAGAGGAGCGAAAGGAGAGACCCGGCTCCTCTCCCGTACATGTTCCACTGTCAGAGAGGGGAGGCTTACACTATAGTTTATTATTATAATGATTATTTTTAGCTTATTGCTTCACTTGTTGATATACATTTTGTGGTTGAAATAGTGGAATCCTTTATGATGCTTACATTAATCATTCAGATGCACAGGCAAACTCATTGAGACCAAGAAAGTGTCATTTTTTCTTTATTACACAAGCGTTAAAGTACTTAAATCTTAATTAGTTTACATTTCTTTGAGCAGGAACTGTTGTGTGTAAATAACCATTTTATATTTGACTCCCTTAACTGCTTCATCCATTTTCAATCAAACAAATATCTCGATAGCCATCATTCTTACAGTAAGGCAGTAATAATAACATTAAAGATACTTTGGTAAAATTGTGTGAATATAAACGTCATTTTAAGATGTAGTGCTTTTACTGTAATTTGAGCGTTCAAATTATGTCCACTATTGGTTGGTTCAGTGGAAAAGGTTTATGTTCACAGTCCAACAAAGCTTGCAGTCACAAGTCACATTTTTGCCAGACTAAATGTAAAGCACCTTATTTAAGAAAATATTGCAATAAACATAAAACGGAAAGACAAAGGCAAGGGTGAAAGAAGGCAGCAGCTCACCCCCAGGACCACAGCTCCTCACAGCTGCTCAAAGGACGACTCACAATCCGCCAGGCAGTGGACCGACCAGAGCAGTGGACAGTGACTGACAGGGGAGCTTAGCGATCAACCAGAGTCACACAGGACAGTCACACAGGACAGTCAAACAGGGCAGTCACACAGGAGAGTCACACAGGAGAGTCACACAGGAGAGTCAAACAGGACAGTCACACAGGACAGTCACACAGGAGAGTCACACAGGACAGTCACACAGGAGAGTCACACAGGACAGTCACACAGGAGAGTCACACAGGAGAGTCACACAGGAGAGTCACACAGGAGAGTCACACAGGAGAGTCACACAGGACAGTCACACAGGACAGTCACACAGGCGAGTCAAACAGGAGAGTCACACAGGAGAGTCACACAGGACAGTTAAACAGGACAGTCACACAGGACAGTCACACAGGACAGTTAAACAGGACAGTCACACAGGACAGTCACACAGGACAGTTAAACAGGACAGTCACACAGGACAGTCACACAGGAGAGTCACACAGGACAGTTAAACAGGACAGTCACACAGGACAGTCAAACAGGACAGTCACACAGGAGAGTCACACAGGACAGTCACACAGGAGAGTCAAACAGGACAGTCACACAGGAGAGTCACACAGGACAGTCACACAGGAGAGTCACACAGGACAGTTAAACAGGACAGTCACACAGGACAGTCACACAGGAGAGTCAAACAGGACAGTCACACAGGAGAGTCACACAGGACAGTCACACAGGACAGTCACACAGGAGAGTCACACAGGAGAGTCACACAGGACAGTGACACAGGAGAGTCACACAGGACAGTTACACAGGACAGTGACACAGGACAGTGACACAGGAGAGTCACACAGGAGAGTCACACAGGACAGTCACACAGGACAGTCACACAGGAGAGTCACACAGGAGAGTCACACAGGACAGTCACACAGGACAGCCACACAGGACAGCCACACAGGACAGTCACACAGGACAGTGACACAGGACAGTGACACAGGACAGTGACACAGGAGAGTCACACAGGACAGCCACACAGGACAGTCACATAGGAGAGTCACACAGGACAGTCACAGTCAGGACAATCAGAGGACACTCGCTGGAGGGAAAATGTCAGGCACGCACTGCTACATTACAATCACAAGCAAGAGTTAAATGTCTTGAAGATACAATGTCAAGATGCAATGTGGTATGCTTGATATGCATCTTTTTTTTCACAATGCAGTTCTGCCGGTTAGCTAACCTGTTCTAAAGCCTAACCTTAACCAAATGAACCTACACCTCACCCTATTCCTTACCCTAACCTTACCCTGATTGACGAAATACATCATATAAAATAAACATTTGCAGTGAAGTGGCGGTCGTGTGATTTAAGTGTGTTGAAAGTAAGTCAGTAAGTTAGTTTATTTTAGGCACACTTTAATATATAAATATATAAACTATTTTTACTTTCCAGAGGGACAGGACAAAATATAATGAGACCTGTCTCTCTCACTCGCTCTCACTGTCTTACTCTCTCTGGTTATTTAAGTCATCTATCTGTTAATCAGCACCAAATGGCAGTATTATGCAAGAGAGTGTATCCACAAAGCATCACATTAGCCGAAGTCTAAACGAATTATCCAGTCCACTGATTATAGCTTCAATGGGAAAACGTGTCCTTTCACACATCAAGATGTTCCCAAAATGACCTCCCAGCCGAACACGTGTTAGCTCACTGCTCCCTCAAATGGTCGTTTCATAAAAATTCAATTATATAGAAATGTATGTGAAGATAACGTAATTGTCCCATATTGTTGCAAGGGCAAAGTAATGCAACAATAGTACAAACGTTGCAGGTGTTGTTGGTTTGTTTGACCTGCTTTGCCCCACAGACACAGGAGGGATCTCTGTTACCTCCACATCACCGAAGCCTTGACACACGGCAGATCTATTTGTACAGAAAGACATAAACGCCACTATAAATAAGGAAGCCAGCGTTGGACATGCATCATCTGTCAAGGAAAGGTTATCGGGATTCTTTCATTAAGGATTTAAAGTTTAACTGACAAAGTTTTAGCAGGATTGTTATTTACAATTAGCTAATAAAGCAGGAGGTAAGAGCAGGACTAAACCAGAACTGAGGGTGTTTACATCAACTGGACCACACAAGATGTTGAACTTCATTTTAGTTTTAGTTTATTATCATTTTGTTTTTTCCACATTTATTGACTTGATTACAGATTAGGGTTGTTAATAATTGTTCTAAAATAATATACAAAACAATGTATTTTACCATGCCTGAATAAATATACTGTGTGCTGAGAAGCAGTTTGTATTCTGCATGCAATTTTTAAATTTATACCAAAATATTGAATCAACAACAATATATTCCACTGCACCCAGGGACTCAGTTTGTTATTCAATCTATAATTTAAAAAAAGAAATATGTTTTGTTATTTGGCTGATTATTATCCACCATAAAACATGCGCAGTTTCTCTTGTACCTACAGTTATTTAGTTTTGGATGACGAAATATATCATCAGATCCGATGCGTAATTAAGTCTCCTGAATTCTCCGACACACACATAATAAACCCTCTCTCCCTCCACTCTGCGCTCGTCTGTCTCATGCCGTAGATGTGCAGATAACCCACTATCGCACAAATTAGCATAGAATCTTTCAGCCGGCTCCTCTTCTCCTCATTCACATCCTCTACAACAGCTGCAGATTTGTGCCAGTCTACGCCACTGGGATTTCATTTAAAACTCCACTTGACATGCCGACTGCGTGATGGCGCTTGAGGACAATTACTCTTTCTCTCTCTCTTTCTCAGTACAGTTGATTTGGGAATTCCGTGCTGCACTCCTCGGCTTGCATACTTACCGAGAAGCGTTAGTGAACTCTTGATGTTTTAAATCAAGTGCTGAGCAATGATGAGGTTAAAATGTGCAACGCCAAGTCTGTTTTTACTATCTCCACACAACGGTCTTTTCAATTTAATGAAATGTCAATCGCAAATGTTACAATCACACGAAGAAATTATAATAGCAATCACACAGTGTAACAATATCATGATATAACACAAAAATAACAATCAAACCTGCGAATACACAACAAAACAGGATTAAAAAGTGGCTATTACAAAAGTGACACGTATTAAAAAATCATTACATTTAATAATAAAAGCAAGAATAAGAATCATGAAAAGTGACAGTGGTGATGTAAAAATCCCAAAAGTATAAATAATTTAACGCAACAATACTATGAGGTACATATGTTATATACATCTTCTTCCGCTTGTCCGGGGCCGGGTCGCGGGGGCAGCTGTCTAAGCAGGGACTCCCAGACTTCCCTCACCCCGGACACTTCCTCCAGCTCCTCCGGGGGGATCCCGAGGCGTTCCCAGGCCAGCGGAGAGACATAGTCCCTCCAGCGTGTCCTGGGTCTACCCCGGGGCCGCCTCCCGGTGGGACATGCCCAGAACACCTCCCGAGGGAGGCGTCCAGAACAGATGCCCGAGCCACCTCAGCTGGCTTCTCTCGACGTGGAGGAGCAGCGGCTCTACTCCGAGCTCTGAGTGATATGTTATATGTTAACCATAAAGTAATAATCACATGCAGTAACAGTCACACGAAATAACAGTTAGATGAAGTAACAATCACATGAACAAAATTAACACTAATTGACGTAACAATCACAAACGTAACAGTCGCAGCAACATAAGAATAACAGCAAATAGTCACATTTAGTAATAAAACCATGAAGTAGTAACCACAAAACTTTAACAGTCATGAAAAGTGTCAATCACAAAAGTAACAATCAACAAATAATACCTTGAAGTATCATGTACACAAGAAGCAATAAAACCACAAAGTAACAACAGAAGAAACAAAACGAGGCCGTGGTTTAATGTCTCTATTTTTTTAACTTGTTTACCATCTTTGTTTTTGTGTTATTTTCCATTTTAGTGAGATAAACAGGGATACTGACAAAAGCTCTTGTGTTTTCTCTTTTGGTGTTCATACCTGTCAGTGCCACATGGAGGCGACGCAGTCACATGGACCTGGTTGTAACGGTTTAAAGACGGGGACCGCTTTGAGCCATGCGGTGGTAGAACAACCCCTCCAGTCCACGAGAAGCAGATGTGTCCTTCATTGTCAATAAAGCGCTCCTCAAATCACCGCCCATTAAGTGTCCTGCTTCCCAGCTCCATCCCTCACGGTGATTGACCTCGACTACAGCGAAGCACTATCACAGGACAATTCACTTCAACCTGCCATGCCAGCTGTTTAGAAAAAAGAATATTGTGGATTGAAATTCCTTTTGGCACCTTTGCTGTTGTTCACGTTTAACCACTTTAATCAATGTGTGTGTATGGGAAATAAGTTAACGGAGGTGTGTATGATTTTACACGATGCCAGCAGAGAGCATGTTAGCCCCAGGGTCGGCCATCTGACTTTTTCTTCATGTATTCCTTTTGTTCCACTATCTTATAAAGAGGAACTACCAAGCTACTAGACATGTTAGGCATTAAAATAAAACTATAACCCACTTATTTCCTGTCAAATAAACTGTTCTGGGATGAATCAGGGTGCGTTGTACTCCAAACCCACGCACAAATTTTAAAAAAAGAACCTCAAAATGAAATGAATAGACACAAAAAATGAATAGACCCTTTATGTGGATTCGCGCTCAGACTTTTTTACTTCATGACAAGTCCCTAAACTCCTTTTTAGTTAAATTAGCTTCAGGTTTGAAAGAAGAATTGTCAAAACCAAATGCCGAGACATCTTTCCAGTCATAAGCCTAAATCCTTATATATTTACCAAAGAAAATCTAGGCGGGATGTGATATTCCTCTGTGCAGAGAAGGTTACTTACTTTTTGGAATTATAGGCCCTCTTGATGAGCGGTTAACATTATCTGCTATACAGCACTAAGGCATGAAGCAATTATAGGCTTTAATTATTAGCTCTGAAATCGTAAAAGTGGTCTGAGCGCAGAAATGACCAGAATATACTGAATGTAAATGGACTAAGTAGTAAAGTAAATGAGCTTCACTGATTAAGATGGTGATACAGCAGGTGGCAGGGTTTGGAGAGGGAGACAGACTGTATGCATACACAGTCAAGAAAATGAGTGTACATTAAATAAAACACTACTCTAGGCATGTTTTTGAGTGGGAAAACCGTATTGTGCAAAATGTTCTTTTTTGAGCTCTTAATTATGTTACTTTGTCCCCTCATCAAAAACACTGAATTGTAAAATGTATTCAGAATAATTTAAGCTTGTTTCATTAATAATTTTGTCTCCCTCTGAGTTTCAGAAAATACTTTCACAGGATTCTGATGCCAAAGGTAGATATCTGGAAATCTCCGGCTCTGTTCTCAAGTCCATAAATCATGTTATATTAGCTTCTCGGGGGTAAACTGGCTTTTGTTTATTTCCCCACGGTAATTCCCTCTGGTGCCAGGAGATGGAGTGCAAACACCAAATCCTGATGAGGTAACGTCCGACTGGTGCTAAATGTTTTTGTTCTGATGGAAAGCACGAGATGCCAAAGTGAAGGTACTCGGGAGCACATTTAAAGACCTTCTACCTGATTTTTATTGTTTTGAAACGTGAAAAACAGATCTAGTTACATGGAAAAATTCAGGAACATGGACTAGTTCAGTTTTTCCTTTTTCCCAAAAGTAGAAATCAGGTACGGCCCTTTAAAGGCCAACTGCTGGGTTTCAGATGACATCACAACATTGGCCAATAATATTCTATAAGGTTGGGGAGCAACTAAGAGCAATGTTGTTACAGGCAGCATTTGGGCATTTCCCTTTTGGATATTTCAAGTACAATGTAATGAAGAGAAAAATCCCCTCTGGCAGTATGACCTCATCACATTCTAGAATCTCAAAACAACCAATAACAATGTAAATCATTTTAATAATTCATTTAATTAATAATAATTTTAAAACATGTCCTTAAACTGTTTGTAACTTGTCAGTGATTTGTATCTTTATTTTTCTCGTATCCTAGTGTGTCCACACTTATGTTCTTCTTAAAGACAATGAATCAGGAGATGTATTTACCTTGTTGACTTAACTGGCAGCCATCTTCAGAACTGTCACGGCGTTGGTGACTGTCACTTATCAGCTGATGTTACTTCCTGAGGCGGGAGGTAACATCAGAGGGATCATCTGTCACTCTATACTTTTTTTCAGGTTCATAAATATTCACATGAAGACAAATTGTTCCATGATTGAAACATGGCAGTGATGGATGGTGACAGCCTTGAAGGTGATGGAGCTGATCTTATGACAGACACGTGGTGCATGGCCAAGAGTAAGTAGAAATATGAATTAGCTGCTACTTAAGGAGATAAGAGTCTTAGTGACACTTTGTGTAGGCTCAGGGAGTTTTCCTGATACTGTAAGTGTTTTCATTATTTAAAAACAAAATTCACAAACCTCATTCAAAACATATATCTAAACACACCCTTAGGTTGAACCAAACAGCTAAAGAATGTTGAGTGGACATGTGAATGATAACAACGGTGAGAAAATGGAATCAAACCTTTGCGTTGTAATTAAAAAGATGTGTGTATGTGCTGTTACTACACTGCCATCTGCTGGTTATAATGAGACATTACAGAAACAGTTACCGTCACCAGATTAATAATTAGAATATACAGTGTAAAGCGTCTTTGAGATTATTTTTTCAAATGAACACAACAACATTACACATAACACATTTTTGTTTAGAATGAAATAAATGAGAATTGGTAAAAAGGAAAAAAGAGGGAGGATTTGAGTGGATTTACCTGAATTACACTTCCAGCCAATGAGTATCAGACTGCAATTAGTGCACCTGTGGGATGGCGGCGGGACAGAGATAAAAGGGGCACACAGGCGACAGAAAAGAAGAGGAGAGGGTCACAGGCGGGGGCCTAGAGCGTCACAGGCCAGAGCGGGGCCAGAGCGGGGCCAGAGCGGGGCCAGAGCGGGGCCAGAGCGGGGCCAGAGCGGGGCCAGAGCGGGGCCAGAGCGGGGCCAGAGCGGGGCCAGAGCGGGGCCAGAGCGGGGCCAGAGCGGGGCCAGAGCGGGGCCAGAGCGGGGCCAGAGCGGGGCCAGAGCGGGGCCAGAGCGGGGCCAGGCAACTGTAGAGGAGGGTGCGGTTTGAAGACAAGGGAAGGAACCAGGGGACACCATGTCAGAGACATGCAGAGGCAGAGGAAACCCTGCCTGCGCTGTAAGTGTGGTGTTCAATTGTTGGCCTTAGGCCGTGGACTCGTTTGCCTGTGACAATTTGTTGGCAGTGTAGAAAAAGTTTCAAAATTGTTCTACAATTACAACTCTACCTGTGTTCTGTGCCTTAACCTGCATGGAGGGCACACACAAGGGTCTCTTCTCAGTTTATGGACCGGTTCAGCTCAGAACCAGGGGGTGTCACTGGGGCGTAAAGGTACTGGTTTCTGGTTTCTCTCCAAAGGCTCTCCAAAAGCACGTTCTCTGTTGCATTTTTCTATGCTTTAATCTATTTTTGTTGAATGAAAATGCAAAGTGATTAGCCAAGTTGTACAAACAAAACTAGTGATTATAATTAGTGTATTTTCTTATATGTTTCAGGATTGTTTGTGAAATCGTTCTGGTCGTTCTTGCAAAAACAAAAGCACTGTATCATCATAATGGCCGGCAGCTACAAAGATATCTATAAATTGGCAAGTTAAGTGTATGTAGAATCCATAGGGTGTATATTCTAGCAATAGTGAAAGAAAGAAAAAAAGGGGCCCATTGAGAAGGTCTGTACCAGGGGCCCGGGCTCTGAGCTGCAGAGGCTGCACCAGCACTGTTTCATGAGCGGTGCAGGTGCTGGACTTTAGGCACTGACTAATTAGATCAGAGAGAGGACAGGAGAAGGAGTTTAAACAACTGGATTTCAGCACTGGAACTGGCAACATAAGTGAAAGACAACCGTGAGACTGATTCTGCTTCGATAAACATCTTGAGAACCAAGATGCCAAAACATAATCAACTTGTCATGTCCGATGTTTTTGAAATCGAAAATATATAGGCATTAAAACTGTTATCATTAAAAGCTACTGTTGATTTGAACGTGTTTACCTTATTTCTCGGGACACAGATATAGGCCATGTTTTTAAATCAATCAATCAAATTTTAAATCAAAATCTCAGATATTGTTCCTTAATATGCCTGCCAATGCAGAATGATCAGGAAAAAATGTGGTGGGGAAGTAGACAAAAATACAGTTCCTGTTAAAAATGTTTGATTACGTTCTCAAAATAAAGGATGGAAAGAAAAAAAAGATTGTGACAGCATTTTCTGTTGTGACAGCACTTTCTGTTCATAAGGGACTAAACATGATTTTTCAAACCTGTTTGAATAAAGCACGAATCCAGGAAAGGATTAACAAAACCTGAACAACTCACAAGAACATTTACGCTCCCCCTCTCTGATCGCTGCTGCTTGTGTTTGTCATATTGTCTATATTTGTTTGTACTACACACCTGGTTCTTTATATTCTTTAAAAGCTCTAAATATCATTTTTCTCTGCCTCTACTTTCACCACCACATGGCATTTATCGTTACACTTTTTAAAAATTCTATAGCCCATATAGTCCACCTTCCACTGAACCCAGAGCCGTAAACATTGATTTATTTTAAACTATCAAAACAGACTTAGAAGGGTTCCTTTTGTCCTTGAAATGGTTTTTTTTTTTGCATTTTGTGTATTTCTTTTTGTCTGGTTAAAAATAAATAAGATAAAATGGTATAACGTATTTGTATCTCTAACATATGATTTATTTCCTCTTTGTGTGTGTGATTCAATGCACTTCTCAGAATTTGACAGAATGAGACATTCCATAGTATCTTCCTGTTTTAGGTGCAGTTCCCACATTCTCTTTCCATTGTGAAAACGGTTTAGTTTCATCATGACATCTTTTGGGCTTTGGCTGCTTTACTTGGGTAATGTTTTGTAAAATCAAAGCTTAGTCTAAGCTTCATTCTGCTCTGATCTGTTCATCTTTATTTGACCACGTGTTGTTTTGTTTCCAGTGATCTGGAAAGGATACTGCCAAGCAACTAGAGTTGATGGAATTTTTACGCAATTCGAAGGACGTACACTGAGTCTTCAGTGGTATCCTGATTACAGTGTGAATGAAGTGACCATGAAGATGCTGTGTAAAAATGAGTGCGTGTCCAGGGATATTCTGGTGCAGACTTCGGGCAGTAGACAAACGACTGGCAGATACAGTATTAACCATGAGAGAGCAGGCTCTCCTCCAGTGGACATAATGTCTGTGGTCATCTCCAACCTGAACATGTCCGACTCTGGCAGATATCAGTACTTTTACAACACGTCCGGCCAAAGTCACAAGTCAGAGTTTGTTCTCAAAGTTGTAAGAGGTAAGTACGTCCTGGTGTTTCCAGTGACAAATACAACTTTAAACTTGATTGTGTTTTCAATTAGAAAACAGGAATTGTGTAAGCTACTTAAATATGTTTTTAAATGCATTAAACTGAACCATCTTTGCATTCAAAGATAATCTTGTTTCACTTCTTAAGTGGGACTGTACCTCAACTGGCCTTGGTGGTTCTATGTAATGTTTGGCAGTAATACATTTTGTTACTTAAGTAAAAGTACAGATACAGAAGCAAAAAATTACTTAAACAAAAGTATAACAGGAAAAAGTAAAATCCAGTCACGCTAAGTAAAAGTATTGAAATATTTGTTTAAAGATGTACTTTTATAATAAAAAGGGTATCAGAGTTGTGACCTATTAGACATTTCAGGCGGTTTTAAACAATAACAGTTTACTTTTTAGTCGTGTTAACAAATGTCGTGGGGTAGAAATGCACTTAGGTAAAAATTCCACTTTAGCAGGGTACTGTTATTTTTTATTTTGTTACTTTCAACCACTGATGGTCATGTTGTGTGCCTGTTGCTATCCATTGAAGTTTTCTTGTTTTTACCTTCCTTAAGACAATTAGCTAAAATTCTATTACTTCAAGTTATTTTCTGAGAGAATGTTTATTTGTTTTGCGCACCACAATGCTCTGGCTTGGTCCAGTCACACTAAGTCATAGGCCAAAAGCCTTTTCCGTGTAGGTGATCTCCTCCACTGAGGGAGGACCAGAGAATCTAAATAAATCTGTCACCGCTTGTCTTTCTTGCACATGACGTGACGTGTCCTCTGCTCTCAGCCAATGGGATTGTTCAGTGACGATGTCATCACTCTTTCTTCCGGTCCACCTGATGCATTACAATGGTTTATTCAATGGCCAGTGTGACTGTTGGATTTCCATTAGATGTTTTTGAACTTTCTGAAATAAATTTAGATTTATATCAACTATGCTTCCAAATAGACAATGCAAAAGTAGAGGTCAAAGTATAAATGTGATTGTTATTGCAGTCTAAAATTGCCAGTGTGATTGTGTTGCATATACCATCATAAAATGCTTCCAAAACGTGTTTTATTTCAACATTAAATGCAGGTTTATCCCTACAAAGTGCAAATGAGACATGTCAAGTACAAGCTAGGAATGTCAATGTAAGCATAATTTATACCTTTGATGGTAGGAGATGATCATTGATTTATACTCAAAAAGGCTAAGCTTGCGTTTAGTAAGCCTAATTCAGAAATTATGATTCATTTACTAATATTGGCATGCAGAAGACACACTTCCATGACCATATCATCAAATCTTTCTTTTAACTGACCTGTTGTATGTAATGGGCGTTAATTTGTGTGATTGTAATTGTATTCTTCATATTAGATCATATGTGAAAGCATCTCTAATCTAGCCATGTCTACGTGCTTCTGTTTGTATCGTCCGACGTGCTCGTTCACGTGGCTTGCACATGTTTAGCGTGACGTTACTTAATATAAAATGATAATTTCGGTGACTTTAGAAACGGTTAGAAAAAATGTGTCCTATTTTATTTAAATACTGAAAAGAATTAAGTATTGTCTGCAATTTTAATATGCAGTTGTACAAAAAGGCTGGATCCAAGGGGCCGCAATACTTTGCACGGCCACTAATACAATCTGGCTTGCAGACAGAGGGGACGTGCCTTATCCAGTCCAATTAATAGATCCATGTTCTGACCCTGTTTGATGAAATGAGGATTAGCAGTGTCAAAACTCTCTGTTGTGTTCTGTTTAAGCTAAAGTTTAACATTAAGCCTTTCTTGTTTTTGTTGAACAGCTGCAGAGAAAGAATATGATTTGACCTCGGTTTACCCAGTAACTGTTGGAGAAAATCTCACTCTTACCTTTTGTTTTAAAACCCCTGGAAGTATGAAAGTTTTCTGTAAAAATGACTGCTTTGAAGAGAACATTTTGCTTGAGACAATCCATAACAGGATCAAAATTGGCAGATACAAAATGAAATACAATAAACTATCAAACAGTCGTAGTTTGATGTCTGTGACCATCTCAAACCTGGCCAGCTCTGACTCTGGAACCTACAGCTGTGTTCTGGACAAGTGGTCAGCGAAATTCAAGATAGAGGTTCTACCAGGTGAGTTTTCTTTTTGTGTTTCTGTTTCATGTTTGTGTTTCTGTTTCATGTTTCTGACCTCTCTGTTCACCAACTGCAGTGCCCTCTAGTGGTGCCCCAGTGACAGTAACTACGCCCCAACAGAGACCAGGACGCACAGGTAACACACTCCACGCCCTCATCCATTAGACTGAACTCAACAGTTTATATTAGTTTAAGCAAGCTAATATTTTATGAAGCAATTGGCCAAGTCCAAGCTAATGCTGCACAGGAGCTGGGTCATATTGTTCATAAACCCAAACACCTGTGATGTTAGCACTGTTTATAACACTCTCTGGTCTCTGCCCCAAATCTTTAGGACTTCTGATCTTGATCCTGATTCTTATCCTGGCTATAGTCATCGCCACAGGCACAACAACCATTCTGAGAGTCCGCTGTAGGAGGGGTAAGACGAATAAATAAGATAATACATGTAGTCTTCCTACCAGTTACTCTCTTTATGAAAGCAACCTCAGTTCAATTATGCTTCTAAATGTGCATGTTAAACTTCAGATATCTGTGTATCATTCAGAACACTTAACATTTCAGAGCATTCAGAGCCTAATGAATAAACAGTCAGGAAAGGGGACAGGACCTGATTGTGCGGGCAGAAGGCTTAGACATACTCAGTATAAAGCCTGATGGATGTCTGCACAGGGCTTCTTTTCTGTGTCATTTCAAGCATTAGTCCAAGTAGACTGTTGCTCTGAGAAAAAAGGAATCCCAGCTGAACACAGACCACTCACTGGTGTGTTTACACCAGGAGCCAGAGCTGCACTTCGCAAATTGTGTAAAGCCTGTTTCCCAACAGTCTTAATCATTCATGTCTGTCATGCAACATGAATATAACAGAGTTGATGACAGTGTTGCATTATGTTGTGGAATGTGAATTATTAATAGTTAAAGTGCATGTTTTTCAACCTTTTTGAGTGACGGCACATTTTTGTGGTTGAAAAGATGCTGCAGAACATCATCCACTAAAGCGTAATCACAGAGACGGTTTAATGACTTAAATTAGAAAAAAAGATATGTAAATAATGTCAGTGTTACTATCTGGCTCTTAGAACTAGAACTAGAACTCTTAGCCACATTGGTTGTTGTTGTACCTTTTCTGGTTCAAAAGTTTGCTTATGGCATCCAAAATGGAAATTTATTACTGAAATAATTAATAAACTCAAACTGGAAAGCGTTCCCTGATACACTGGTTGAAAATCAAGGGGTTAGTTTACACATTTCACTAAAACGTAACATTAATGTAACGTGAACATGATTATATTTAGGATTTTACAAACAATGGTGATGTTTATAATGTTACTTAGTTACTTACTTAGTTACTTAGGTAGAGGTAATTCCACAACGGTTACCTAGCAACCACACAGTAAATAAGGGCCAAATCAATATAAATTATTATTATAATATATTATTGCACACTACAAAAATATGTACACTAGGGCAGTGGTTCCCAAAGTGGGGGTCGGGACCCCCCGGGGGGTCGCGAGGGGTGAGCTGGGGGTCGCAAGATGATTTCAAGATCTTATTTGAAGAAATATCAGACTGTATTTGCTCTATTTTTCTAATTAAATTCAGTATCATTTAGAGAAATAGGGTCTAATAAGACAATAAACTATTCAAATAACCAACATTAAACCTGATTAAACCTGATTTGACACTTTTTTTTGTTGACAATTTCGCTTTTGGGGTCCCGAGTTGGTTGCATATATTTTGGGGGTCCTGGCCAGAAAAGTTTGGGAACCCCTGCACTAGGGGATTTCAATATTTTTGCAATGTCTACAATAAAAAGAACACAACAAAAGTAAGTGTCTTACTCGACCAATAAATAGTATTTATGCCTAAGAAGGTGAAGCTTGACACCTACAAGCAACACACACACACACACACACACACACACACACACACACACACACACACACACACACACACACACACACACACACACACACACACACACACACACACACACACACACACACACACACACACACACACACACACACACACACACACACACACACACACACACACACACACAAATCAACCTTGTCATGGGCTTCCAAACTAGTCAAATCATGGGCCAAACAGCCCCTTCAGCCGCTCAACAACAGCCACCTGTGTGCACTGAGCTCACACAATGTGCTATTTTATATTTTATACGTTGTTACTTATAATAGTAAAAGATAAATATTATGAAAAATTAACTTTTTGAGCAATTGACCATGTTCTAACATTGTTCCCTCATCAGAAACAATACCTGGACTTTAGAACATCCTCTCTTCTCCGACTGACTTCCCTTGATGTGTGACTTTTTTTTCTAATTGTGACGTGGCTCCGAGACTTTCCAGCGCTGTTTTTAAGTCTGTAAAAGCCAGACTCGCTCTGAGCATTTCTGCCGTCTAATCACGATCATTGCAACTACGTCAACAAAGAGGGTCACGGCTAGCATAAGCATTTCATGTGTGTAATTGCCTCTTCAGCCAGTAAATGGAGCCTAAGTAGATGGTGTCTCCCAAGGCTATGATAAAGTTATGTTGTTCTTTGTAAAACACTAACAGAACAGATGCCCGAGCCACCTCAGCTGGCTCCTCTCGACGTGGAGGAGCAATGGCTCTACTCTGAGCTCCTTCCTTGTGACTGAGCTCCTCGCCCTATCTCTAAGAGAGCGCCCAGACACCCTACAGAGGAAACTCATTTCGACCGCTTGTATCTGCAATCTTGTCCTTATCTTGTCATTACCCAGAGCTCATGACCATAGTTGAGGGTAGGAACATAGACTGACCGGTAAATCGAGAGCTTTGTCTTTCGACTCAGCTCTTTCTTCACCACAACAGTCTGATACAGCGCCCACATCACTGCATTCTCCCCTCACTTGTGAACAAGAGCTGGAGATACTTGAACTCCTCCACTTGAGACAAGGACTCTCTACCCACCTGGAGAGGGCAAACCACCTTTTTCTTTCTTTTTCTGCCCCTAGAAATTCTAAGTCCACCACCAGGTTCGGGGATTGCCGCTGCGACAGGCACCAGAGACCTTGCAACCACAGCTACGAGCCGCCGCATCGACAATGGAAGCAGAAAACATGGTCCACTCGGACTCAATGTCCCCAACCTCCCCTGGGATCTGGGAGAAGCTCTCCCAGAGTTAAAGACCCTGCTGACAGAGATCTCTGCCAGACGTTCCCAGCAGACCCACACGATACGTTTGGGCCTGCCAAGTGTCTCTGGCTCTCCCCTGCCAGTCGATCCAACTCACCAGGTGGTGATCGGTTGACAGCTCCGCCCCTCTCTTCACCCGAGTGTCCAAGACACGCTGCCGAAGTTCAGATGACACGACAACAAAGTCGATCATCGACCTCCGGCCTAGGGTGTCCTGGTGCCACATGCACTGATGGACACCCTTGTGCTTGAACATGGTATTCGTTATGGACAAGCTGTGACTAGCACAGAAGTCCAATAACTGAACACCACTGGGGTTCAGATCGGAGGGGAACAACGGAGTTCCCAGTCGGTGCACAATCTATTACTCCTCCCAGGGACTCCAGAAGGCCTGGTAGTCTACACTGCTGTTCGGCCCGTAGGCCGACACAACCGTGACAGACCGGCCCCCCACCCAAAGGCACAGGGACCTGACCCACTCTTTCACTGGAACTCTCACACGGCTGAGCTGGGGGGCTATGAGCAAGCCCACACCAGCCTCTCCCTGCGGGCAACGCCAGAGAAATGGAGCGTCCAGCTCCTCTCGAGGAGACGAACATGAGATCAAAGCAAAGATACTCAAGAGTGTGTTTAAAGGCCAATAATAGTACAAATATTACATAATATTTGTCAATGGCACCACGGTACTTATCGAGTTATTATTTTTTCCTGTCTTGTCTCAGAGTAGTGCAGTTGCTCCTCTGTTGAGTGCGCAACATCCAATATATAAATATCTTCTTATCTTGGCAACTTCAAGATAGCAGTACTTACAGTACGTGCATCAGCGTCATTTGTTTGATCTGAGTGCACAGAGTACACGGTGGTGACCAATTAAATGTTAGAAAATTAGTTAGAAAATTAATGAATGAATCAAAAAACACGCACAGAGATCAACATATGTCTGCTCACAGCTTTTTACTTCTAATCCTGGGTCAGTGTTTTTGTCTAACAGGAGAAATCAAGGATACAGTGAATGTGGAGGTTCAGTCAGACTCCAGATCAGACAAACAACGAAGCGCAACAGAGGGATTTAAATCTTTAAACATACCTTTTTAGTGGTTATTGTACATTTGGGGTTATTTTGAATCATACATCATGTGGCAACACTGTGTTTACTAGAAATTGTATTGTTTATTTATTTATTTTCTTTGCCGAGGGGACGGTGTTATGGGTGACCGCTCAAGCAATTTGGCTCAGGACATCCCCAGGTTCACAGTTCGGGGGACGACAGGAAACACGGAGGGTCCAAACCTGGAGGTAGAGTAATTTTCTTTTACTTTTACTAATTTCAGTTTTATTACTAATATGGCTTTGTTTCTCAGCCCAATTATGAGAACATTACCCAGTGTTCATATGAGGATGTACTACAATACCACGGCCTGTGTCTGGAGAACATGGAGCCTCCCTACAGCAACCTCTACAGGACAAGCACGAGAATGAACGCTTGCCCATAAACAATAACTACTGAAATACCATTAAATATTGATCACAGAATTAAGTCATAACTGCTTAACCCTCCTGCTATCTTCAGGTCATTTTGACCCAATCTAGATTGTTATTATTCTTTTTTATTTCATCATTATGAAACTTTCATAGGTGGTCCAAAACATCCCTCAACATGCAAATGTTTAAAAATAAAATTTATATATACATATATATTAGGACCAAAAAACAAGACAAAACCCCCTCAAAACAGAAATCAAAGTCCCAAACATGAACTCAGTAATGAGTAGTGCCACTGTTGATCACTTCATAAACTAGTTGCATCATAGTTGATCCAAGTGTTTCCAGGAGGTGAGTGAGAACATTTCTCCAAGTGGTGAAGACCTCACGAAGGGCATCTACTGTCTGGAACTAAATGTAAAAGAACTAAATGACCAAAACTATATATTTCACAGTACTTCTTATTACTGCATGTGATTAGCAAATGACTGAAGGAGAATAATGGGGGAGTTTATTCTCCACTCAGTGCAAAGTCCCAGGTTTGATATACAAGTTTTCAAATTCAAGCAAAAAAAAAGTATGTGCACTCTTGACCAAGAATATCTAGAATTAGGTCCACAACCTCTACAATGAGGTTCAGCAACTGCTTTTAACACTTCACCTATATTTAAAAAAATATATATTCTCCCTTCACGCCCTCTGTGGGCTCTGTATACTTTCCCTGCAGCATCTTACACCCTGCAGTTCTGCAGGAGCTCCTTTGCACAGCCTACACCGTGGGTCTTGTCTGGTGTGGTAGATCTGGGCCTCTATCGCTGTGGTGCTCAGGGCCTGCTCTTGTGCAGCCATGATGAGTGCCTCTGTCCTTCAGTCCGGCCTGTTCTAGCCACTGGTAGGATTTCTTAATGTCTGCCAATTCAGTCATGTTCCGGTGGTACAGGGGCTTGTACCCCCGCGTTGTGATATTAAACCAATGAATGAATGAACTACACTCACACTGTATAAATATGTATAAATCTTGCAGACATAGTGGTAATGGTTATAGTTGTAGTAAGAGAGTATAATTCTTTAAAACTAAATCAAAGCATATAATACAATTTCTGTTTATGACATACTGTTGCATATTGTAGCATGTGACTTTTTAATGTTTAGTTAACAGCTGATAAAAAACATTGTAAACATTTTGTTTTTGAACATTAACCACAAGCTTGTCTCATAGCAATGCCTGTAAGGTTACATACTTCGTCACTTCTTTTTATATTGCCTCTAATCCATTTGGGCCAGTAACTAAATGTAATACTTCCCACGCTCCATGTGGTGGTGCTGTTGCCTCTCCAACAGCTCAGTCCAACATCTTACTCAGATGGAAAGTATGTGCATTGGGGAGGGGGGATGTTATTATATGAAAGTCTATGACATTTCAATATGAAAGTTACAGGCTAATATGAAAGTGATTTAGCTGTTTCGGTCACACATGAATATGAGAATATGGCCATTGCATGTATGAAGAAGAATACATGTGTGAGTGTGCCCCAAATTATATGTTTAAGTGTAGAAAATTATAGCATGAGGCTGCCCATAAACACCCATGGTCTCTCATTCACGCTCCTGTGTCTGTTTAAATACAGTAAATGACCGTATGCTTTTCTGTTTGGCATGAAGACAATAGATTGGAATTTGTGACTGCACGCTTTATGGATACTACTGGAAAATGTGAGTTAGCATATTCAATTCTCAACAATTGCATGGTGGAAGAGTGGCTAGCTCTCTTGCCTTAGTAAGTGACTGTGTATGTATAATGTCTTACAATAGAGTTTTCGTGTTTTTTGTTGTTGTTGTTTTTCGTTTGTTTTACATCAGTCCAGGACAGTTTGTGAACAAAATTTGGGAGGAAAAGGGTTGGAATTAGCATGGCATATAAAGGAATCCTTATGTCATGAGTCCACAAAAAGGGTGCTGTTAAATATTTTTATTTCTCCAGTAATAAGCCCTTGTTACAGTGTGGTTGCTATGGGTAACAGGTCTCTAGCTCTATGTATGTCACATCTGCTGTTCATGTCCAACCAGGCAGTAAAATCGTCAAACTAGGGAAATTTTTAGTCAAATCTGAACTGTATGTTTTTGTGAAATGAGTACTATTCAGATGAACTTAAGGCCTTCATCAATGTGACACAATATGACATAAAACATTTAACTGAACTAACTAAATCTTCCCCAAAAAGTAGGCTATTTTTGCCAATATATATAAATATTGACAAAGTAAATATGTGATAATCAAACCGAAAATAACCATGTCATGTTTAAAAGCTCAAGCAAACTTAGACCATTATTTAGTCACTCTTCACTCCTGGCAGGTATAGTCTTGTCTTATAGTCTTATATTATATTGTCTTATATTCACATCTGCCCTGGTGGCCAATGTGACAACAATCTCTGACCTCCAGCACTCACACACCATATCGCTTTGACAAGGGATTGCGTCTTGCCAAAGTGCACAAAGGCAGCACTGGTCGCAACTTGGAATTAACTGCCAACTGTCCAGATATTAATAATAAGGATCTATGATAAACTAAATTTGGACAATTTGGACATATTTGTCAAATCTTGGGGACATATTTTTAAATATTTGTTATTGTCAATTATCATGTTGATTTCTTGTTCTTGCTTTTCATTATTCATCATTGTTTTTTGTTTTTTATTATTTTGTTTTTTCATTAAGACTATGTATAGGCTATATTTTGCAGTGCGCAAAATGTATAGGCAATTTTTAAAGGTTTATTATTCTTTGGGCCTATTCTATCAATTATGTTAAAAAGTTATCAAATAAAATAAAAGATTGAGTTACAAAAAATAATAATCATGATGCACATATTTGCCCTCCCAACCTTAGAAGGTCCAGCAGGCTCATCATAACTCATAACTATTCTTCCCTAAGCGAATACCTTTCGTTACTAAGACATTTCCATTTTGTAACACTGGTGGAAGTGAACAATAGACTGTATGTGAGGTGAACTCAGGCCAAACGCCACGCACGCTCAGATAGCCTATCGTGCGTGGCCGTGGTTTCTGTGGTAACAAAGGCGTGCGTGAACCACCTGTAGAGCACCGAGCGGCCACCGGTGGGCGCACTTCTCTTGCACTCAGTCAAGCCCACAAGCTCCCGTCTGCACCAGCGACGGTCAAGCCAGTGCCCGACACACGCACACGCGGGAAATGGCATCAGAGCTCCTTCATCATAAAGCAAAAATCCTCTTAAACCACTTTTCTGTTGGAGAACTGTTTTTGTTGCTAGACACTGTTAAAAAATACCCTATTTTATCCTATAACGTGGATGTCTTAGTTGTGTTCCTTGTAACTTTGTAAGCCTTGAAATAATTGTAAGCCTTGAAATAATTATTCAGATCTGCATATTTTGGGACTTTAATGAATTCCTATATATGGTATTATTTCAGCTTTTTAAAGAAGGAATAGCAAGCTACTGATAGTCGTAATGTATACATAATAAGTCAATAGAATTACAGGAAGATAAGAGGAGGGCCTGCTTTAGGCTACCCATCTAAAATAAATACAGTTATAAGTTTCTTATTTACATTTCACTAACTAACTTCGGTTCTTTTGCAGCAAAAATATAATCAGCACATACGCTTTTTAACATAGCAGCCATTTTGCAACAATTAGCGACATTCATTATTTAACAGTAGCTTAAACATCATTGTTTATATTTACCTTTTACCGTGTTATATTTCTTTTTGTGTTTTGTTGTATTCTTTGTTTCATGTATTTCAGAATTTTGTTGTTATGTTTTATTATTTATTGCACTGTGCATAACCATAGTCAGAGTCATTATTGTACATAACAGTGTTGCAGCCTGATACTTTCACTTTTGCAGTGTTGAGGTATGAGTTAAGTAGACAGCATTTTCAACATGTATTTATCCTGATTTTTGAATACATGTTTTTTTTATTTCTGCCAGTTGTGGACAAATAAAGATTCTCTTGTCTCGCATCTTATCTTTTCATTGTTTAAAAAGTCAGAATAAACAAATAGTAGTTGAAAGAGTTATAGCATAAAAATGTTTCTCTTTGAGGCTCTTTGCAAATGTAAAGTTTTTTTCTTCTTAAACAACTGAATCTTTGTCTCCAGAAGTTTGTAGACCCTAACCTAACACCCCTCCTGTTATCTCAACCCCCGGCCTACGCTAAAACCACAAACAGCAGGTTTATTCTGAAGCGCCGTCCCCGGATGCGCGTCGCTCACTTTTCCACACTTGTTGTTGACACCGGCCAAACAGCGGATCGTCACAGAGCCGCTTCGCCTGCTGCTGCTGTTTCCACGCAGCCCGCCTCGTTCAGTTCCTGCTTCCTTGGCTACATTTGTAACATCTATTTTGTGGAGCGACTCATCCCGGAGCTACTGCGCCACGACGAGCGTCCATAGCCCCGGCTCGAATGCTCTGGGAAGCCGGTGTAGCATGTCCAAGGTACGTGCAAATAACTCGGCTGCATGGCGGAAACGTCTGCCCAGGAGAACCCGCTACATCCCCGGCCTGTTGGCGTCCAGATAGCGGTCACCGCAGACGGGGGCATTGGCTGTTATTCTGCGTGGTTAGCCTTCTTCTCCGGTTGTTGTTATGCGCGCTGCTTGCGTTTGGCGTGCGTCCTAGCCACCTAACTTACCAGCGCCTGCTCTGGTTGGGAATACGTGCTGGAAAAACGCAAGCAGGGATGCCCAAACAGTTCAATGAAGCGACGGTACCACCACCACGATATTCAAGTCGGCATTCACCCGATTTCTTTCAGAATGAAGTGCCTAAAGGTGATTGATGTGCGGTATGCGCCCAAATAACGGGACTGACGTTGCTAAAAGCCCGTAGCTTTCGGGCTAGCTGTCTGCTTGTGTGCGTGGGGGGCTGACGCGAGTTGTGGCCATGAAATTGGAGTGAAATTCGTTTGACCTCCACGAAAATAAAGGCGCATGACTGTCATGGTTGTTTGTAGTTCCTGCGTAAAAGTGAAGAGGTATGATTCAGCGCCCGTGCAGCGCTGTTCTCCCTCCAAATGCGGTTCCCGACGAGCGCTGGCCCGGCATGCGTTTGTTTTCACTATCTGGAGGTGTGGTTAATCTGTAATAGACGCTAGATTAAGTGTTTGTGGGACCTCAAAAATGCGCAGAGGTCGGAATTTGGAATGTGGTCACCTGGGGATGGACGAGCGACAGTAGCAGAGGGCTATTCATAGTGATGGATTGATCTGTATGCAACGAGGGCCAATGTGTTTGAAGGATGAAGATGAATGGCTGCCTATAAAATGTACATTTATTTTGTTTGATAACTCTGCAAATAGACTCAAGTTGCACCGTAAATTATACAGTATTTTGGCTATCTATAAATATCGTTCAAGGCTGTGTTCACACTTCCCCTGGTTTGATCCCAGTTTAGTTCTGATGTATAAATTGGGTCTTGTTTAAGTCCTGGATTAGTTCTGGTTTAAGGTTTAATTCCAGGTTTAGTCTCTGTAAAGTCTTATGTGGAGTGGACGCAGCCAAACTATGTAATTACACGTATACGTTTGAAATCATACATTATTTATTTATTTTTTATTTTACTTATACTTGTAATCAAATAGTTGATGTAACGTAGCAATATTTTTGCGCTTCCATATTTATCGGATGTGTTTGTACCTTTTCATTGCAGTTGGGACTTTTTTGTGTTTGTGTGGAAAAAGATCAAATGTGAGCGGTAGAGGGTTGAAAAAATAACCAAAGACTCATTATACTAACTGACTATTACTTTGTCAGCTATTTATTTATGTATAGGGTTTAGTGGGATTATCCAGTACTTTGGAGTTACTGTCAGTGGCATAAAGCAGTTTCAATATTATTGTGTTTCAATATATCGTAAAGCAAAGTTTGTATCGTCGCAGGCTTAACTGTGCCACTTTTGGCAGGATGTGCATCTAACAGCCATTTCAAAATAGCTCAGCCTTCACACTTATTAAGTCGTTATAAAACATTAGCATTAATGTGCACTTTTGGTGAAGTATTCATCACCGGCTTGTCTCACTGGAAATGTAACTGCTTTGCCAGGAATGTTCCACAGTATGGCATTAAACATGTCCATTGAAACAAGCAGCTGGCGTCACTTACAGGTCAGCTCCGTGGAGCGTAGAGCCTTTAGATAGTAAGAATGCATGCTTTTCAATATATATTTAACATTTGTATTTTAATAAATGCAAGATCTTAATGCCATACTGTGGAACGTTCTTGGCAAAACTATAACAATACACTATAAAGAGAAGGAAGTGGTGGACACGTCACCGGAAAAGTCACACAATGGACCTTTAACACCAATTATACCAAGACACAGGTTAATAATGCAAATATGGACCTCATCTAACCCTTTTAAGTTTTGGGAGGGCAGTTGATGTGTGCAGCTTTGTGCTGCTCAGGGCTCATCTGATGGAGAGAGTCGTAAATGGTGTTCAAGCTCCAGCCACGAGACTCCATTGTCAAGATAAAAAGCAAATGTTACGTGATAAATGTATAGGTGTCCCATTATTTCTATTGTGTTGTCTAATGGGGCATGAGCAGATCTGTGTCACATGGTTCCTTTTAAATGATGGACAATATCTAGTATATTTAAAAGATAATATAGGAGCAGTGCAAGAAGAAGTATTGACAACAGCTTTTGGCAGTCTTGTAGACTTATTCACAATTGGAAGAGTAACCAAAACTTTTGCTAAAGTAAAGTGTAAGATATTTTACTCAAACTTGATGTTGGGAATAATGCAGTTAAAATATAACAGTGATACCGTTAATTTGATCAGTATCGCGTAAACTAACTAATTACTCTTTCCTCTGCCATCTTTAGACCGTTATAGTTACTGTTGGTGTAACACGGCTTGTTATTTTACAGCAGTAGCAGCAACAGGGATTGATCAGACTGTTTTGCCATCTCATTCAGAGAAGAAGTTTTATTTGTTGCTTGTTTGAGGAAGTAAGCACAAGCAAAATGAGGAATTGACTGTGATCGGCTAAAAAGAGAGATTTACAGTAAATGCGATCAATCAGAAGCAGCTTTAGGCGGGCGTAAAAACTTTACTGACATGTCATTGGTATTTACACAATCGCTACTTATGCAATCTTCTTCCAAAACAAACAAGGAAATAAGAAGCATACACGTTGATTTTAAGGATATTTATTGTTATTTGGTGACTCTTTGTGATGGACGTAAAAATAGACAACAAACAACGAGAGTTCTACGTGCATCTGGAGTTTACAGATCGCTAAAAAGATGTGATCCAGTAGAGTGTGGATAAGCCGTCTTCTTGTAAGTGCTATTCAAATATCCATTGACCTCTCTGACCTTTGGTTTACAAGTGTACGAGTGCTTTCATGTCGTGAGCGTTGTTTGGCCTGTGTCTGCGGCATAAAGGTACAGTTTGTCCTGCATTATAGTGACTGTACAGATTGTGTTTGGAGGAGAATCGCCTAATGCTGCTGGTGGATACATTTGATGATATACTGAATAAGAACAGAGCAATTTTGGAGATTTTCTTTTGTAATTTAGTTGCTTTATGGTTAAGAAGTAACTTGCTCAACACTGCTCCAACTACACTGAGAAGTAAATGTAACCAAGAACTACCCACCTTTGCCCCACGAGACTGTCATTATGTCAGAATTTTCTTTTTCTTTTCTTTTTTTTTTTGTTTTATTTAAATTTTCCACAACATTAAACACACACAGTCTTGCTTTTCCCACAGAATTGGCTGTAGACCTGTCGATCAAAAATCCCCCTGCTGCATATTGTGATTTGCAAATGATTTGAATCACAATTCCGTTGAAATTCTATCACACGCAGCTGAACGGTAGAAACGCTAACCACTCTGCCACCGTGCAACATCCAAAGACAGCTCGCATTCAGCGCGTTACGCAATACAACACTCAAACTAACCATTCGTCACATTGTGGAGGCTTCACTGTGCATTGAACGCACAAATCCATTAAAAATCCATATAGCTTCACAGCCCTTATTACAATTCGTATCACTTAATGTCTGTGGCCCATATTAAACGACATATTTCTCTCGCACTCTCCTCCCAGTGATTTTTCTTTCATTGACAAGTCTATGCTCCAGCCATAAATTACCATCTCATTGTTTAGCATACAACCCCTCTGTCAAAATTCCACCCGTGTTTCGATCTATCTTTAAGCCAATTCCCCGTTGTGACCGGCTCATTTGAATGGCATTTGCTGACGAGCGGGAAACCTAACACCTATGGACAACTTATGCATCATTAATGTTATCTAATAAAGTCAGGGCTGGTAACTGGAGGCGGATTGATTGAGTTAGTCGCCGTAATCTACTCATGAATAAGTAAAGAGGCCGTATATATTGCGGTAGGTGACAGCGATGTAAGCCAGGCCAAGCTGGGTATCCTGCCTTGATCTGCTTCTCACGGACTGTTTGGGTTTGAGGGATTTTTAGGTATAAGGACAGATGCTATAATTCAGATGGGGTGATCTTGACAAACATATGTGCAAATGTTTTTTTTACATTGTGCAGATTTATCAGAAACTTCCCTGTATACACTTAGATAAAAAGATTACACTGCATGTTTGTTTTATGTCGATTTTAAGCTCAGTTTTTTTGTTTTTTTTGCAGCCTTTTATTTTTTTTTACATGTGGTATCTCAAAGACAACTATTCTGAATATACGTTTTTCAATATCTCCCTCTAGCTGTAAAACTCAAATTTATTTGTCATATTTGGATCATTTAAATTTTACGTCCCTATTTTTTATGAATGGAAAAGGGAACATTCTCTCATTCATCATAAGATCTCAGTTGGTAATGTTGTTCCCGTATTAAACACACACCTGGTTCTGTTTTGTTTCATTTAGGGATGGGCCGAAATAGATTAAAACATTTTTTTCTGATATCTGATATTTGGCTTGCTAATGTGGCCAATACCAATATGTATATTTTTGAAATCCATAAAAATAATAGCATAATAAGTTTTTATCTGATATTTAAAATAAAGTATGACATGATAGCCTAATCGCTTTTTTTTTTTTTTTTTTTTAACTTTCAGTCTTAAAAAGACAAATCTTGATACCTGACAGACTGGAGTGCCAAAAAAAAAAGAACACAAATATTTTGACTGGTTCTCTCTAATTGTTACCACATAGAAACTCAGGGCATATTTTGTTTGTGATATGTGGAGGCTTTGATTGACAGGGCTTTGGACACATTTGAGCCTCCTGCAGGAATGACTGCAGTGGATTTTCAAAATTATAATAATTGTATTTTATTTCAGGGACATTTGCCTGTATCTGGACAAGGTGGCTACTGCAACACACACAAAATCTATAATATTTTTTTCACAATTTCAATTTTATCACAAATCATGTAAACTTTAGAGTCCTCTTTAAGTCGTCTGCTTCTTTAAGTTTACACTTTTTATTGAAATGAGTTAAACCCACCTGTCACTCACTCAGCCTTGCTGAGGCTGACAAAAACATGTCAATGTTTGAGCATAAAGCCGTATTTGAGGGGAAATTTAGGAATCAAGATGATTTGACCAAAATAATATGGCACAGGAATGAGATCACAATTACATTTTTATGACTGTATCGTCCTGCCCTGCTGTAACACAAAGTAAACCAAAAGAAGAAAAAAGAACCGTGAGCAGGACAGGCTGGCTGACCTTTGGACTTCCTCTATTCTGTCTCTGTCGTCTCTCTCTTTCTTTGTTTTGTTCTCTTTCTCGATCTGTCTCCGTCTGTCTGTCTCACCCACTCTCTCTTTCTTTCTCTCTCTCCCTTTCTCTCTCTTTCTCTCTCTTGCTTTTTGTCTGTTGGTCAGTCAGTCTGTCTCTTTCCTTCTCTTACTCACTCTTTCGCTCTCACCCAGTTTTATTAACATATAATAAATGTGGTGTTAAAGATCAAAAGTCTCTCACTCGCTCTCTCTCTATTTAATACTATGTAACTATCTATCTAACTTAAAAAAAATTTCCACATCCAAATGCCATTTTCCATTCAGTTTTTACCCTCACCTTCTCCCCCGTTTGTGTAGTTTTATTTAAAATAGCATTCAGATTTGTTTTTCCTTTCCAATAGCGTCCTGTCACCTGCACTGCGAGCTCCCGGTTTGCATGAAAACCCATTCTAATTTCAAGCATCACAGTGTTTTGACTCTACAATGTTTGTGAACAATGCTTTATATTTGTTGTTTTTATTTTTTCATATAGCTTTTTCTTGCCTGACAGGGAAGAAACAGGGCTGAAAAGAGCTGTGATGGCAAACAAAACTATGGTAATGTTTGCAGTTTAGGGCATCACGCAGTCGATACAGAATTAGAATAGGGAAACTACCTAGGAAAAGGTTGTTGAATAGGCGCTAACAATAGGACCGAAAGAGGAAGATGTTGTAGCATTGTTTCAGTTGCAAATTGCTTCACTCGAAATTTCCGGGACTCTCATTAATAGAGCATAGGGCTTTCATGTTTCCTGAAAACAGAGTAGTGGTATTAATTTACTCAGTGTTACAAAAGATAAGATCAAAGTTAAAGAAGAGAAAATTCAACAAATATTCAAATTTTACTCTCTTACTGTCAAAATATATTTTGACTTCACCAAAAAGTTGTGGTCTGCATTTACCTACCTTTATTTTGCTTCCACTATAACGTTGTTAAAATAATCAGTTTATTATTATATTTTGTATTGGTCCCCATACAACTCGGCCAATAAGGCAATTGGGGATTCGCCATTGCACATTTATTTGTCACACAGATTATACAGTGGTGTTGACAGTTGTGATTACATTTAAGCAGCTGTTTGAAAAGCTTGGATCAGATTGGTTTGTCATGAGCAGAGAAGGCATCTGATATCTACATGATTGCATAGTCTGTGGTGAGACAGTGGTGGTATTTCGTTGGCATTTAGCTCACCAGACAGCTTCTGGTGTAGCTCCTCTCGCCCGCTGACCTCAGGCTTCTCCAGGTCCCTCTGATGTGCTCAGTCAGACTACTACTACGGTTTGGCTCTGTTACTACTGTTACCATTGACCTCTGTTAACATTGTTACCATTGACCTCTGTTACCATTGTTACCATTGACCTCTGTTACTATTGTTACCACTGACCTCTGTTACTATTGTTACCATTGACCTCTGTTACTATTGTTACCATTGACCTCTGTTACTATTGTTACCACTGACCTCTGTTACTATTGTTACCACTGACCTCTGTTACTATTGTTACCATTGACCTCTGTTACTATTGTTACCATTGACCTCTGTTACTATTGTTACCACTGACCTCTGTTACTATTGTTACCACTGACCTCTGTTACTATTGTTACCACTGACCTCTGTTACTATTGTTACCATTGACCTCTGTTACTATTGTTACCATTGACCTCTGTTACTATTGTTACCATTGACCTCTGTTACTATTGTTACCATTGACCTCTGTTACTATTGTTACTATTGGGCTCTATTTTGCACAGAACAGTGGCTCTCCAGCTGGGTACACGCAAAATGTAAAGTATCTTGATGAATAGGGTAATGGACATGATATTGTGTATTAAATGAGAACTAAAACAATTCAAATTCAGTTGGAAATAATCAACTGACATATTGTTTGATTATTATTGTATAAATCAGTTATGTAATGTAGGACAGTTTAACTGCACTGTATAACCCTTTACCAGTATGACTATGATCAAACTTCATAAAGGCATTTGTCTTATTGTATAGATCCTTGATTCTTTTGTATTTTGTTTTAAATTATTAGATAAAGATAAAACAAAACATAATTATGTGTAGTATGCTTTACATTTTCTAAGGTTAGACAATGGAGTGAAGGCAATGATATCAAACACGTTATTTCCTGAATAGAAGGATCTTGATCTATATCAGAACTATAGGACCACATTTAACACTATTAAATAAACAACTTTTCATTTATTTTGAGGAAAAAAATAAATAATAATTGAAAGAAAAATAAAACAAAACCTAGATATTTTAACAATGTTGCAGTCATGCCTAACGAAGAAGTAATGAACTAAGAAGTTAAGGTACACTTTATTCCTCTGCATTTGACCCATTCCTCTGCATTTGACCCATCCTTCATACAGTGCCCAGTGACCCATCGTTAGGCTTGGTCAGGACTACCGTAGCTGGAAAATTTGATTCATGGTGCAGGTTTTAGGGAAACCAGAGCACCCGGAGGAAACCCACCCAGACACTTTCTTGCTGTGAGGCAAAAGTGCTAGACATTCTGCCACCAAATGAGTCTGATGCCCCACGGCAACTGTGGCTACAATAATAGCTTACCACCTCCGGGAATAGAAAAATGATGCACTGTAAAGTCCTTTGAGTGTCATGAAAGGCGCTATATAAATCAAATTATTCATTAATTTACTAAAATTAATTACATTGATTAATGATTTGTGGAAAATGTGCAGGAGACCTGAGGATAGCTTGAATTAATGTACATCTTCTGCTGTGTTCAGATCAGTGAACAATGTTATAACAGTTTAAAGCAGAACAAAAAAAGTATTTTGCCCACACTTCTTCTGTGGATGTAACTAAAAAAGATATAATGAATGTTGTTGATATAACTCTTTTGCATATGTGTCTTTTAAATGTAATAGCGTCCAATAGTGATTTATAAACCCTGATGTGTCATTTCTTTCTCAGTTGCAGTTGAACATGTTTAGTTTAGACTCTAGAGGTAGGTCATCTTAAGCCTCCTGATACCAACCATGTGTGTCAAGCTTCCATTGCCCCCTGTTTTTCAGCACACAGGGACATTAAACCCCTTGGTGACCCATGTAGGATGCTCCCTCAGCTGTAGGATGCACACCTAATGCTCGTCCACTCTGTCTAAAGGGCACAAAGCACAGGCAGAGGAGGCCCTTGGTAAATTTGCGCTCTTATCCCTCCACAAGGCCATTATTATCGCTATGGTAAGACTGAGTGTCTGTCTGCTGATTGTAGGAGCCAATCAGAGGGCGCATACAGGGCAAGTTTCCATGGAGATGAAAAGTGGGCCGGCGAACTTTTGAGGACGGCGAGATTTAGATTGAGCGGTTTGTAGCTTGTGCTCCCTCTGTGCCTGCTCACCTGTTCCATTCAGATGATTGTGGGAGAGAGGCCAAGGATGAAACAGAACTGGACCAGGGAAGAAACAGGTTATGGTCCGATGTGGATTATTTGGGCCGATACTGATACCTGATCGTCCGATTTGTTTGCCAGAAACCTCATTCATCACACACTAATGCATCGACGCACCGGTCAGTCCAGAAATAACCATGTGCTGTGCCATACTTTTGCAGAGACCACTTTCCAAGGCGGTCTTTTTACGACACTTTACTCATTTACTCCCACATGGCTGTTTCTTCTATGTGCAGCTGCTCTCAAGCTTTTGTGTATTCAGGAGAGCAGGAGAGAGCATCACAGAAAGTTCTCAGATATAATATTCAATTGTCAGTATTTTTTCAAAGTCATAGTTTGGTCCTCAGCGTATCAGAACTGTGAGCAGTTTAAATTCTACAATTAAGAAACACAACTGTGGAATTTTACTCTGATACACTTTGTAGTCTCAAAGAGCAGCTTTGTAATATTTGTCTATCAATTTATAATAATGATCTTTGTGGTTGTTGCCCGAATAGTAAAACGGTTGACAGTTCTTTTTCCTAACCACTCTAATTAGTGCGCAATGTTAAATTTTAAAAAATGAATAAATAAAGATAAAAAGCGTTTACATGGCCTTCATAATTATGCAGAACACGCTGGCCTTGACCCACCAGTTGAAAATCACTGCTTTAGTAGCTGTATCTCTTAATAACTTAACAACACTGCATAACTTACTGAAGATGATTCCATGGAAATAGAAAGTTAAAACCTTAGAACAGGGCTGTCCAAACTTTTTCCATCGAGGGCCACATATTGAAATATAGACCAAGCGGAGGGCCACAAATCAATCGCGAAACATAAAAAAAAGTTGCATTTATCTGAAGTGCCGCCACATCTACATTCAGTCTCATTGCCTTAATATCAGGTCTGTGTCGCACCAAAATGTTAGTTATTTAGGTTGAAATTGTAGAAAATCTGAAATGTGCTGTAAATAGTTCTTATCAGGACAGAGTGGGCCAGTTCACCAGGAAGTCTAAGGGCCAAGAAAAATTGGTCTGAGGGCCGCATTTGGCCCCCGGGCCTGAGTTTGGACATGCCTGCCTTAGAACATTCTCCACTCTCCATGATGATAGCTCTACTGTGGAATACTGTGGAATGTTACAGCAAAGGAAAAACATTTTTGTGGACAAAAGCAGGTGGAGACCACTCCTCCAGACCAAGTACAATTCAGGTTTAATCCAACATTATTTGAATAGGTTTTTGGGATAAAAAAAAGACACGTTAGCATCCACAAATTACAAACTTGGAGTGAGGAGTACATTGTTTCAAATAAAGAAAACTCATTTGTGTGGGACTTGACATAAAAGCTCTGTTAATAACTATTTTTATTTATCGTTATTTGCTGCTACTACTGCTAGTGCCTGGTTGCAGATGGTTGAAATGTATGGAGAGTGTGATGGGGCCAGCTGTGGTCCTTCAGGCAGTCGGATCACCCTCCTCCTCCCCCTGTGTCCGTCAGGGAAACAGATCCAGAGAGCCAGATGCCCCGGACGTTATGGTGGCGCGACAAAGCTGAAATCTTTTGGCTGGATAGCAAAAAAGTAAGTTCTTCTTAAAAACTGCAGTAGATTCTCTTTTGAAGTGTCAATACTGAAAAAACAAAACAAAAATCTTGATCAATATCAGAGCTAAAACCTATAAATAAATGAACAAAGGACTGCACGGCTTCACTCCTTACTGCATTTACAAGTCATCAGCAGGCTCTTTAGTTGTTCTACATATGCATAAATTACTTCAAGAACAAGGTGTACAGAAGTAGTTTCCAATGCTGTACATAATTCATTTCATGGAACATTTCAAAAGCAGACATTTAGCTCCTGGACGGAGGGGTCAAAAGCAGGTCACTCAACACAATCTAACGACCCGATCCTGTGCTTTGGGTCAAACTGGAACATTCAATAGTCCCAGAGAGGGCTTGAAATGTGGCAGCCTCCACGGAGCCCAGAGCAGAGGCAGCCTGTCACCCTGCCTCCTCCCAGGCCGAGTGTGAGGGTGCACCCAAACTGTCACATACGCTCTAGTCTGACTGTGGGTGCTCCTGTGTACCAGGGCGCTTCTCAAAGTTCAGTACGCAGCGGAGGCTTTGTCGACTGATAGATTTCATCCATGTTTCGGCAATGCATACATTTCCACCTGCTTGTCTCCTCTGAGATGTTATTGCTTTGTATGGAATGTTCCACAGTATGGCAATTGAGGTGTTTTTTATAGCTAACCAAATATCTCTATGTGGATGAAACTCCCTCAGAAAAGTTACATATTGCACCTTTAAATGTTTATTTCTTCCTTCTTTGCTCATATACTGTACTATCAGTTTTGGGGCACTTTAGGGCTTCGTATTCTAAGAAAAATAGTTCGTGCTGATTGGTTTTTTTTTTTATTATTTTTTTTATTAAAGTTTGAAATGACATTTGCATTTAATTTTTATTCACGTGTTTCCTTCTTATTTCCTCCTCCTCCTCACCTTAACACACTCTGAACTCCTTACTGTCCTTAGATAAACCCACTAGAATTGGATTTCCCATTAGCTTGTACTGTTAGCGACCTAGCTTTGACCCTGACCCCGGTTCAGCCCAGTCTTGCTGTAACAGGACTCCCGGATGTGATGGAGGACCTGATGCCCTCCCTTACAGGCAGGTGGGCTATTTCAGTCCCTGGTGCCAGCCTATGCTTCCGGCACGGTTTGTATGACCCGACCGGAGAGGCATTTGTGGTTACACTATTGATCCCCACAGGGTAAATGAATCGCTGTGACCTCTAGACGGGGGTCAGAGAACAGCAGGCTGGTTTCACTGCAGAGGGCCCTGCAGCAGAAACGCCCAGTGCTAAAGCGACGGGACCTGAGCACGTCGTGAAGGCTTTGGCCTTCCACTGGTTAATGGTAACTAGAAATGTGGTATTTTAATTTGTGTTAAAAGCTTATTAATAATAATAATATTGTATTATGCTTAGTTCTTTTAGCTATGATTTAACCATGATAAAATGTATGATTATTATTATATGTAAATAGTATTATGGTACCACATTAACTTTACAGTAAGACCATGTTAATAGGTAACTCATTGGTAATTACTAGTGAAAACAGGACACATCTGTCATTGCCTTTCATGTCATTGTAATATGAAGAATTCAAATTAGCGTAGTCAATTAGTAGAGTATTTTCTTGTTAATAATAGGAAAAAAAGAGCAGCAATATGCATTTATCCGTTGTTAATTTGTATTTGCCATGATACTTGCTATGATAGTCTTCAAAGTCTTAACAGTTTAAACATGCATACAATTTTAAAGCTGGTAATAAAACAATGTGTTTTTCATGGGGTTCCAAGTTCAACATTACAACACGCTTATTATTTCACAAAGCAGATTCAGCATAATACGCCTCTTTTAATATCAAAGCCTGGAGGTGGTAGAGTCACATGCACGTGTCAGTCTCAGTCTCTGACACAGTTGACAGTACGTGCGCATGGCAGAGGAGCGCGGGCTGAGCCGATTGGTGAATCGCGGATAGGATTGGCCTGATTGGATTCGCCTGGCGGGAGTCCTGTCACCTGAAACGGCAGGAGTCGTCCAAAACAGCAGGGAGCCAATCAAAGTGTGTGTGATCAGACAAGCAGATCCGCCACCTGCATTTATGCCATGAATATCACCAGTGCACGCTATAGGTTCTGCCAGGAAAGTTTGGAGGTTTTTGGAATGGAGAGTACAGTGGCAAAAAGTTGTTTTTTCATCTTGCATCACTGAGTTACATTTACTTGGGTATGCGAATGTGGTGTTTTCACACTTGTTAGTCTGGTTTACAGGTCGTCTGGGGTCTAAAAGTTGAAACATAGTGGCAGTTTCATTTGGTGGAGATCACACTTTGAGTGAAACGAACTGAACCAAAACGGTGACGGCTGAGCGGGTGAACAAACCAGAGTTATGACAACTCTATTACCACTGTCTGGGATATACAGACATGGATGAAGGTAATACATATAGGTCTAGACCAGCCTTTCCCAAACTCAGCAGCATCGCAGCCCTCTTTTCAACCCCATGATCCCTCAAGACCCCCCCATAAAAATGTGCTCTATGTTCTAAATAATGTGCAATGTTTTTCCTTTTAAATTTACAAATAATATACAAATGCTAACGGCTCATTTAAAGTAGTCAATTTAAACAAATATATGATTAAAAGGTGTTTTTTAAGATACATTTTCTTTGTGCTTGTTGTGTGGTCAACCTTTGGGGGCCCCCCTGCACTTTGGGAACCACTGCTCTAGACCATTGCAAATATATAAATAATACATGTATCTAAATGTTGTGAGGATTAGCCTCAGCATTTTACAATACATATACACCAGATTAGCCTGTAAACACTACTTTTTTGTGATCGCTCATTATACATCTCACGGTCGATTGCTCCCATTTTGATCGTCACACTGGGGTTTAGTTTGGTCATGCTCAGTGCGTGTCAGAAGCTTGTTTAGATCAAATAGTGCAAAATAGGCAGAATTGAGTTTCTTGCACCAGATCCCCAGAGGATTTACTTGCGTATCTCCAAATGCCCATTTTCACTTTTTCTTGCACCTTGAGTACAAAGTTTGGCTACCTTTGTGTAATAGTATCCAAGAACTAAAATTGTTTTGTTGTAGCACAAACAAACATCTAATGATACTTGCATGAACAAATACATTTTAGACAGTGGAAAACTCCTAGATTTGCCATTGTCTTGGGAATATTGAATTGGCAAGAGTGACAGATACAACAGTTTTCTCATTTGATGATACAAAATTGTACAAGTGTTTACAAGCTTTGCCCCAGAAATCCTACCACGCAGTGTTTGGCATTGTTGCTTTTCAGAGATTGAATGTGCATTGTTTTGATTCGTTCTATACAACACTTTGTTCCATTGTAGAGCATTTTCTCTGGGGGCGACCATCCAAGTGCTTTGTCTGAAATATAGGAAATCACTAACTTGAGTCAGATTGAGAGAGGAGCATACAGGGAGGATGGGTGCAACAAAATAGTCATGACAGTCATCAATAGTTGTACTATTATGATGTAATTTATTTTATGCTTATTTTTACTTGTATCTAAATAATTAGGTATATAAAAAAGGTGAACAAATATATTTGGGGAAAAAGACAGGGGAAAAGACTGCGTCCAGTAATGCACTTACTAAAAGTAACTGTAACACTATTTTTCCCTGGCTTTCACCTGTGGACTTGTAACTAAATGACCAGTCAGATGATCAAATCCCCCTTAAATTCTCCAACATGTGACTCTTTTTTTAAGGTTCCTTCATCGTTTTCACCGAAGAGGAGCTGGAGGCTGATTTTCTCTGATATAATTTTAAAATGTATGATGGCATTTTTACTAAATACGAACACCTGTAACTGGATAAATGTAAGATGGATATGTTTAAAGCCATACTGTAGACATTATAGGCAAAGAAATATCCATTGAGCACCCTGCACCAGAAAAGTTACATAGTGCACCTTTAATGCCAAACCTTAAAAAAGTCTGTTAAGAACATCGAATGTTACGCTCTGTTAAATTGGTGCATCAGCACTTTTATGCTGCAAAACTGCAATAGCAATACTTTTAAAACAATAAATCTTTGGTACTGAGGTGGACCCTGGACTTGTGTGGACTTCTTTGGATGTCCGCTTCCTAACACCTCTTATTAAACTGTCCCCGGTGCCAGCGACGTCTCATCTCTAATGTTGCTTTTATTGATTGTGTTATAAAATAAATTTACAGTGCTCATGTTACAGCCGTTGCATTAAAGGTATTGCATTCCCTGGCAAAAGCTATATCAGTATACATTTTCATACTTGGAAGTGCGCTGGTGCTTGCAGGTTGGGTACATGCTTCGATAGGGCTTGCCTCTCCTCATATTAGGGGGTTTATTAATGAAGTGTGTGGACGTACAAAAATGTTACGTATGTGATATTCCATGTTAAGTTTGTGAGCTATAAAAAAACAACTTGACAAGGAAGTTGTCCAGTCCAAAAACTCTGACCTTTGTGCGTCAGAGATGAGGAAGAAGGGAATATGTGTTCTTTGAGACAAAGTTAACAAGTCTCTATTTTGTCACTTTTAGTTAGAATTCCATGTGAAGTTTTATAAATGAGACCCCTGACATCAAAACTGCAAGCCACCTGCTGGTTTCCGTGGATTTTGTTGCTTTTGCCTGGAATCTCCTCGATAAGCCCACTCACAATATGTGAATACGTGTTTTTCAGTGTATTTTTGTGCACTAATCACCCATAGTAGGATTTTGTCTACTTGTCTGAAATATCACATAAGTAGCAGGGAGCCACATGAATTCATTTGTATTTCTGGGAGACGGGCAAGACTTTTAAAAGCCATGATGTTGCTTGGCCTCATCTTGACCACCAAAAGTTTGTCCCACAATTTGTGACTTTCATTTTTAATGTCTTTAAAGAAAGGACGCATGTATTCTCTTGACCTGCAACGCTGAAAAACTCCCCAGGCGTCTTGGTTTTTGGGTCATGAATGCTTTGTAATCCCCTGACACATGAAATACCTGCTTTGAGACAGAAGATGTAGAATTTCTTGTTCCACCTTGTCCTAATTTACATTACATGGTGCTGAACTGAATGTTAATGTGGCGACAGTAACCTCTTTTAATAGTGTCACTCCTTATACAAGTTGTGATGATTTAGGTAACCCCAAGATCTAACACCCTCTCTTCTCCAGTATATCATTGTCGACATCTGGACTAAACCAAGACTAGATTTAGTCTAAAAAACAGGTCTAAACAAGGCTCAGACTAAAACTAAACCAGGACCAAGCTGGGACCATCAGACTTACAGAACTGTCTTGATTCATTAAGACTTTTTTCTTACTATTCCTCTGATGTTTGAGGTCTTGGTTTACAAACAAAAACAGTTGTCACAGATAGGCTTGGAGTGTTTAAATTGAGAAGTGCCAATACTGTCACTGGTCAGTAAAAGAAGGTTGCTTGGACTGAGAGCAATTTTTATTCTTGAAAAGAATGAAAAAAATCATGCATTTATAGTGGTAACAACCAATAATACTTAGTTTGAAAATGTGTATTCTTCTTCTGTTTGAGTACAAATATACTACAGTATATATAGGATATCATAGAGAAAATCATCAGTTGCTGAAGTGGTGTAGTGGTTATCTGAGGATGTAACATATGTTTTTATCCCAACTCCTTCCTCGTATGTCCTTTACTCCCCTTCGCTTCCCTTGAATATGATGTGCCGGAGAGGCCACTGGTGCAGATGTATTTATAATTGACAGCCATGTCTCTCTAGCTCAACCACCTCTGTCTAAATGAATAATGGTTTACTTAAGCACTTTTAGAATCTTGTCAAGGTTATAAAGTGCAATAAAAACCCTAGTTATTCTTATTGTATACATATAGTATTCAAGAAAAAGTTATTTTTTTGTTTTGGACTTAGTATGTGTCTATTTTTGTGATTTGATGTTGCAGCAGCTGGATCTCTCCTTGGTGTGAATTTCAAACAGGACTCAGGCCTGTCTTTGCCCCATCACTCACACAACTTTCAAGCTAATCCTGCACTCCTGAGATTACATCCCAGTGACTCTGCTGCAACATGCACTGACCACAGCCTCCTGTACATGCTATTGAATTGGACCGCTGTATATGTATATGCTATTGAATTTGACTATAAATATTTTAGAAAAATACAATACCATCACATTATTATTACACTATATATTTTTTTCATCTTTAGGTAGGTGTAGGAATCAAAATTTAATTGACTCATATGTATTGAAAGTCTTAAAGATGCACTATATAACTTTTCTGGTCTAGGATCTCCCCGCTGCCTCATAAATCTAGTCTGTTTCTTCCAAGCATAACCCAGTGCACACCTTTAGCTTGTTCATGCATGAGATGTTAGCTTTAGTTTCCAGACCAGCACTGATGCAACCTGTATTTTTAACAGCACATAAAATTTGCATGTTGTACCTGGTGTGCACAGATGTTCAGTCATTGTCCTTGTTTACCTTTTCTATTTGCTTAGATTTGACGGAGCAGAACTTATAACGAGTGGCAGCATTGGTGTTCATAGCTTAAGGTCCAACTCTTTGGCATGTCAACAAGGGAGTTCTCCATCTGTGGGAGAACACGAGAGAGTAGGGTATGCCATCAGCTAATCTTTATACAACTATTTGAATAGGATTTTACTCATGTTTGGATTGGACTATGGATTTCTGCAGGCATAGCAACCGTTTTATTGCTCATGTCGATTGCTTTACCTTCTGGTGTCTTTTTTATTGGTATGGTCATATAAAAGACAACTCAATTCTTTGTTTAATCTGTCTGGTTATTCCTGTGCTAGTTATTAGAAAATAATACAGACACAGGTGAGAAAAGATGTGATAAATGACCACAATTCCTTTTTTGTGTCGTCTTTTTGTGTTGTGTTAGCATGTTGTCCCTGTGTCTCGTGGGTTTGCACGTGAACCCTCAAGGAAGCATATGACGGAAAATTGACTCCCAAGAGCTTTTACCAACGTCATAATGGTTTTCCCCTTTCATTGATCCACTAGAAATTGTATTTAGAATGATTTTTACATGTTTGCGTGATCGTCCCCCTGCAATCAAGACCTCCAGACACGCCCACTGCTCTATACTTGTACTGTACTCCATTTGTATACATGTGCTGTATTCATTTTTCTTAATTAGTTATACATGTGGTACAAAACAAAAAAATGTAAAGGGCCACGAGGAAATTGGAACTCTGTTGTTTCTTTTAAGTTGTTTTAGATCAGTATTGGATTTAAAATGTCCAAACTTTTAAATTTGGATCCACAGGTGTCAAAGACTATGATTATATTGCAAACAAAAGCACAAAATGTCATCACACATGAACAGAGAGCTAATTTTACCATTTTTGACCCAGATCTTGAACATCTACAATGATTCTCTTGATCTGAACCTAGGGCTAGGCGTAATGGCAATAAAAATCAATTTGCAGTGCCTCTCAGTTTAATGCAGCTCTTGGCTCCTTTTGCCCCCCAGTCCTCCTACTGGTCAGCTGGTCTTCTGTGTCAGGGATAGGTGGATTTAACAGTCAGTCAGTGTAGAATTAAGGTACTTCTTAAGGACAATATAAATAGATGTGATGTATGAATTGGGATCTTGTCGAAATCCAAGCTCTATGAATTTTTAGCATATCACCCGCCGTCAAATCAAATCAGTATATTCTTTGCGTTCCAACGTGGCTTTTTCTCTAACTGTTCCTTCTTCATCCAGTTATAAACTAAATGACATGACGCTGCAGATTTGGCTATTTCCAAATGACCAGTTTACTAAAAATACCCCCAAAGTTAACGGTGTCGAAGTCCTCTGATGGTGTTTTTGAAGGCTAGAGAGACAGGATGAAAGTAGAGTGAATGAAAGGCAACTGTTTTGTGTGATTGTGTGAAATGGGAGTGCGACAGGCGCGCTCCGGAGCAGCCAAACGCACTCCCTGAGCCCCCTTTTACCGAGCTTTAATCTTCTGACAACAACACGCAGTTCAAGTTGGCCCGTCGTCTCCTCACACAAACGCTGTGTAAAGGCTGCTCTGCTCCGGTTAGTGCCATGAAAAGGAAGGCTGTTGCACAAGAATTTAAAGTTCATTCATTCATTTTCTACCACTTGTTCCTGTTAGGGGTCACGGTGACTGGAGCCTATCCCAGTGACTTCGGGCCTTAGGCGGGGTACACCCTGGACAGTGGCCAACTCGTTGCAGGGCTCAAAATTAAAACACAAAATTAAAATAGAAAATTACAAATTATGTTGATTATGGCAAAAAATATAAATCACTTATCACACAGTATAATTGAAATCAAGATTCATTCGAACATTTACTTCCATATTGTAAAAAGCATTTGGTAGAGAAAGCATAGGCTGGATATATTTTATTAGTACTTTTTATTTTTAAAAAGTGCCTTTGCTCCAGGTTTCGAGAGGTAAAAGGAGTGCACTTATAATTCTGAACAGAAATGATTGTATTTTCAATTGCAACATTTTTGTAATTAAAAAGAGTAATAATTGAAACCATGATTGTATATAACATTAATTGCACTGCCCTAGTTTGACTGACAGTTGGCGTATCGATGCAAACTGTTTCTGCAAAAAGCAAGATATTATTAGTATTGAGTTGTATGATTAGTTAGAGAAGGACAGTATATATTTTTTTCTCCGTGTATTGGTCCAATATTGAAAAAATGCTTGATATTTCACACATATTTTGCAGAGTTTGTATATATTTATCAAGACAAGTTCAAATGGATTTAGAAAAGCAATGATCCAAAACAGGTGGCTGTACATTTTCGACATAAAAACTAAATAAACAAATATTATTAGTTTCAGCTGAAAAAATCTAAATCAGACCATTCCTATAATCATTAGTATTGGGAGTAGGTGTAGTAAGTAATAGTACTGTAGTAGTTAATAGTGCTAGAAGTAAAGCTATAGGCAATTATAATATTGGTCAAAGTAAGCGTTTTCTCTGCTCGCTTCCTCTAATTTGCTAAACCAGGATTTAACCAGGACTTACCCAGGTCTTAACCATCATACTTGGCGATCTCACTTGTTCCAGCAGTGTGTATCGCCTCGGAAACGTGCCCCATTGATAATCATTGTCTTGTGGATTAGCATAACAACAGAGCCCAGGCTTTAGCTCTAATGCCTCCAACACTGGACCAAGCTCCTTTGGGTGAACTCGCCCGCCGCTCCGGACTTAATCAGGATTAGGAGCAAAGGCAGAGAGCAAGCACCCAAAGGTCCCCTGCCATCCACACACGTCCGCTCTGACGCTTCAGGTCTCTATTGGGCCTACCTTTACAATACTCTTTAACTAATGGTTAACTACTGTTTAACTGACTTGGATTTGTCTTGGAATCAGGGAAAACCGAAAACTTAGTCCTGAAGTGTAGACAAACCAGAGCTGCACAATTTGGGTGAAGACGGCTGTTAGTTACTGCAGTGTTGATATTATTGCGCAGGGTTTTATAAATATAATTTTTGACACAATTTAATTTACATTGGTAATACAATGTGCTTGGATAACATTGACAAAACCAAGATTAAATCAAAGGTAAAAATGCTGATTTCTTCTTGGTGGTTTTATTGAGATTTATTTAGTCTGTCTCAGTATTGATGATTTTGTTTTGCAATATTTTGTGCAGCCCAACAAACAACTTGAGCAGGGGTATACACTGATGACTCAAGCGGTTTGAAGGAGACTACAAACAATAGCTGGGCTTAACATGGAGAAGCATGCGGGACAGGCGTTTTGAACCTGGGTACAACAAAAATCAGTTATGTCAGTCACAAAAGTGAGGGTGGGGGATAAAGACAAAAAATAATATCTAGTAGTTTTGGGCAATCCATCAAAAACATGTCCCTGTAATGTCATTTTAGGTTCAGGTTCAAGTATCACATGTGAATGGATTGTAAATTAACCACAAAAGTGCAGAAATATCACTTTACCCCCACAGTCTGGAAGATGACCCCAGATTGTCTCTTTTTGCAGTCTTTTTAAATTTAAAATATTAGACCGTGCACATCATTTTGCATTTCTCCAAAACTCTTAAATTGTAAATTTCCCCTCTCAAGACTGCAGGGATTTAGAAGATTCCTGGCATTGTATTTGTTCTAGCACACTTGTTTGTGTGTCTTTTTTTGTCTTCCCTAAATAAAGTACCAGTTCCACTTCCTCTTAACCACGCTTGCGTCACATTTCCCAGATGCCTTTGCTTTGGTTGTTCTTGTGGTGAGAAAGCGGATAGGGCCAGTATTTCGCGGTGCACCCTGTTTTGACCCAAAGTGCCCAACCCACTCCTGGCAAAGGGTCTGTCTTGTGCCACAGAGAACAACTAATTCCCTGACTGTCTGCTATCCCAAGATGGATGGAGAGAGAGAGTGGTAGTAGAACTTTACGCAAATTGGAATTTGCATGGAAATTCTGTTGTAAATAATGTATTGTCCTCTGGAAAGAACGAAAGGTCCCTTTGTGCATGGGGTATACTCTATTAAGGCTGCACGATTAATCAAAATCGAAGCAAAATCGGAATTTGATTGGACGCAATTAGCAAATCGTAAAGGCTGCAATTTTTCAAGTGCAATAATTTCCACAACAAACAACAAAGCATCCCGTTTTAAGATGTGTTCTGAAACAAGCTACAAAGTGACAAAAACACAACTAAAAGTGACAAAAACATGACAAAAAGCACCAAAAAACATGTGATTCTTTTATATTGTATTTATCTGTTCATATTTCAGTCTTTTTGTCAATTCTCTCGATTGTGTTTAAAATGGGAACATTGAACAGAATCCCATTATTAAAACATAAATGACAAACCCAGTGTCGCAAGAGAAAAAGCGATTCTGAATCTTAGTGGGACTTTCCTGGTTAAATAATTATAGGTCAATAAATAAATAAATATTCTCAAAACTAGTGGGAAAAACTGCAAATAGGAATTTTTCCCAAATCGTGCAGCTGTATTCTGTATAAAACAGCCAACAGTTTGGAATTATACATGACATATAATCCACATCTCAATACTGTTTTGGATCATATCGATACAGTTTGATAGCAGTCCATCAGAAATGTCTAAAACATGCCTGAAAATGTCTTGATTGAGGTTCAAGTGAATTTATACTCTTGTTTAGAAGATGACGCTGTACTAGTTTGTTTTATGTTTTATTTTTAATCCGCTCATTTCGCAGCTTTTTTAATAACATTATCATCGACAGTATATTTGATATTCTCATTTTGCATATCTCCGAAACTATTGCGATATTATCAATTTTCTTTGCGTCTCTCACCTCTTATTCACTTGTGATTACCTCGTCTAGATTAAGAAGAATAATAAAACGGCGCAGTGGCCCGGCGTTGCTAATATGCATGGTAATCTGAAGGCTCTCCAAAAGCAAATGTCAGTGATGTATAATGGGCATGAAAAGAGAGAAAGAGAGAGAAGGGGGGTCATTCCTGTGGTGGGGCATCTACGGCTGCCCCGGGGCACATAAAGTGACGGGGCGTGCAAAAGGAATTTCAGGCTCTCTCAAAAGGATGACCGCACAGCACAATCTGCCCCGTCTTTGGCTCATTCATTTGGTAAGATAACGGTTTCACACCACATCATGTGGTTGGAGTAATTGACAACTTCTCCAGAGTTATGTTCATTATTTGGATTGATTATTGTTGTTTTAAATGGTCCCTGAGGAATTTGTATGGGCTGATGTGATTTGTCCTGGGTGTCTGTTAGCTGAGTGAATATGAAATCTGTGTGAAGATTATGGCTTGTAATACTGAAGAAGAAAAAAAAAGAATATAAAATGAAAACTAGTATCATATTACTTAGAGCAGGGCGATATGGTGATAAAAATCGAATTGTGAGCTTGTCCCTGTGACAATCTGCTGTTTTTGTGAAATCGTCGTATCAGGATTCACTGTTTGTCTCTTTAATGCTGCTGTCTGTTCAAACACACTTTTTCTCCTGTTGTTTAGCCTCTGAAGCCTCTGAGCCGATGATTTTATTTACCTCTTAAAGGCCAGAGCTGCACAATGAAACAAAATGTACCTAAAATTTTAATGGATTCAATTCAATCTTCCACAAACAACAAAATGTCTTGCTTTGATTTGAATAAAAACCGTACACTGTAGTTTGGATTTGTACAAACATGTTCTGAAAAAGCCAATAAAAGTGTGACCAAAAGCGATAAAAATGTGTTAAAAAGCGACAAAAACGCACCTACAAATAACAAATGTGACTCAATGCACCAAAACGCGACTAAAAATGACAAAAACGGGACTAAAAGTGACAAAGACGCGTTTAAATATGACAAACACAACTGAGCGTGACAAAAAACGACAAAATTGTGTTTAAAATGTGAATTTGAACAGAATTATATGATTAAAACTTAAATCAAAAACGTAATCACAATTGCACTGGTCAGAAAATCACAATTAGATATTTTTTTTAAATCGTGCATCTCTGTTATAGACAATAGAAAAATACAAACATGAATTGTGATCAAATCAAAATCATGATCTGACCCCAAGCAAATCATGATAATATTTTTTTGCCATATCGCCCAGGCCTAATATTACTGTATGGAATGAGATCTCATGCCTCAAGAGACGACACAAATGTGAAGAATGATCTCGTAAGATTTTATCCTTCGTCTTTACATTTGACAAGGGCCTGAAAAGGTTAAGTTGTAGCGGTGATATTCTGGCAGAGAACACTTTAAACTGTCCCAGTTTTTATTTTGTAGTGGATAGAACCCTCTATATATTGTGTCTCAGGCAAAAAAGTTGTTTACTATGGTACAGTTTTTTTGTTTTTTTTTCAATTTTATTCATTTCCAAAATGCTCTAAAACGTTTTTGAATAATTGCGGTCCACTACAGCCCTGATGTAAACCCAGATATAATTTGATACAGCATCAAAACTATTGAACATGCACCGATACACACAAAAAGGAATAAACTGGATTTAATTTACTGTAAACCCGAGCTGGTAGAAAACCACATGGTGTCATTTTTTGTTGAAATTTACATATTATAAAAAAGAACATTAAATATATACATTATACACATGTAAATCTGCATTGGTGTGGACTGAAGAGTTCTAATCTGGACAAAGCTTGGACTTGTGCCCGGCTGGACCACGTCACTGGGCCTTGAGCGAGTTCTTTCTCTAATGTAACATGACAGATTCAGATGACCTCGGCTCATTGTGCTCTGACCCACGCTTCAGTCTCATGTATGACTGAAATATTTAATCATTTTACACAATGCATAAAAACCGCAGGCAACTTGTATCCCCACTCATAGTAACCTGCAGTGTTTCCTTTTTCCCACAAAGTCATACTTTCCATGTTTTTTTGCAAAAATTATGTCACATAGTATTGTATGTTCTATTTTTAGACGTTACAAGTGAATAAAGCTCAAGATGTAGGGTCATGTGATGTTTTGTTTAGTCTTTGAAATAAAATTCACACTTAGGTGCTAGGGTTGTCAAAAAATAAGGGTCAGAGATATATATTTAATAGTTTTGCCAGTTTTTTTTTTTCCTTAATCGTTTCTTGTGTAATTCTTCATTTTTGCTTTACTTTTACCATTAACTGTTATAGCTGTTCATCTCCACACACAGGCTCAAAAATCCATCCTTTTCTTTTCTTTTTGGTTCCTTATTTTGTTACAACAAGCAGTATAAAGAGGGAAAATGCATATGCTTGAAAGACTAAACACCTGACTGAAGCATTGGGCCTTTAGTGGCGGTGACGGCAGGCAGCAGGTGGCGTGTGTCCCACCTCTAGAGGACAGCCGGGCACACGCTCCCCGCTCCAGCACTGTTTCTGACTCACTGCACCTCACCAGAGTCCACTGTGCCCGGACAAATGCAGCTCTGTGCTCTGTGCTCGTGTGGACAGGTGAGAGCTGCCTCAAACTGTCAAGAGAGGGGACTGGTACGTCTGAAAACTACTTTTATGAAAATATGAAACAAGTTCAAGTAACTAGTAGACTCTAGGCGACTTAATTATTATATCACTATTTTTATGTTTATGTCTATGAAAAACAAAAATATAGGCTGGGTTCTACTTAACTTATGACACAATATATATATCCTGATACTGCACAGTACGATATGTATGCCGATATATCCTGGAAATCCAACCGATGTGAAAATTTGACTAAAAATATGTTTTGAATATGTAGGATTATTCAATTTATCATTAAAGCCAGCGCCTTGCTACTGCCAGGGGCAAAATACGGCCCTCAGTCTTAATGCAGTAGTCAGCAGGTTAATAAAGATTTAACTCAGATATTTTTATGAATATATGTTGTTTAAAAGTATCTGAACGCCTCTCTGTATCGATATGCGTACTGCCAAAAATATCTGTCACAATATATTGCAGTATGGATGTTCTGAGTACACTCATAGGCAGCGCTGTCATTTTGTCTCATTTCGTAAAGTTTATGCATATGGTGATTTCAAGTTGATTTGTTTCAAGTTTAAAAACATACCAAAAATAAATAGTAATAATGCTTTGGACAAAGTTATGACAGAACAGTGAATGTCGAAAGTTTTCTCTTTGTAATAGCAAGTGCAATAGCCTTTAGTAAAGTTGAGACTTTGTTCCTCTGTGTTTCTTGTGCCCTTTGCAGCCTACGGTTCAGTGTTAAATCCACCTGCACGACTCCGGGACCTCAGACTCTGACCCAGGACTTTAGAGAGAATGTGATGTAGAGGTAAAATGAGTTGCACAAGAAAAAACGTTTCTATTTTTACAACTTAAATGGCATGCAGTGGTGTAGGTGGCCAAAGAATCGGGCTATGAAACAGAGGTTGGTCGTCTGTTTGAGACCACCCAAACACCTTGCTCTTGGGTAACACCATTACCATTACACTCCAGTCAGTCTGGCTGGTGGCAAAGTGCCTCTTGCTGGACAATTCCCAAAGTATACTGTGAAATGTTGTAGATTGTGTGAGCATGTAGTTACTTCCTGTCTGTCTCCTCCCTGTCCCAGGAGTGCGGCCCTCCCTGGTCAGATAAACGTGTTCTTATACTTACACTTATACGGACTAGTGGTCCACATAGAAATGACTTGGTTGCATAGCACGGTTATGCAATACTTAAAAACACACTAAAGGAACATATTCTGATATTAGCATATTTATTCCCCAAATACTTAAATAATTCTAAAGGACGTATGTAACACATTTATTAACATGTATTACATGATAGTAACTGTAAAGGTTGGGTTAAAAGGCTGGGTTACATTGTTCTTAAAGTTCATTTGCATGTTCTTATGTTTTTCAAATTATTACTGTATTTTGCGGGCCCTACAGTAAATATTTATCATAGTTTCATATTAATCAGGTTGGATTTTTTTTTGTTGAAATTTACAGGAAGTAGTACTCGGCTCTAAAACAAAATCCTTATGTCATCAATAAGGGATGTTCCATCCAAAATGCAGAGATAATTTACCCTCAACAGACACGATTTTGGTTAGTTAAACAATCAAATGTTTTTTCAACTATCTTTTAGTGAAATGTGTAGTCTAACCATGCACTTGAATGAGATAGGTACATTGTATTCAGGGCTCGTAAAGGTGTTATTTATTACACTACAATTTTACACCTTTCATCCAATCTGAGCATATTACTGTTGGTTCACACGTTTGTTTGTTGTTGTGTTTTTTTTTGCTGTTATGGCTGTTTGCCATATGAAAAAGCTGCTACAACCAACCATATTACAACAAGTATGTCCCTTATTCCAGTTGCACGGCGAACACTTACCTCTCGACCCCACAGCAAATGCATCCACATCATTCAGCCGCACAATATTCAATCACCCTCCTCATAATCCACCTCAGCGCTGATAACATACGGCACGCATTATGAGTGGGCGTTGTTCCCTCTTGCTTCTAAACATATGTTACTGCTTATATCTACAGCGCTGACAAAAGCCAATGGGCGATGCATCAGAGTTGTCAGAGTAACGTCATGTATTGCTGACCCCATTGTTTATCAAAGCCTGTGTGGTACTGAGCAGCTGCATGGTCCCACGTTCGGAGCAGGTTTGTCGCAGTGGCCTGGTCTTGCTTACTGCAGTTGACAAAGTGTTTAGGCTCTGCTTGGCTGAGCTCACACACCAGCAGAGGACAAATAACATTATTTTGGAGGCAGCAGCAGTAGTAACAGCAGCAGTAGCAGCAGCAGTAGTGGCAGTAATAGTAGTAGTAATGGTGGTAGTGGTGGTTGTAGTGGTAGTAGTTGTGATTGTTGTTGCTAGGGGCTCTATGGCATTTTGCATACTTATATCCCTGCACATGGCATTGATGTAGGCAGTGACCCTCAGTAAGTAGGCTGAGATGAGGAATGGGTCTAGAGATGGTTGTTAAAGACGACATATTATGCTGTGCCAACGTTCACTTAAGTAGATCATCATTTTACATTTCCTTCCTGCTATATTCTATGAAGCCCTGCAGGGGCCTGAAGTGAGGAAATAAAAAAGTATCCCGTGATCCTGAGAAGTTTTCACAGGATCTCTAAATCCTGAAAAGTTTTCTCAAACTTGCTTTCTGAAGGCCAATGCTTACTGGAGCGCGGAGTGCGGTGGCGCGACACACCGGACAACATGAATGCTGCATATCGGGCTGAATAAACAACTTTTTTGAGCGATTTACACCAGACCTTTGTCTGTAAATTATGGACAAAATGAGAAATGTGGATAGGCCTACGTCTGGTCTGGTCTGCTACATTTGGACGCAGCACCACAGCTCAAAACGCATGCTTTTGGCACATTTGCAATGACCAAACAGGTCTCAGTTTATGACCAACAGAAGCACCGCAGTAAAGCTTGAAGTGAGGGAGATAAAACCACGTCCTCCTCGTCTCTCGATAAACTCATCAGTAACCTGCTCCAAGCTCCGCCTTTCCTCTACTCACACAGCCCTATCATCATGTCTCTCATTTTGTCCATATTTGCAGAACTCTGGTGGAGTTGTTTTATAAGCCTGATGTGCAGTATTCATGTTGTCCGGTGTGACGTACCACCACGCTCCGGTAAGCGTTGGCCTTCAGAACGCAAGTTTGAGAAAACTTCTCAGGATCACAGGATACTTTTTTATTTCTTCACCTATGGCCCCTGGAGGGCTCAGTAATAGTCATACCCAATAGAGAACAAAAACCCCATGACTTTCCTGGTTCTCTTTTTCTTGCCACAGAGGCATTTCACTGCAGCAAGCAACAGATCATTTATGTGTTTTTATTTTATTTTACTTTCTTAGGCTCTGTAGCTTTTTGAACAATTGTGTATGACTCAGAGTAATTCTTTTCACTTTTTTGCAGAGCTGTATGAGGAAGTAGAGGGTCGGTGCAGACAATTTGTGGGCATTCAAGCACCGAATGCAGGACACAACATGAGTCAACAAAAACAAATACATAAAAAAGCTACTGATGCATGGGATTCTTGTATTAGTTTATCAGAATTAGAATTACTTTTGTTCATCAACCAAGAGAAGAGGCGTAAGACGTTTGAGGCATGGTCCTGCTCCTGAACCTGAGTCAATCATATTTACTCATGTGGCTTCTCTCTAAATGTAAATCGCAAATCTAATCGCAGTCTAAATAATGATCAGGAAAATGGCAATTACAATATCTTCCAAAATTGTTCAGCCCCAACTCTTGAGAGTAGGACCTGCATTATCTAGTTTTACTCAGATTGGTGAAAGTCGTATTGCAGGTTAGAAATCCTGTATGTGACAATTTCAGTACCTTTCTGATTGCAAATAAATAACATAAAAAACCCTCCAAATAAATCTTCTTGATGCTTCAAACATTTTGACTTTGCGAGCTGTAAATGGTTCGTAACGTGTGTGGGTTCAAACAGGCACAAAGTCTGCGTCGCCTTGAGGGCTGAGTGTAGTGCGCACTGGAGCGGAGGGGGTTCTAACTTTGTACAAGAAGGCCAGATGTGTTCCTGTGACATCGCCTAAGGGGCTGCCTCCAAAACTAGGAAATGTTTGAGTGCATCGATACGGAACTTGAACTTGTTGTAAAACAGAGACCAAATATTTATAGTGTTCCATTGGTCTTGAGTTGGGAATGTTACAATACAAAATTTTAGTTTTTCATTATTAATTTTCATTATTGTAACTAGACATATGACTATTTCACAATCAAATAACTCTACCCTTAGTTTTATATCTCATGTTGTAGAAAAAGAATATATAATCTGAATCTCTGATGTTTCCCACAGCACTAACTGAGTTTTGGCCCCATCTGCGGGCTGCAGAGGGAATTACAAAAGATAAGAATAAACAACTGGCAAGTTTTCGAGGAGATGGTAGCTACGCGGTTAAAATGGTTGTGATTAAATGATAGAAATTCTCAGAGTTTGACAATGATTTATGGATTTAAAAAACAGCTAAAGATTCTCAAAGCCTCATCACACATCGAACGTGTTTTTGATGGTCGAAGGGGAGAGAACTTTCTAACCAGGATTCATCAAACTAGCGTGAATAAACCCAACTGCAATGCCAGGTGTGTTTTTGATGATGGAACAACATTAGAACTTGGTTAAAAGCTCAAAAAAGTTAATTTCACATAATATTTATCCTTTAATGTGACATAAACAACCTGCTTTATATTTAGCTTATATATTTCCTTATGATTTTTATTTCTTATGAGTATATTATAATCTGAAAAATCAAAATGATCAATAAACCAAATAATCTTGAGTACATGGTTATAGAATTAGCCTAATTTGATAATGGACACCCTGCCACCCAAAGAAAACCTACACAGACACTGGGAGAACAAGCAAAGTCCAATTACAGGAATGGAACCCAAAATCTTTTTGTAGAGAGACAAAAATGCACTATACACTTCAACACCATCTGGAATTTTGGCGTTGCCTAGAAAAAAAACAACAACCAAACTGTGTCCTTGGCAAATAAACAACACTTGCCATTTAGAAAGAGGACAAGTGTCTGCATTTTCAAGTTCGCTTTTTACAATTGTTTTAGATTGGCAGCAAATTGAGGCAAAACCTTTTAAAAAGCACCAATAGACACACAGTAACATCACCACTTTGGAGAATCTACAAGAAGGTCATAGTCATTCGGATAAAAGCCAAGTCGAAAACACAGTTCAGAAATATATTTAGAAAACGCTGCCTTCAAGATGCCAGAGAAAAGCATCCAGCATACTAAATAAACCAACATTTTTTAAATATTAAAAAGAGGTGCGTCGCTGCTCTGCACCGCTATCTGAGTAATTTATTAGGACGACCAAGCTGCCATAGGAAATTGCTATCAGCCAAATATAGCCATTAAGAAGTTGTTATTTTGAGCCATTTGTAGAGAATGTGCGGTAATTGTGGGTGAAGGCGGGTTAATTTTCAAAGTAGATCTTTATTTAACTTTTCTAAGATTGTAATGACTGCTGCTGTGACACTGATGGTGACTTTGAATAATTAACCAAGAAATCTAAAGTTAAATTTAGTTTTGTGCTATTTTTACGAAGCGTGAACACAATAGGTTACAAAGCTTTATGGATTCTTCTGAAAGTGAGGAGTGACACTCTTTTACATGTTTTTTATGTTTTATGAAGAAACAAATAAACTAGATACTTTGCAATACCTGAGAGTAATACAAGTGACTCCACATATTGTCAATTTCATAGTGTCACAGTGAAGTTATGAACCAGCGACCCAAGATTCAAAGGCGCGTGCTGGATTCAACACTTACCACTTGGACAGAAAATCTTAACCTGTTGGAGCTGTTGGTTTAAAGTTGTGAAAAGTTATTATTTTTGAAAGAAGTGAAATATAGCAAAAGTTTAAAATGGTAAAGACATTTTAAATATGGCAACAGCTTTAAAGATCTTCAGGGCTGAAGAGTTAATAAGAGTTTAGAAATACTGAATTAAGAGACATAATTTGCTGGTTACATTTGTATATAATGCAACATAAGGTGTCCTATTAGCATAAAAGTGCAAATGCAAATGTAACATTCAGTTGAATGGTGGAATAATTGAAATTAGTCCTGTCAAAGTTAACTCATGCGATTAATTATGAAAAAAATTAACTACGAGGACTTTGAACAGGAGCAGCTATAATCACGAGGTTGATTTTACACATATAATCCATCGGTCCTCACGTGGATGAGCACAGATCATCAGTGTCTGATGTTTATGAGCGCAGAGCAGAAGAGAGTGGTGCGGCTTTGCTCCGCGCCGCAGAACAAACCAAACACGTGGTGGAGATCACGTGTCGAAGCGCGTGTGCTCCGTGACGAAAACAAGCACGCGTGTGGGCGCTAAAACAAGTTAACTGGACCAAACAATTCACAAACTATTACAGACGCTTGTAAACGTCTGTGTTGTTCTGTGAATGTACAAAGGGCCCATAACCCATTAAACCTGTAGTTTGGGTCATGTAGCTTAAACATGTTCCACAGATTCAGCATAAAATACAATGTCTATTCTTAATTAGTTAGGCTTTTAAATGATGTATTTAGATCTGTGAAATAATAAAATAATAACATTTCCAGAAGAAAATGTGCAAAAATACTTCAAAATAGATGTGTTCATAATGACACTTGAAAAAGCGCATGATGCGATTAATCGTGATTAATCACTGTTCCAAAGTGTGATTAATCAGATTAATGTTTTGGTTTTTTTATCGTTTGACAGCACTAATTGAAACCAAACAAAGTTTTGGCTGAGGCAAAAATTAAAATAAAAGATTGTGCACTCAATAAGAATTGAATATTCACTGCCAAAGTATTATCTTATAGTTTTATTGATTGTATATACTTTTATAAAGTGGTTAGCTCTAATGCTAACTGTAGATGGTTACTCTATACGTTAAGGCCAAATTGCTCTTGCTTTAACTATGTAGTACCTACATTAATTTGGTGTGGTTCAGTGGTCATTTTTCAAACCTTTATTGAAAAACAAACAACTAACATTATTATATATCTACCTTGAAATGTAGTCTAGATATTTGAAACACTGACTTTATAACCTATTGAAAAAGATTGATTGATCATTGATTTTATATGTAAATAATACAAGAATCTCAATGTCAGAACATGTCTAAACTCAGGTGCTGTATGACAGGGGAAAATTGCCTGAGAGGAAGGTTTCCTTCACTTCACCATAAGCATAGTCACTCTGCCCACGTGCTTTAAGAGTTGTGGTCCTCTTGTGCATGGTGGATTATTGATTGCATTTGCTTCTTTACTGTTTTTCACGAGGGACTTTAACTCTGCTCATATTAGCTTTGGTGGTTGCTTTGTTTGGAGGTTTGTTTCTTCTGTCTTTGGGTTGTGTCCAGCGGGAAGTGTTTTGTTGGGACACCTTTGTGACAACTCTCCACCCCCATCTGTTTCTGTCCATCTGTCCCTACATCTCACCGTATGTTTTTAGTTTCCCGTTCAAAACAACTCTTATAACATGCACTGCACTCTTCGGATTGTTACTATCCTTTAAAAATGCTCTTTAGTACCTTACATTTTTAATGTACTAAAGGAAATGATTTCTCTGCTGTGTTCAATGAGTGCATCCAGCCAGCTGATGGCGCCTAGTGCTGAACACAATTTAGTTGACGTCCAGGCTAGCAGTAGCAGTTATTGTGTTAAGACAGCAGAAATGCTCAGAACAAGTCTGGCAATGGACTTAAAACAGCCAAAGATTCTCAATAAGTGACATCTAAAATCTGAAAAAAAAAAAACAGCATTGATTGAGGGATTCAGCAGGGAGTGTATTTGACGGTTGGAGAGGATTTTCTAACCAGCATTCCTCAAAATGGAGTGAATGCAGCTTAATGTGACGGAGCATTGTTAGAACAGGGTTAAAAGCTCAAAAAAGACTTGGACGTTGCTTGTATTCACTTTATATTTTAATGCAGTCTACCTATGTGAATATTATTATGATAATTATTGGAGTTTGAATATTATACATTATAATATTATATTATTATATTAATATCACAAAACAAAAATACAAAACATTTATTATTAATGATTGAACCAAACTTATAGTAAATGACAGCATTTGCTTTCACATTGTATGAATATAGTGCAATCTTAGTTTAACTCATTAACTAATTTCCTCAACTTAAATCAAATTTGCAACATACATTTAAACCGTAATGAAATATAAAAATACAAATGCATATTATTCTAATAATTATTACAATAAAATATAATATATATAACCCAACAAATGATATCCCCCTTTCTAAAATACTAATTCTAATACCCGCACTGTTGATTTGAATATATATTTCTAGCATTGCGTGCCCTCGCCCTGACACACTGCCTGCATGAGCTCATGTGTAGATCAGAAGCAGCAGCCTGTTCTCCAGTTGGACCCTCGGCTCCCTCTGGTTCAGCAGATGGTCTCGATGTCCGAGCGCAGTGCACCTTTTGGACACAACAAACCTCCCCCTACGTCCACCGAGCTCTCCCTACCACCACATCAGGTGCTTATATTAAAACAGTTTTTGTGTTACAATTATTGTTAGAAAAAACAGCAGAATTGAACAGTTATTCAGAATTATTGACATAATCCCCAAACAACAGTGAAATCTTACATTTTCTTTCATTCCCATTATCCTAACACGTCCCTCAAGTTAATTTGACAAAACAGCGAAAAAGTACTTTGTTATTAAGATGCATTTTTTGACTATAAATTGAATAAAAAACAGTAAAATTGTAGGATTGAAGGATTATTATATTTTGGTTTGTACATTTTATTGTGACTTGAATAATGACAATTAAAGATTAACCGAATAATCTTGACATCCCCATAATAAAATTAATTTGAGATGATCAGTGTCATTGTGGAGCAAATTTATCCTCAGAAAAGTCACTGAACTTGTCCTTGGCATATGCTTTATTAAGATTTTGTAAAAGAGCTAAATTAAATGAAACAACAAACCAGGATCCCCTATAGGCTGTTTTTCTCTGGATCTATTTCATCAAAGACATCATTAGTGCCAGTTTGTCTTTCCAACTAAACACTATTTGCATTCATTTGTTTACCTGAAAGCTTTAGATTGTTTTAAGTATAAGGTAAATAAGGATGAATCTGACCTGCAACGGAAAACAAAAGAACAAAATTTGCATAGGAGTGTTGTCAGGCTCAATAGTTTGCAAGTCTGTAAAAGCATCCACATTTTAACAAACGCTCTGAAACTCTAAAGATGTTTTATTATGCTAAATTGGCCTGTGTTTTTTAGCTTTTAGCGGTTTTGCTTCCTCATCAAAAGTGAGTTGTTTTGTTTCATTTTCATGCTTGAATAATTGTGTTTATTTATTTATTAACCTTTAAATTAGCAGGTAAGCGCCCATTGAGATCAAGACCTCTTTTTCAAGCGTGACCTGCAGTATATTTACACCGTCTCCCTCTCCAAATCTCACAATCCTCTGTTCTCCTTTGTGATGTCATTAGGTGGTGATCATAGAAGTGCTCCTTCATGTTTTTACACCTTGCCGTTGCCTTTCATTGGGCAGATGACGACGCTACAATGCATCTCAACTTTTAACGTATCGACACAACTGTATTTAGTTTTGTTCTTGCGCCCTCTGCTGCAAAAAGTTGCAGTTGCTGAAACGTTTCAAGCTGTAAAACATCAAATACAAACGTGAAAATGTTCAAAAAGTATATCAAAAGGACTGAATAATGTATAAGATCTTTGAAAATACCACTATATTACATTATTTACCGTAAGTTTTGGAGAGCTGTGCAGCGCTGTTCTGTCATGCCTTGTTTAACCTCATGCCACAGCCTTGGGAGTCAGTGGGTTTTGTGTGCAGCCAAAGTTAAATGAGAGAGGACAGCATGACGTGGCTATATTTGGTCCATGGAACTAGGGGCAGTAAGATGGCCGCCCATGTCACCTGTGTGAAATTACAACAGGGTCACAAAGGTGCAGAGGAGAGGAGAGGTGGTGTGGCTGGAAGTAATTGGAAAAAGTTAGTTTTATAAAGTTTGGTGTCTTGTTTTTAATGACTTGTGACATTCTGGTACAGGTTTGCCAGCATAGGGCTCGGGATTTTGTCGTCACACATAAGAGTTTTCACTTAGCCCAATGTCAAACCAACGAAGATGCCAAATGTACAGAATCTATGGATGTTTTGCACCGCTGCCAAAAAACATGGCGGATTTGGTCAATAACGGTCGCTTGTTTAGGCTATTTAGCTTGGGACACTTTTTACTATACATTTCTAGTCAATGTGAAGATTGATACAGATGTAGATATGTGTTTGTATATATTTTGAAGTACACACTTTGAATACCACTTCATTGGTTAAACTGCCTTAACTGATATCCAACTGTTATCTAAATAATAACTTTTGTCATTTGTGATTCCCTAGTACAGGGCTAGCTTAGACCTGGTTTGGTCTTGGTTTAATCCCTCTTCAATTCTGCTTTATCTGTTCTATTCTGGTTTGGCACTTTGGAGAGCAATGTGTTTGACATTTAATTTGTCTACAAAAATCTAAGATTGCAGCGGTGATTGTATCCCCTTTGAAACAGATCTGGTGTTGGGGAGAGTTTTTGCTTCCCCAAATTTAGTGTGAAACCTTGCCCTCAGGAAAATTAAGTTGACTAACCCTAGAACCTTGACCTTTCTGCCAAAACTATGTTCACATGGTAAAATAAAGAAGGTGCTATTATTTTATGTTGAAAATTACAGCCTATTGTTTAAAAAAAAAAGAAAAACATGGTCAAATTTTACACTAGTTCTGATATTTGTTGCATTTTAATTGCACTTTTCAGTATTCCACAGCTGGTGTCTGATATCACACGTCAGTCTAACCTCCCTGGGGCTTTCTCCTGCTCCCAGTTGTTGTCATCTCGCTTAGCTGTTGTTTATTTTCCGTTTTTCCCCTTGGATGCAGTCCACCTGTTTGCCTTTTGATTCAGCTCCCGTCAAAGCATCTTTCAGTCACTGTACGCTGAACGTCTCTTCTATACTCTGTATTATGAACACGCTCCATTCACCCTGCGCTGGAGTCTATGAATATGTCTGAACCAAAAGCCCGAAAGGGGATTCTACAGAGTTATTGTCCTTCATAAATGTGAAGTTATTGTGGCTGTCATGACTAGATCTCCTCCTTCTATGTTGGTTTGTTGTTAATAATAGACGCATAATTTCAAAATAACAATATGGGATGTTGCATTGTCAAGACTTGTTTGAGGTTTTGATAGGTTGCAGGTATTACTAAATGCTTAGCAAAAGTGCTAAGCGGATTGTGCTAAGTGGTTATGTATACAACAATTATTATTTATTAATTACTGTTATAATTACTGGAAGTAGCCCAAAAAGAGTTAAAAACAGTCATGAGGCTGGAGTTCTAATGCAGGAGAAGTTAATTTCCATCAGTATGGGACCTGGGACCTGGAGACATGAACGCTCAAGACATTGCGATTGTGTGTATAGTCTGGCTGGAGGGAGTCATGTATGTCGCTGACAACTTAGGCAAAGATAACAAGAGCTGAGCTGGCAGTGTTAAACTGACACAGGGGAAGTATGTTGTTTTCTTATGTGAACTAATAATAACAAAGTAACAACTGAAAAACATTGTACTGGAAAAATAGTCTGCATACTATTGTAAATCTATACTTTAAAAAAAGTTAATAGTACTATACTATTTAATGATTAATACCACTAAAGCCTCTTTTTATATGAAAAATAATGTACAGACACAAAACTGAATCTGCATCGACAAATATCATACGTTTCCCTCCTCCTCTTTCTCTTGTCGTCTCGGCTCCGTGTGTGCGTCCATCCTGGCTCCATCAGCCCACCCTGAGCAGACCCACTCTGACAGATCTGCTCAGCTCTGAGGCCCCAGACATGTCCCTGACCCCTCCACTCACCCACCACGCTCGTCCCACAGCCGTGACATCATCAAAGTGGGGCACGGGTTGGCCTCAGGGGGCATGACTCACCGAGCATGAGGGTAAAGTCGACATTTAGACCGGGGTATTTTGAGAATGGGTTTATTTGCTTTTTTGAATCATAGGTTTGTTGTCGAGAGTGGTCCACGAATGCAGTGCAATATAATGAATGATTTTTATTTTTATTTTTTTATTTTAGGGAAAGTTAGTGGTAGAGTGGTGGCACTCTACCACTGTAGAGTTCTACCAACTGTTTTACTGACGTGAAATGTATCTTTGTTAAACATAGATTAGGCGAGTTGATGATGCTTCATTTTAACTTTTGCTCACCTTGGTCTTTGAAATGGTATAACTTGCGTCCATATAATGGACAATAATATAATAATAGGATAATAATATAATTATTTGGGTTCCTGGACTACACCGGGACTAGAATAGGGCCAGGATCAAGTCTACATCAGGACAAAAAACAGAATCAGGCCAGAACCAGATCAGAAAAACTACAAAATGCACAAACAAAAAAGATCTCCAGAGTATAAAAAGTGTTTATCAGTTTATTGAAATATTATTAATCACACCAAGATTGAGAAGTGAGAAGAAATTCAGAGGATTGATTTTTGATCCTGTATCCCCAAAGAAAAGAGCACAATAAATCTGAATTGATGTAAAAACAAAGACAAACACGTTCATATTTCTTTTTTCTTCTTTCTTTTCTATCAAGTGTAGTTTGCCTCTAATGGTCAAAAAGTTTTATACAAAAGATGTGCAGATTTCTAGTTCCAAACTAGACCCTGTTGCTATGTTCATTTTTAGCCTGTTTGAGTCTGCCCCCTGCTGCTGCCTGCTCTGTGTTCCTCTGCTGTGGGCTGGCAAAGGGACCACAATTCTCCGCTCAGCTCCTGGGGAGATCCCAAACTGCACAAGACAGACACCTATTATAACATATTGAAACCACCATGCAACCATTTGAAATCATTTGGGTTTTTTGTTTGTTTGTTTTTTCCACTACTGACCATGAAACCACACCTTTTTGAAGAAGTGATTCTGTAATTGTAACTGTTTTTGTACTAGATTATTATTTTTTTTTTTTTTTTTTTTTTTATTTTTATTTTTTTTTTTATTTTTATTTTTATTTTTATTTTTATTTTTATTTTTATTTATTTATTTGTTTTAATTAAATATTTGAACATCCAGAAAATGTCAC
>CM033620.1:32114785-32184680 GCA_019453435.1 Rhinogobius similis | reverse complement strand
AACTTGGTGACAATCATCCTGAGGTGGGGGCACCAGAAGTTATCCAAATTATTAAGATGGGTATTACGGTCTCCGTGCGGCGAATATGCTCGCAAACTTTGCCAACATTTTTACAAAAGACAGAAAAACCCCATGTTATTCCTTTGGGAAAAACTCAAAGTCGCTCAAATTAAACTTTGTACTTTTAACTGCACTCCTCCTCGGGCGTAAGCCGACCATCCTGAAATTTGGTGAAAATGATCTTGAGGAGTGGGCCATCTAAAGTTATCCAGGATTTTAGCACAAGTATTACAGTCTTTGTCTTGGCAGCCGCAAACTTTGACCAATTTTTACACATTTTAAATTAAATATGAGAAGTAGGAGGCGTAGCGCCATGGATTCGGCAGCAAGTATTTTATGAGGAGGGAAATGGGCGCCGTAAGCGCCTCTGGCGCTATGGGCGAAGCGTGGCGCTGGCGAGGCCGATCATTGCCGCTATGCGGCTATATTTGTAACTGTTTTTGTACTAGATTATTATTTTTATTTTTATTTTTATTTTTATTTTTATTTTTATTTTTATTTATTTATTTGTTTTAATTAAATATTTGAACATCCAGAAAATGTCACCAACTAATTATAACATTACAACTCTGACTAACTCATTTTGGATTTGTAACTTTTCTTCAGATACAGCTCAGACTAACTTTTCTTTTAGTGACCCGCTTTGTGGTGCCTTTGCTTTACTAAAATTTAACCTGTTCAGTTTTTTGAAATATAATGTAATACATGAGCAATGTATTGCTCAAATAAAAAGCATAATTAATGTGTGGAGTTACGTCTACTTCTCTAAAAAGTAAATGAAAATGCAGACAGGCCTACCCTTTACCCAAGGCTGTTAAATAAACCAATAAGCTAACATAATTTATGTGTCTGAAAATGGTCAAGGTCATGATGAGTTTAGAGATGTCACATGGAGAAACTTTTGCTAAATTTGACGCCGTGTTTGGAGGATTATTATCATTTTTTGTTTTGTTTTATAGAGTTGACAAAGTGACAAGCACAAGTGAATGTGACCGTGTAAAGTCATAACACACATTCAAATAATAATTTTCTTCCATTTGAACATATTGAACCATGAGTTAGGTTAGGTCCTCAAGTCTCTCAATATAATGTTGCACCTTGATAGATAGATCGATACATCAATAGATCAATAGATAGATTGATTGACTGATTGAGAAGCAACTGTCTGGGGAATAGTCCCAGGCGGGGCTATTTTAGGTTATATAATGTTATTTGGCGACTCTTTATGATGAGAGTAAAAACTGACAACAATAGCGGAGGTGCCATGTATGTTCTGGAATGAAAGAGTTATTTTATGTTGTTATGTTATTTTATTTCCATTTGGTGGTTTGGTTTTACAATTGTACAAGTTCATATGTTTGTTATTCTGATATTATTGTGTCTTGTCTGGTGCGTAAACATGGCAGTTGCTGTGGAGGACAATAGACTAACACTTGTTCTATGTGCTTTTAGTGATTTGCAAGCCAAATAAGGCTATTTAGAGCTCATTTTTACATGAACAAACAGTGTGGGTGTGTTAAAACTTTTGTTTGTTATTGAATTTCATTAGTTACCTTCATTACACACAAACACAGTTACAAACATCCCAATGACTAGGCCTAATTTATTTTTCAAGGAACACGACTGGGCAGAATCCGTACGTAAATCGTCATCAGCAGCCAGTGCTCTGACTAAAAATACCAATTATATAGTTTAAAATTGGACGTTCAGTTGCGTCATATTTTGGTATTTCTGAGTGACTATGTTCACTTACTGTGTGCATTCCAGTAAAGTTTTGACCTGTATATAATCCCTGGTCTCAAAGCTACGTTTTGGTCCTGCAAAGTCTGATTTACAAATGAAGCACTGCTCTCTGGTTGCTTACATGTTGTTTCATCCAACAAAGTGTGTAAATAGACAAAATAGGGAGTGTTGCCTGGTTGTTACTTATGGTTCGTTCTTCTCATCCATTCTCTTGTCTCAATCTAAAACATGCACAACATGCTCTTGACTAATATTCCTGTTCATGATTTGGAGATGACTGTACAGAATGGTTTAGCACAATTTAAATCTAACTTTATTTTATTACATGCACATTATAAACTATGTGCACAGTTTTTAATGGAATATATACCAACTCTGCTCAGTGCTGTTGAAATCTCCCCACACTTTTAGCCTGTCTGCTCTGGAGTTTGAACTTTAGTCTGGTTCTGGCAGTGAGAGCGCTAACAAAGACATGAGGGAGGTGGCTGTTAGCTCCCGGATTAGATGCCTCCGCTGATCTGACTCATCCCCATCAGCAGAACAGGGCCTGGGGGACAAAGGAGGACCACACTGGCCTATAGCTCCAGAGGAGAAGGCTGGTTCGACAAGTGGATGGGAAGAAAGTAAAAGAGTGCTTGCTTGAATCTATGTCTTAGACTGTTTACTATAAATGTAAGGACCAAGCGAGTACTACTAGCATGCTAGAACTAAACCAAGTGTACTTGAATTAAAATGGGTCTGGATAAAATAACTAAATAAATCACCTGGTAGAAAAAACATGGGCTGCATCAGGACCAAAGCACGTCTAACGTGGAACTAAATCAGAACAGAATCAAACCATGTCTACATCACGATTAAACTGGACCTAAACCAAGACTAAATCAGAATCCGAGATTATTGTCAAATTCACTAACAAAATGCACTGCTTTGGTGTAATGTGCAACATATAACTATGAATAAAATAGTAGCATAATATATAAAAGAAGGCGTGCATAAAATTAAGAATAAAATAAAAAGAATAAGAACTTAGACGATATACAGAAAATGTACAGGTTGGCTAGATAGTAGTGCAAATGTGGCAGTGCAAAAATATAGTTCTTATGTAATATGTTGTTAAAGTGGCAGGTGTTACAAAGTGTTCATGAGTCCAACAGCAGAGGGAAAGAAACTGTTCTTGTGGCGGGAGGTTCTGGTCCGGATGGACCGTAGCCTCCTGCCCGAGGGGAGTGGCTCAAATAGTCCATGTCCAGGTGAGAAGGGTCAGCTGTGATCTGACCTGCTCGTCCCCGAGTCCTGGAGACGTACAGGTCCTGGACAGATGGAAGGCTGCAGCATCACCTTCTCAGCAGAACGCACAATAAGACTAGACCATGAACTAAGATCAAGCTAGCTCTAAATCTAGACTAAACCAGGTGTATAATGAGACTAAATGAAGGTGTGAATCAACCTGGGGAAAAAAAAAAACCTTATCTAGACTACACCAGGACTAAACTAAGATTTAAGTTGTGCATATTGCACAACAATTTGGCATTTTTTTATACTTATGTTTGTATCGATTAGTATCAGTATCAGTTTCCTTTTACACTATTCTGCTACAACTGCTAGCAATGTAACTTCATGTTCTATAGAATAACAATGATTACATAGATATAGTCATTTTCACTGAGAGCTGTGGCTCTGCTGTGGAGTCCAATCAGAGCCTCAAGCACCCTAGTCTGCACATACATAAAGAAGGCTATGGATTTGAGAGGCGTGGGTGCTAATGGGTGCTGCTTCAGATGGTTGTCCACTGTAATAATTTACAGTGGACAAGTTACTGAAACCAGGTAGTGCTGTTCTGTGTTTTTAAAGTTCAGACACCTTCAATAGTTTATCTATTTGGATCATATCAGGGCCTAACTTTTTAGCTATTTGTCGTCTGCTGGTTACCATTGTGTTTTGCATACACAGAAATCATGGCTGAAATTACTTTTACTTGTCATCTATGCATAATTTTGATGTATAAAATATAACGATCCAATCTTTAGGTACCTATAAGGTTGGTAAAAAACTGGAATAATTATAAAATAGGACTTTGATGGAAAAGGATGGCATTATCTCTTACCATGTTTTTTTGTCATTGAACCCACATAGTTTAAAATTAAAAAAGCACTCTAAAACGCAGATCGTTTGGGGTTTATATCGCGCCTCTCGACATGCACAGCCATCACCGAGCCCACATGCCGCCCAGCTGTTCCATTAAACGCTCTACTCTGAGAAAAAAGTGCCTCTTTAGCTGTCGTGCGTCGTTAATAGAGCTTGCCCTCTCCAGGTGCTGATGCAAACGCGCTACGCCAATGCTCAGAATGGCCGGGGGTACACTGATACTGGTCATAAACTGCCAAATAACCACTAACCAAGATTATCATTTTTCTTGTGCTGCAAATTGATGCATTACCATTTACGTATACTTACTTGTGCAAATATCACTATCTATTACATATGCCATTTTCACTCTAACCGCTACTACAATAAATACTACAACAACAGGTCTACTAATAACAAAGACTGGTAAATCAGTTACTTTCAGATTTCGTTTGCTGTACCAGTTCTTATTCTGGTTTACTTTCGGTTAAATACTTCTGGAGGAGAAGTCCGCTACCTTGCTGGCCAGGTTATGATTTTACTCCTGGTTGTGCCCAAGTTTAGCTCTTATTCTAGTGTGTTTGAGCTCCTCAGTGCTGCAGACTAGAGCTGTGTCTAAATGGGCTCGTCAATCACAGAGTTGGCAGAGTATGCAGTCGTCTTTTCATCGTGTTTGTACTGCCATTCAAATGTTTACCTCCCAACTGCCCATCTCTATGCAATCAGAGCTGTGTGCGCGGGTTGTTAGTCTGTTTGGGGCTGTGATTGACTCAAATGCTAGATAAACAGATCTTGTATTTTCCCTGGATTTGACTGAAAGGAGAGGCTGATGGCTGGTGAACCTAACCTTGAACTCTGTAATTGAAGCCAGTGTCAAAATGTGTTGTGTTAGAATCTATTGTTAATGGTAATATATTATGCTAATAATATTGTGTGTTAGCTTTTACCCATAGACCTAACCTGGCTCACGGCAGATTGATAGCTTTATCACTCTGAATTGAATTCTACACATTTATCAATCTGGACAGCCCTCGCCGAAAGCTGTTAGGAAAGCACATAACGTCATAACAAACATTTGAAACTGATTGGCTGAAGCGTCACAACAGCTGAACAACCCGAGAAATCACACTGTTTTTGAATCCAGGTGAGAGAGAAGGATAGACTTCTTCCTCGTCCTCAAAAGCACAAAGCACTTCTATGTGCATGTTTTTGGAAAACAAAATAGTCCGTAAACCTGCTGAAATGGACCAAAATATGTTGGTTCACTGTAAACCCAAACTAGTTAAATTAACTTATCAATTATGAGGAAACAGATTACATAAGAAGTTTTGAGTTAAGCGTTAAGAGTTAACCTTTGTACTACAACTTATAGTGTGTGATTAAATTAATACAACTAAAGAAGTGTTCTGAACTCATACCATATAAGTTAGTTAACTTATATAACACTTGTCTATAGCAACCTTAATTATTACTGTATTATTGTTCATATTTGTTTACTTTTATTTATTTTTATTTTTATTAACTGCTAATAACACAACCAGACTAACTAAGACAAAAATCCCACAAAATGTGAAGTTAAGTTTCTTTATTTTGTCAATTCAAAAATTTCTACTGTTGGAAAATGAGTTGTTTCTCAGAGTGGTGATCATTAGATGTTTGCTGGTTCTGGTTGATCACAGGGATTCACAGGACATTGATCCATGGCACAGCTGGCTCCTGAATCCACACAAAAATAAAAACAAATACTTATTAGAATAAAGCAAGAAGTCATAACTTTTTTTAATGCCCAGTGCATTATGTACTGACAGGATAAGTCTTAAGAGCTGGGAGGCCTCTTCTATTTTTCACGTTGATTTCAGATGCTTCAGTAGCTGGACATCAGAGTGTTGTTTCTCCTGTAACAGAACATTGACGTCATTAGATTTATAACTGCTATTTTTGAACAAACAAATAAATAAGGATTATTTGTTTGTTCACTGTATACAAGACCGCTTGTATACCACTGTCTTATTAGAAGAAAAGAGAAATTTAATTTGAAAGAAGACAGAATGAACTTTCAAAATACTGCATAAGGAGATGCATTGACTTTATCGTTGCATACTTGCACTGAAAGCAGAGGGCTGTGTGATTCTTCATAAAGCTGCTCTCCATCACACAAGCTTCTACTGATGGCACACAAGATACATTTAGAATTTAGAACACATCGAGGTGATCCCTCATTCGTCCAGGCGTGTTCCATCGTAGAAATGGTTTCCAGGCGTCCGGATGACAACCCCTGAAACCCTTTCTACAATTTAGAACACAGTTATAGTCTACTCTGGTGATACATACAGAAATGTACAGTTGGATAGACAGTGCAAATTGGCAGTGCAAACATGGATCATTTCTGATTGGACATATGCATTATTTGTGGATTGAACTTTTTTTTAAATTTTGATTTCTGTCACTATAAAGCTGTATAAGCTCAATTGACTATTCGGGTTTACAGTGTTGTTCAAACCCCACAGCGGGATAAAAATTCACAAGAATTCATGTGGCAGGGCCAGGTTACCATAGACCTACAGAGATGAGAAATGTCCTTTCCTACTTTTTGCTGTTTTGCCTTCTGAAGTTATGTAGCAGTGATTGTTCTGTCTCATCCAAATTAAAAGTGAAGGAAATTCTCATATAAAAGTATATAACTTGTTTAATTCATGATATGTATGTCATTTATATGGTTTCCTCATCATCGACCCGATGAAAGAAGAGGTATAGTGGTCACTGTCAGAACCACAAAAAATCAGAAATCTCATACTTAAGGGTGACATTATGTAGTTGGAAAGAAATTTACTGTATACTGTTTATAGCTTGCAAAATGACCTAACATCATGACCATTTCCTCCCAAAAGTATGATTATTTCCATTCCGATCCATTAACATTATTTAACGATGTAGGTTTTCAATTTATAATGTTATAAACCAATAAGAGAGACCTAATAGGTGGCTCAGCCTTCACCTGTCTTCTTCTTGCCGGATGCCAGTTTGACTTGATAAGTGTTGTATTAAATAAAACAGCTAGACTCTAGACTGTAGAGTAAAAGACTCAACAATGTCTTTTATCTAGGCTTTGGCCTCAGGTGATGGGTCATTTCCGATCTGCTTGATAGTTCAAGAGGATCTTGGCTAATACTAACAGGTTTAACAAAAAATGCAGGGAACTGATGCCAGAATTCTAGAAAGCTCCCAGACTGGCTCGATGGTGAGTGATTGTTAGCATCAAACCCTCCATCTCCTGTTATGTCTAAAGCTTTTACCTGTATTACAACGTTTCATTTACACATTTTCAAGAAATCTTACATATTTGGGTTGTTTTCCTCCTCAGACTTCAAAACCTTTGCTAAAGTTGAAAGGATCCTTTCACCACATTTTATTGCTTTTTGTCTAATTTAATTTGTGGGAATGTGAACTAAGCCTTGTTTTATACAACATTGATCATTTATGTGAAGTTGTACCAATTAAAAGATATTCCTTCCCATACAGGCTAATTACAGTCAAGTCAATGGGGGAATTTATTTTTGCTTGTGAGAAAAATGCCATCATACTTGATTCTGAGTTTGCGTTGGTGCAGAAGTGCTGCCTAGTTTGCCACCACTACAAAGATTTCCCAGCTGTCAATCTACAGTTTTGTGCTAGCTTGAAATATGCAACTTCAGTTCCTGTGACATTTTTTCAGCTCAAGCCTAACAGCGTGTCTTGGTACTGGGTGCTGTTTTTCATCAGGAACAATGGGTAAAGTATATTGCTCAAGGACACAGCAACAGTGTTCGATGCTATTGAGGCATCCAACCATCAATGTTCAAATTGTTGAGCAAAACTTGGTCTAAAAGTAGATAAGATGTGGAAAAGAAGCAAACTAGAATTCTGGTTTACCAATCTGCTAACTCTGACTGTGAAATGACTTTAGTAATGACATTGTTTTTCAGTGATTTGACAAACGTTAAATGAAAATTTATTTTTTAAGAAGCACTAAAAAGATTGCCAAATATTGAAAAATTTGCAAATCGAGTTGATTCATGGTATTTCAAGATTCACCACTGAAAATCATGTCCTATACCAATCGTATCCATATTTACCAAAACGATAACATGAGATTCCTCTAAGATTATTTCAATGTTTTGTTTTTCAGATTGCGTGTCACTCCAAGTTGTTTCATAAAGGCATCAAGTGTGGACTAAAGCCATTCATTTTGGAAATGCGTGTTTTATGAGGACCTTCTAGAAGACAAGAACAGCACAACATTTCAGTAAGTTTGGCTTTAAACAGGAAAATTGACACGTTTATGTATTCTTAATATTGTGAATGGTCCAGAAAGTTTTAACTTGTGGAATTAAGGTTGCTCCAGTAGATGTCAAAATGCAGCTGTGTTCACTTACATTTCTCAGTGATTACTGTTGCTAAGACTTTGGTGCTTTGACCCTGGCAGGCAGAGCCATTATTATGCACATAAACAAGAGGAGATGAATGACTGTGGAGGAGGACAGTTGCAGCAAAATTAGTTTCTAAACTGAATTATTTTGTCATTAAATAAAAGGAGATTAGGCCTAATCATATACATTAGAGCAAACATGACAAGATCAATATGGCGAGTTAGTGCACATCTCTTCACAAAATGAACCAAGTTTAAAGTTTCACTTTCCTTGTGGAGGGTCGGCCACCTATTAGTCGGAGATATTGTTGTTTTCCTACCTAAAATCTTAAATATAATTATGATTTCTACGTTTTAGTGAAATGTGTTGTCTAACCTGTCATATAGACTTAAAAAATAGACCTAAAAATATCTGTATTACTCTTTTTTGTTGAAAATTAGATTCTATTGTGAAAAAGGGGGTGTGGAATCTAAATCAATGTTGAGTACTGGCTTAGCCTTGTTTTAGTAAGCCATAACGCTATAATGTATTCCAGGAGGCTAAGCATGCTAACAAGTTCATTATTCAGCCTGTGGTGACCGTAATCACCATTTAGCATCAGAAGCTATTCAGCAGTCAGTAACTCTTGTTTAATTGAGCCAAGTTGTATTTGAATAAATATTTGCAAGAAACTAGTGGCATATTTGGACACATAGCAGATACAAGCTAGCTTAGTCGAACTCAATACACAAATGATGTCATGCCATCATGCCATCGACTTTCTCAGAAAGTAGGAAGGGATGATTCTTCTGTTGCTGATTGGCACAGTGAGTTTGACTGACTAGGATGATAGGGTTTGAGATGAAAAAGATTGCTCATATGTGCAAACATTTCTTTTTTTAAATTGTAAAATATAAATTGTGTTAGAATGTATCTAGAATGATTACAATACTTTCCATTTAAATCAAAGTTACTCCCGTAATTTATATGTGGCTCAACTGTGACCACCCACACTTTACTAAGTGCAAAGTTAGGGAGATATTTAGCCAAAGTTTTGGTTTGCAAGCCACTTAACCTTGCTCCCAGTGTCCGCTTATACTGGTGTATGAATGTGTGAGTGTGTGTGCTTCTGTCATCCTTTAAACTCTGAATTTTATGAAAAGTCTATGGGGAAAATGAATGGGAAATGGCGAGTTTGTTAAAGACAGAAAGGTATAATGGACTGGGATTGGCTGACAGTGAAACATGGTTGGAAATAATAACTTTATTTTTTTCATAACTTTCAAGCAAGTTTTATAATTGTATGCTTATACTCAAATAAATGCGGATATACATTGTTAAAACTCTCACCAGCTATTTGTGTAATTGGTGTGTTCCCACGCTCCATGTCTTAATCTTGTATTAGTTAATAACAGTCATTCATGTTTATTTACTCTTCCTTACCGCTCCATGTCACAACATTCCTAAGCTCTGAACACATGAACCCCATTATTATCGCCTTTATAACTTGCAATTATGTCATGTGAGAAACAGAATTGTATAAGCCCCATTCATTCTATGCTGCCATTCTAGTTAATAGTGTCCCTACAGCTGAAGCAAACATATTAATGCTTCATACAGTGAAAAGAAGTGTGTGTGAATGCAAGCTTTGATTTGTACGATGGCACAGAAATATTTCCACAAATGAATTAGTGAGGCTGCTAACGCAAATGGGAAGTGGAAAAGGATACATTAGCTCCACAGCGACAGTAGCAGCACAGAGGGCCTTTGTGGTCCAGACTGAGTAAACAGATATATTACAGAGGCAGCGTTTCTCAGCCTCCAGACACTACACACAGGCTTACAGAGAGGATTGTGGAGGAGGGAAGTGTGAGAGAATGGATAAAGTTTGCAATGGCGGCAAAAAGATAAAATGGGTCAAGCAAAAGTTTTTTTTAAAGTTGCCATTGGAACCAATGAACTTAAATTAAATGATCTAAATCAAGACAGGAAATTTTATTGGTAGTTTATCAAACTTTTGTTCAGTCTATTGTCCCAGTCTGCACAGGTCAAAGAGCTCATTAGTGCACACGAGGGGCTTAGAGACATTCAAGCATCTAGTAATTTAGCATTAGCTATAAAACTTGATTGCTATTATTGCTAATAAGTACGCGATCATAACAACTACAAACTACACTTTTGTCAAACAACATAAATGCCAGGAACCGTGTTGCTCACAAGTTTGTTATTTGCTCTGTGCAGCTCAAATACCAAGTCTGAAGCTCCAGACATCTTTACTTTTTCTTTGATGTAGCTGACCAAAACAATGAAACAGCACTTGCTACGTCTGTGCTGACTGTAGTTTGTCATCACTGATCTAAAATGATTGCCTGGAGAATCCAGAATGATGTCTCTCCATATTTTCAAACAGATCGGGATCAGTCTGGTCACTGTTTTCATCTCCCCAAATTCAGATGATTTGCAGGTGGCTCAGCCAATCAGGGACTCACATGGTCCATCTGTATCAAAACAAACATGGCTTCTTATGAGGAAAAAAGAAGGGGGAAAAATATCACAGACCTATTTCTGCAGAATCAATGAAGCACAAAACTCTGATAATGTGAGGTAATAGTAGCTTGAGTTTGTTCTAAATGACAGATGACCAATGAGCTCCTTTGATTCACATACGTCCCTCAAATAAACAAATCGGATTACAATGTCAATTTTGAGTATGACTCGAAGCGCGACAGGGTCAGAGGTCAGGGTGACCAGACTCACTCTTCGTGTTGCAGAATTGTGCATTCTGGATCTTAGGCAACTAAAATGACACGTCCATGTTTTTGTTGTTGTTCTTTTCAGTTTATTTATATAAATGTAAAACCTAAACCACAGAAACATGCCAAGCACATGCCTAATATTTGTGTTTTTTTGTTTTTTAAAATCTGTGCAGTTGAATGCGTCTTCTAGCCTGTCTTTGACTGCTACATGCAGCGGTCATGCAGGTGTGTTATTGGGACCCGAGAAATGCCTCAACCGTAGTTCTGTGATTTGACATGCATTTTGAAAATCCTGTTTACTTTGGAGTAGGCCACTTATTCGGTTTTCCTGGCCTGCGTTCCATTTTTTTTGTAGAATAATCCACCTCTATCATGACATTTACAGGTGATTCTGGAATCAAAATGATTAATGAGCGCGAGGCACACGGGTGCCTTTATAGCCTCATCACCTCACAAGTGGTGTGTCTTAAATAATTATCCACATCACCAGACCCCAGTGTGTCAGTTCCCATACATATGGAATATGTCACTGGATGGAGAGATAGTCTCGATACAATAGAGAACGCCATATATTAAACAAAACAAAATCAAGATATTCATTTTTGTCAATATTTCCACCTCTTACAGCTTATCCCAGAATAGTATCACTTACTTTATTGTAACATAATTAATAAGAATCTGTTGCATGTGTCTTGTTGTTCTAAAGCAGCTCTCTGTGCGGATGATATTATCTCTGCCTGAATACAATCGTGTGGATGCAGCTTTTTCTAGCCATCTATGCTAATTGTATCATGCACTTGGCTGGTGTGCGCTGCATCTCCTAATTATACTCTTCGGATTTGAACAGCTGCCCTAAAAATACCCATGATGCCGTTCTTCAGATGCGATGGAGGGTCTTGTATCCGTGAAGAGTGACGTGTTGCTGTTTTTCTTCTTTTTTTCTTTTTTACACCAGTGGTATTTGTAAACTTGAAATCACAAAGCCATGTTTTTTCCTTGCCTCTTCAGAAATGTGAAACTTTGAATGAAATAATAATCTTCAGTTCTGTGCAGGCGTAATATTGTGTTGCTAGGAAACGGTTGTTGGCATTGGAAAGGAGGGCTCCACATATGAAAACATTGGAGCGCTGGTCGGTGTGCTGTGCTGGTTATTTCGGTGCGCGGTGAAATGGGTTGTATGTCGATTTCCCCCGGGCCTAAGTGCTGTTGTTTGGGACCAATTGGACCACACGCGGGACGCTTGTTTATCAATCCACGGCCATTTGAGCAGCATGACCCGCCATTAAGAGCTGACTCTCTGCTGCGTGCCTGTGGTCCAAACGCAGGTTCAGGCTACAGCAAGAGGATTTAGAGCTAGTTCTTGGTTAAATTGATCCAGCGATTTAAGCCGGTTTGGCAGGATATAGATGGCACTGTGGCTGAGAGCAGCAGTCTGCCAGAAGTACACAAAAAGAAGAGGCTTGCACTGCCAGAAGGTCCCGGGTTCGATTCCCAGGCTGGGTTGGGTGTTTTTGTGTAGAGTTTGCATGTTCTCTTCTGGGTTTCATTTGGGTGATCTGGTTTGTTTCCTCTACCAACCCAAAACATGAATCACAAGATCAGGAGATGGGTTTATGACTCTAACAGCTGTACTGAGGGATCGGTCAAATGCAAAGCAATCCTGTTTATTTGGGCATTTTTCTTTTTACATATATATATTTTTTTAGCTTTTATAGTTTTGTCTTGAATGTTCCACGGTATGGCAATAAACTTCTTTACCTCGCATTTATTCATTTACAAGTATTTATAGTGCTAGAAACCTTTAAGATCTTGCATTCTTACAGTGAGTGGGGTCGCCTCTCCACAGATCTGTAACTTGGTTTGGTGGCACTACAGTCATTGCAGTAGATCAGTTAAATGCAGGTGGCAGACACCCTCCACCAGTCAAGTCACTCAGTGCATCTTTAAATAATTCTTCATTGCACTGTTTAAAAGATATAATTCAAAACATCCCTGTCTTGTAGTCTACCCTTGTCATGAAGCAAGCTATTTACTCCCATTTAGCACTGACAGCCCCAGAGCTGTTCCGCGTGAATCAACTTAACGTCGCCATTATCCCTGGTTTGCTTGTCCCAACTCCAAAAGCAACACCTTCAAAATTGACATAAACATCAGAATACTGCAGTTTTCCACAGAAGACTATCTGTAATCACAGCTTGTATGTATTTTTTCTTCTCTAGTACTTGTTTTTGTTTGGTAATAGCCTCCTCCACACTGCCCTCTCTGTGTCTCACCACTGGCTTTCATCTTGTGGCTTGTCGAGACCATTAGCTATGCCCTCTGGCCAACTGGAAAAAAAGTCCATTGACATTGATGTAGCATTTTCTTAACACGTCCCCTCACTCAAACCTCATTTTTTAAATTGGGGGGATACACTTTAGATATTTATAATCCCCCAGGCAGTAGCAGTGTTGGCGTCTAATGTTATTTGAAGAAGAGAATCGGTTTTCGTGTTTTTGCGTAATAGTTTTGACTGCGTGGCATTGCCGGAGGCGTCTCAATGATGGTGGAAGGATGTCTCTAATTTGGCCTAATGGGTGAATCAGCCATCATGTCCTGTTTCCGCGGCGATGCACTAGCAAAGCACTATGCATCAAGCCAATGACACATAAGCTAACATTTGTGTTCGGACATCGGGCTGGAGGAGAGGGAGGATAAGGAAGAGATGGCAAAGTGCGAGGTGCACGACGTAGGAAGCAGTTAATCAGCGGTGAGGGTAAGCGGATCATTTGTCGAGAAATTAGATTAGAGCATTGAACCTACCTCCGGGCGAAAAATATGGGAGAGCATAGCTTTCAAATGGCTGCTATAGATCTGAATGCTTTGTCTGTATTGAAAGGAACATGTTTCTATTTTTATTCTATTATGTAAAGATGCACACTGTAACTTCTCTGGTAGAGGGTCTGCCACCAGCTTGTCAATGCTTTGTCTGGAATGGAATTTCGTATTGTAGCTATTTGATTTTCATTTTGAAATTGGAAATGCTAAATCGGAAATTGACACATTTCCTTTTTTTTTTTCTTTTGTCTTTAAAACCAAAATTGAAAAACATTTTTAAAATTATTATTTAATTTCTCACTGTAAATAACATTTGCTTGTTTAAATGTCCTCACTTGGGATGTTTTTACAACACATTTTGGATAAGACATTTTTTTCCTTGGGTAAACTGCAAAGGTGATGATCTCAAAAGAAGATGAATCACATGTGGTGAGCGCCTTAGGCTGCATCAGTGTTGTAAAACCCACAACACAAATATCCAAGGATATCGCAAATGGTCCTACAGTGCCGATTTGATTTGGTTCGGTTCGTGGATGCAACTGCGAGTGCTGCTCCTTCTGCCTTCTTTGGCCTTTCAATTTAGCACCGAGGGCTCTAATACAGGCGTGACTTAACCGAGACAGAGACTTCTACGGTATACCGCAGGTTCCAAAACCGTGCAACAAAAAACACAATTAACCTACTGTAGCTTTAAATATTTGCAGTAATTGGAAAAAATAAACAGTTAATCTTGACCATCAGAAGGTAAGCAGTTTATTCCCATTTTCCACAGACGGCAGCAGAACTGTGCCACGCAAATAAACTCAGCACCGCTCCAAAACTCCAATATCAACACAAATTGCGACGCCGCTGTTTTCAGCAAAAGACTAATTTTTATTTTCCCAATTGCTTTTAGCCATGATCTTGAAGTATTTTTGAATTACAAATTAGCTGCACATTATGCTGATAGATGCTTTGTTGTGAAGGCAGTTTAAGCGCTCAAATACTCTATTGACAAATGTGAAGAAACTGGACAAACACCAACGCATGCCATTTATCTTGCCGCTATTCAGTTATATTGCTAAAATAAATCAGATCTGACGTGTAATGCCTGCTTTTCTCCATGAAGATGGGATAATATGGTATAGTATAGACACCCCATGTTATCTTTCAATTTTTACTTACTTACATCCTCCATAACTGTGATTTATTTTAAATTGTATAGATTATGATACTAGCCGTGATGCATTGTGGGTAATATGCAGGTGTTTGGAGCAGGTTGTGATGCTGGACAGTGCGAGCAGGAGCAGTCAGGGGTAGGCGTCTCCCAGCGGGCCCCGTGTGCTGCAGTGCCTTCGTTTACATTCCACACACCTAGCCTAGCTTCTCCTCCATGCATCTCTGCTCCACTAAGACGCCACTCACTGTCCAAAACATACATATTTACCATGCTGTCTCGCTCATCTCACGCTACAAAATGAGCTGTTTGTCGCTGTGGGGCTATTTCTGTGGGAAAGGCACAGGGCACAAATCCAGAACAAAATAATAGTGCAAGAAAAATTTTGAGCTTTAGAAATGACATAACTTTAACCATGATATAAATTGATGTTTATTCTTCTCTAAAAACCTTGATTTCTTTTTTTGTCAGTTCATCTTCCTGCTTCAGTCCTCAGTGTGCCAAGGCCTCCCATTAAAACACTTGCTTTCCATAAATGCAAATGATTTAACCTTCAAAATGCAAAAGACCAAGGCCACGGTGTCCAAAATGCAAAAAAACACGTGCGTAAAAATAGGATCCTTAAGGTGTTTAATATAGATGATATAAATCCAAATAGGTTGATTTAATGTGTTTGATACAAAGGAGGGATAGTAAATAGTCCAGGAGACAGCCTCTTCCTATGTTATTATTTTGCTCCCTTTTCCTAACTGATATTTTTCTTTAAAGTAACCTCGTTTAGTGTCTTTTGTTTTACCTTGGCCTTGTTTGGTCCCAAGACCCCTAAAACCCTTGTTTGAACCCAGCCTCAGACGGAATTTTGTTAGCCACATACTTTGAACTGTTTGTGGCAAATTATGATATTTTATTCCAACTATTTAGACTTTTTATACAGTCAAGTCAAGTCATTTTTAGTCAACGTGCCTTTAGTTTGTGAGATATGGTCAGAGTAACATGAATTTAAAGCAACATCATTGTAATTGTGAGATATGTTCAGTCGCCCGATTCTATTTCCCTTCAATCAAACGTTATAATTGAAGAATCATGTTGTATTCCTGAAATGTGCACTAATTTCTATGTATTTTCATCTCATTTGGTCTCGTCTCAGGTGTAACACTGTTGTACAAGTCCAGTGGGTAATAATACTCATGCATGTATGTGTGTGTATGTATGGGTGTGTATGTGTATGTGTGTGTGCGTGTGTTAGGGCTGTAGGCCTTTAGTTGTTTAGTCGATTAGTTGGTCGATGGTATCTTAGTCGACGAAGAATTGTATTAGTCGACTAATCATTTTATGTATATTAAATTATTATTAAATGATTTATATGGCAAAAACAAGAAGATATTGAGTGAGTTAGCTGAAGTTTTTGGTGTAAATACACGGTCTCAAAGTACTTTTCTGTATAAATAGTTGTTTTTGCATGAGTTCCTCTACAGTTGTGTTCTTTTGAGTGCAGTTTGGTTTAGATAGATGTATATACTTCATAGTTTTGATATATTTTTGCCAAACTCCCTTTTAGTCGTCTAGTCGGTTGATGGGGCTGGTCTTTAGTGACTACAGCCCGTGTGTGCGTGCGTGTGCAGTCAATATGAAATCATTCATTGAATAGCATTCTTGAGTCAAATATTAATATAAAAAAATGTCAAATATTAAACATAAAACAAGGTCTAAAATTACCATTCTGAAGACTTAAAAAAAAAAAAGACTTCCTCAGTTACTCAGTTTCAGATTAAGATGACCATTTTACCTTCCAGACATCACTCGATATCGATTGTGATCTCATAAAACCGACATATTGTGTTTCAGTTATTTTGTTTTAAATGTGCACAATGTGCGGTGGCAGAGCGGCTAGAGCTTCTGCCTCTCAACAAGGAGATCGTGGGTTCGAATCCCGCACCACCCCAACATCGTGGTTTCGAATTCCGAACCACCCTAACATCACACGATCTCTCTGGGTGGAGTCTGCATGTCCTCCCCGTGTTACCGTGGGTTCTCTCCGGGTTCTCCGGCTTCCTCCCACCGTCCAAAGACATGACTATGTAGGTTAATTGACAACTCTAAATTGTCCCTAGTGTGTGAATGTGAGAGTGAATGGTTGTCTGTCCTTGTCTCTGTCTCTCTGTGTTAGCCCTGCGACGAGTTGGCCACTGTCCAGGGTGTACCCCGCCTAAGGCCCAAAGTCACTGGGATAGGCTCCAGTCACCCGCGACCCCTAACGGGAATAAGCGGTAGAAAATGAATGAATGAATGAATGTGCACAATGTATCTGGGTTTAGGTTTAAGCGTCGCACAATCTGTGAATGGATCATAAAATTAACCCCCAAAGTGCACAAATATTGCTTGAATCTTGTTTGAGAGTCTACACTAGATGTTTGTGTTTCTTGTTGCGCTCATACACTCCATACTAATTTGGCATACTTCTAAAACAACAATTACAGTGTGATCCATTTTTTGATATGCCTCCCAATATGTATTGTGATAAGATCAAAATTGTGATTTGGCTCCAAGAAAATCAAGCTATTCATTTTTTTTGGAAGGTTTAACACCGATTCCAAGAGTTCACTCAAAACAGATGTTACAAAAAGATGAAATGCACACTTAAATGTGCCCTAATATCTTCTAAAAATTCACTTCAAAGCATGATATAGGAGCTTTGAATGAAACCAAGTGCCGCAGAAACAGGAATAAAACCCTTGCACGTGGGCAGATAACAAGCCGCCTGTACAGTGATTATAACCTCGCGTAACCTTGACAACCGCTTCTCAGTTCTTTGTTGCCGTGAGCGATGTGAGGTGATGGCGAGGTTATGTCGAGGTTGTAACGCGAGGTTGCTAGTTCAATTGCCAAAGGTTGAGATGGTTTGCCAAACATTCCTCCTCCCCCCAGGCGCCTCTAGGGACCCATTACCAGCGGCCCGCCTTCCACCACAAGGGTCTCTGCTCTCAAACTGTTGCGGAACAGCTTCGGCCCGGACTATTCATACGTGCAGACCCCCACGACAAAAGAAAATGATTTATTTACCTAGGAAAGAGGGTTAAAGAAGCATAGGAGAAAAATAGTTACCATTCTCATAAAAAGGAGTATTAAAAAGATCTAGATTGTGTGAGTGAGGAGTATACGGTTTACTATCTGAAAATTCTCCAAGGTGTAACGACACAATCCCGAGCTCTATTGGAAAATGTTTCTCTTTCATTATTTTGAAGCCACAGATTCTGACAATCTGAAGCTCTCTTGTCAGTAATTGAAATGTACACATCGCCCTCGTTTTTCACAAACTAGGCCAAAGCTAATTAACGTCACGTCTTATACCTGGCATTTGAATACAGCTACATTTTGACAGTTTCAAAGCAAACAAACAAAGGTGCTAGTACAGTATGCTGCATGATGCAATACTAACCCTGTCATAGCACCTTAGCGTCAATATTTTAGCTGGTGTCAAAACAATGCTAATTGAGTTTGGCCAGCAGTAGCGTTCTTTGCGTTATGTATATTCAAACATGATGAATGGCTGATGAAAACGCTGACAATAATGCTAACAAAATTAGCATAGAGTTGAGTCAGGCCGATGTAAAGAAACTACTGGGCACTCACAGAGTAACTATGGGGAAAGATAGTCATAGCTAAATCACAATTTTTTTGAAAAATCCTTGTTTTTCTTTCTTAATTTCTGTGCTTTACATTCTGTGCAAGTTAAAGCTAATTTTGTCTAATTGTTGGAGAGTCTGTGCTGGGACAAAGATGGGGTGTTGACAAAGAAGTTTCCAAAACAAAGTTAATAGGAAATTGAAAATTATCCAATTATCCCATTATATAATTATATACATCAAACAGTTGCTGGATTTCTTGTTAACTGTTAATATATGATTAATGTTTATTTCAAACTCAATTACAGTCGATACAGTGCACTGCTCTGTTTTAACAATGTGGGTTTTTTGTTTTTTTAGACATCCACAACTCGGTTTCACTACAAGCCTTTAAAAGACAGGTATAACCACATTTTGTGCAGTGCCCCTTTTGTTCTAATAAAACTTTATGTCATTCCACTGAAGCCGTCAGTCCTCTTCCCAAAAATATCGGCCGATAGCCAATGCTCTACAGCAGGGATCTCAAATTATTTTCCAGGGGGCCAGATATCGCACTGCAATATAATGTTTTATCACTGTAATATCCACAAACAACTCAATTCAACAAAAATATACAGTAACTTCCAATGGAATAAAAATATCACAGCAGGATTGTTCTGCCACATCACTAAAAACAGAGCTCAGGCAGGACTACTCTGATCTTAAAAATGAATGGCATTACAATACGTGGTTCAATTTAAGTTAAATCAGCATAATGCAGTAGGCTATGACAATAATAGAGCTAACTCGTTAGTGCACTAATAACAAATGTAGCTTTGTCAATATATCCACATTTATGTCTTATTTTGCAGACCCTGGTTCTGCCCATTCAAACAATGAAACTTGGAAAAAGTGCTGTCCAAACTCAAGTCCATCAGTGCTGCTGCACATAAAGTTTCTCTTCAACAACTTCTCAACAGACACAGCGCACGGAGCAAACAGCATGTTACTTTTAAATGATCAATTAAGCTTAAATAAACGGCATTGAAATAACTTTCCACGCAAAGGCGGTCTGAGAAACAAAACTAGGACTTTGTTACTGTGAAACAAAACTATTAACCACTCTCCCACTGTTCTCCCCAACCAGTAGTCATGGTGATTGGAAGCTGTGTGTAAATGCAGACATTTCTTTTTAAATTACAAACAAACGCACAAAACTTTCAACCTAATTTTGTGATAGTATTTTTTAAGCCAACATCATTTGTCATGCTTATTTTTTCACCAGGACTACATTACTATTGGACACACCGCACATCTTCTCCCAATTTACCATTTTCCAAACATTATTCAAGCACAACAAATGGTGCGCCACAAAAACACATTAGGAGCATTTAATTGGGCTCTTTCATGTGTCCAGGTGTGGTTAGACCGCACAAAGAGCATAGATCTCAAGCTGTCCTCGTGTCAGTATCAGTTTTACGCAGGCAAATCAATGCTTCCAAAACAGGAAAATAATTAAATAATACATTATCTGTATAATTTGGTTAGTCCTTTGCTGAAGCTTTGAAACCTTTAACATATTTGGATCAGTTTTACTTTTGTTAGTTGCATTTTCTGTTTTCAGGCTCTAGAATTGGAACTGAAAAGCTTAATTTGTGTAGTTATAAATTGTGAAATATTAATGCTATGGTGTCAAAACATGTTTTGAAAGTGCTCCATGCAATATTTGTGGGGGAGGGTCAATCACCTGTTTAATAATTTATTAATTTGCATCAACGTTTCACATTGTGGCATTAAACTTAACTTTCTCCATGGAGACAAAGCGGGTAAAAGCACCAGGCCAAGTTACATGTAAGATTTGTGAAGAGGTGACTATAATCCCAGTGGCAATGCATGTTTTTGACTCAGTAAATAAATTGTTAAGATGCATGTCATACTGTGGAACGTTCCAAGCGAAGCAATAACAATGAAGAAAAGCAGGCGAAAGTTATAATAATGCACCTTTAAAAAGCCTGTGTAGGTCATAATATTGGACCTAATATCTCCCGTCCAATGTTGCCATGTCTTTTTTTCCACATGCCACAGGATCAATATTTCCTACATTACAAGAATATAGTGCCTCAATAACCTCAGAATGGCCTGTTTGTCACCAGGAGCGGCGCGTGGGTCCGGGATGAGGGACCTTGTCATGTAGTAATAAATACAAAAGAGCTTGTTGTTTGCAGAGTCGTGTACATGTTAATGATCTCCAAGGCCTGGTAAATAACATGACGCGGTGGCTGGCAGTGCAACATAACTCAAATAGTAATTTTACAAGCGAATATGTTTCAGTTAACATTGCCTGAAGATATGCATTGTGGTGGGAAAGTGTGGGACAATAGGAGGTGTAAAAAGTATATACACTGCTCTAGATGGATAGATGGATAGACAGATGATCATTTATTTGGGATGACACACAAAACAAATGACACTTTAGTGACTTGTCAAACATAACATTAACTACCTGAGAATGTTATCAGTGACTCCAAAGAAGAGGTCAATGGTTAGGACCGAAGTCACTGGCAAAGTTCAGACACACGGTTAAAGGTTCAAGAGAATGTGACAAGACTTCAAGAACAATATTTTGTGTAGTTTAGTTTCACAAAGTTAATGGGACCTCATTGGTGTGTTTATAGAGTTGTGATTTATATTTTCCATAAAAACATGTTGAAATGGTTCTGTAAAAGGTCGGTGACACAAGAAATATGTGTGGTTGTTTTTGTTGTGGTTGGTTTTTATGTGTGTGCAAATTTCCAAGCAAAAGAGCCTGTGGATAGTAGGAGTTTGGTACCTGCGTTTGTAACAGTAATAGTAGTTTGGGGTTAGTGTAGTAGTACGTATTAGTAGCTGTACAAGCCAGAAGTGATAGTAATAGTAGTACGTCTGTCAAAGTTGTACTTGCAGAAGCAGTATTATTAGCTGTTAAAAAGAGTGTTGCTAAATTTTGTAATTATAAGCGTTTTTATGTTGGTTGTAGTCGCTAGTTCAGCTCAGAATAGCTTAAAGGTAGTAGTACTTTGGCTTGAGAACTGAATCACCTTGAAGGTACATTGTAGTGTAAATATGACATTGAGAATGAACAGAACAGCGCCTTGTCCTTGATCCGGTACACTATCATTATTTTACAAGGTGCTTTTGCTCAGCCCCGGGCCTGCTCCTCCGCTGCCTTTTGGTGAATTCAAGTGCAACCTTGTGTAAAGATTCATAAACAACATCTGCAGTAGTGGCAACCGGGCTCTCCCTCTGCGTCTCGCTCTCCTGCCAAGTCCGCCCCCTTCCTTCTCATCTGCCTAGGCCATCTCCATGGGCTCTGCTGCCGGCCTCCCTGGACGTCTGGTACAGCTTTCATCTCAGACCAGTGCGGGGCGTGTGCGACTGTTGGTACTCGTTTGGCCTAGTTTAGTCCTGGCTTAGATCTGGTTAAAGGACACATATTATGTATTATTTGTCTTGTTATTGACCGTTAAACATGTTCTTGAGTACCTTCGCTTCGACATCTCATGTTTTAGAACTCCAAATAATGTATCTGCTCAAAGTTCATAATACATTTCATCATTCCCTCATCAAGAATTTTGTTACAACTCCATCTACTGGCAGCAGAGGGATTTACAAATGGGAGATAAACAAACCTAGCTGGACCCCAACATGCAATACTTAACATGCAATTGAAATGAACACAATCTGACAGCAGAAATGCCTAGAACGAATCTATGATTTGTGGACTCTAAAACGGCTCTGAAGAAGCTCTGAAGATTTACCTTTGACTTTGCAAATGGGTAATTTGAATAAGAGTGTTAATTTAAAGTCTATAAGACAGGTTAAATGACACATTTTACTAAAATGTAGTGAATATGATTATATTTAAGAATATTTGTTTGGCCACAGTTTGACAGTTTTCGTAATGTTTATAATTGTACTTCCTGGTTGGTCAAGGGCAGAAAATATGACATAGATAGAGGAATTCTACAACTGTTACCTAGCAACCATTTTGAAAACAAGGGCTAGAATCCATTTAAATGACACAATAGTTATGATTTGACAAAATATAATACCCAATAACACCTTTATTTTGTTGAATGTCTGTTTAAACTGTGAAAATAACGTGTAAGTTGTCTGTAAATTGTCTTTGTGTTTGAAATGGCACGTCACTTTTTAATGACATAGATGGAGGGATTCCGTTTTAGAACTCAGCACTTCCTATAATTTTAAACTGTTATCTTTCAAAATTTCTTTACAAACTACCACTTCAAGGATATAAATATTTGCTAAGTATTTACCACAGGTGCTATTCCACCAAATTAAGTCATATTGACAATATCATATAGACTTTAAGCTCAGGGGGTGTAGGACTTACCAAACAGGATTCATAAAAGACACGCACATTAAGTTACATACAGCTTCAGGTATGTTTTTGATGAGGGAACATTGTACTAACATAGTTAAAAGGTTAAAAAAAAAAAAAGTCAATTATGCTTAATATGTGCCCTTTAAGGTTACAGTTGATTTTATTGATGCCGACTGATGTCATGTTACACTGGCAGATTGTATTCTGGCACGGTCACAACACAAATATGGCCACTGTTTTGTTTTTTCCTTCTACTATATTGCACATTTTAAAATTTGTCGTTTCATGTTCTATTGTTTATTATGTTCTGTCATGTTCACACTAAAGGTAATCGATCAGTCTCGTCTTGTCTCGTTCTCGTGGACCCAACCCCTGTCTCGTAGGAATTTTGTCTTGTCCGATCCCTTACTTATTTGGTCTTTTTTTACATTTGTTCAGTTTGATGATCAGTAATCTCTTGACTGTTGACCCAGCACACAGACCAGCAAAAACCTGTAGTCTGCAGTATACAGTAGGCAGTGCATTATTGATTTGTTGTGGTCCTGCCTCGCTCCTGTCCTCAAGCCTATGCATAAATCCTGCAGCAAAAGGCCGATTTTACTCAACTCTTTTTAATAGAAAGTCAACTGAACAATAAATAGCTTTCCAATATATTTCATTTTGTATTATGCAGCTGTCAGAGTTCAAGAACAAGTCCCCTTCATAACAACCTTTATTCAACGTTCAAATAGTTGAAATGTGGACAAATGATGCTACGGTTCAGTGAAGGTCCTTGGAAGGCTTTATAAATGAGATCCTATATGATACTGCAATAAGTTAGTAGTAGTAGTGAAGGTGCACCCACGCACAGAAGTACATCTAAGAAATGAATACGAATGCATTTACGCTCTACTTCAAGTTCGCGATGTAGACCTGGTTTAATTCTCTTCTCCTGTTTTAGTCCTCATCTAGTTCTGTTTTAGTTCTGGGAAAAATCTCACGAGACCATTCTACACGGATGCACAATCTTGTGGCAGTTTTATCTTGTGAGCTGTTGTGGCATGAGATCTTGTCTACTGTTTGTCGTCTTTGCTCCGATCGTTGCCTGTGTGTAACTGTCCTTCACTGCTGTCTCGTGCCTATAGTGAAAACACAGAGGCTGACGCTGATTGTGTGTAATTGAATATGGATCTCTCGCTCCAGGACTGACACAGGCGTCCAAGAAGGGCATGGTGCTGATGGATGGAGTACATTATAATGGAGCTATCTCTGCAAAAATGTTTTTTAACAATAGCACAAATGTGAATTTTAAGATATATGGATGCATTTTTATGTGAAAAACTTCCTAACTTCAGTGTTTTCTACTGTATCGTGCCCTATTTTGAAACATCTTTGTCTCTCCAAGCTTTGTGCAAAGGGTGTATTGGCTTATAAAAAACTAAATACAGTACATATCAGGTAGCTAATGGGAATGATTTAGTAATGACATTTGCAGATTTTGGCATTTAAAAATGGTTCCGCCAATAGCAAGTGCTCGTCTGTGTTCTTAAAGTACATTCACCCTCACAAAACTCATTCTTGTCTGAGTTCAAATTGCCTCACTCCACAGCTAACCAACTTTGACTTTAGCGATTGTGTGTAAAAAGTGTTTTTTATCTTAATTAAAACGTCTCTCTTCAATTCACCAGTTTCTATGGTATTTTTGCTCCCCACTGGTGTTTTGTATATATAAACATGATGCCTTTGATAAATGTAATTGTTTTTTTTAACAGCCTAAAAAGACTAAGATCATGTCCAAAAAAACTGAAAAAAACAATCTGACCAATTTTAAATTTTTCTTTCCCCTTTTTAACATTTACATAAGTCCCAGAAGGAAAAAGATCAACACCTACCCAATTCTAAACCACAATTAAATCACTTTGAGCAACTGCTGGCGTCTTGTTCTTAGTCATTTTGGCTTTCCAAGGTTAAGAGAACACTTTCAAACAATCTGCACCCTAGAGCATTTGAATTAAAATGTTAATGCCTGCCCTAGTTTGTTGGCAAGACCGCGTTTCCCAATAGCTTTAAATGTCAAGCTAACAAACGTCTCAAAATATCAAAAATAGAAGTAGGAAAAATAGAAAATAGACTGTAAGATTGTGGAGACAGCAAAAACGCACATCTCAAGTCTTTAAATATTCACCTCACAGACTACTTTATCATTTATTTGTTGAAGTTGTTGGTCAAACGCAATGTTATAGGGGCTAGGGGCATATAGTTTTCAGTTCACCTCACAAATGCACCTGCAGTGCCAAAGGAACGCCTCTAACTTGAATGGACAACAGCAAATTTCGGGAGAAGCTTCACAGAGCACAATACAAGAATCTCTCAGGCAACTGTCAGTAAAGATAAATGTTGTCTGCAGATATGCAAACCTCCCGTCTGAAGGCGTTTTGAAATTTTGATATTGCGTTCAAAAATGGCCGTCATGTGAACAGTTTATGTTGTTTACTCAGTAAGAGGAGCTGTCCTCTGCATTTGGGCCATTGTTCTACCCAAGTGGGGCAACTCTTATACTCGAACGAAGGAGGATCTTGGTCCGGAGTATCTTGAAGGAGTTAGACCTGTGAGAGATATTGAACATTTGATTATAACCAGAAAAGTAAACAAAGCAACATTGACTCTTTTGATTTTTATTTATATATTTCTTTATTAAAGCATATCAACTCTCCAGGGGAATAATATCTGTACTGATTATATTAAAAAGTGGGAAAAAATGAAATGTTGTTATCACAGATGAAGAATGGGAACATATATGTACATTTCAATAGAGTTAGTAGAAATGATGGCTGTCTAGTAGTCCAGTCCTAGAATGAGTTGATGTCATAATCAGGTGGGAGGGCTCAGTTGCTGTAAAATATCCAAAAGGTAAATGTACAAATGTTGTTTTTCTTTTGTCAATTTTTTTAGTGGCTAGACCCAACTCACTGCATTACAAAAATAAATCCTGCCATGTAGTTTGAGTACTTTAACTCCTACTACAGTAACATGATTTGCCCTATTGTTTCATAATCCTATTTGGAACTCAGGGTCTCTTCATGGGGTGATCTTGAGCCTCCAGCTGGGCCGTAATAGTTGCTAACCGCGGACTGTAAATCCTTCCGCCAAAGATAAGTGGAAAGGCCTCAGTATCGACTTGTTCTGCTTATTTTTCAGCAAACGGATAAGTTATAGCCCCAGAGACCATAGAGAAAAACTATTGTCGTCAATCTTGGAGTTTATTTGGAGATTGCAATGGGACATGAGGACAGTTTTTCACTCAGAGGAGTCTGCTATCTGTTGACCCTAAGCACAATCCCTCAACTCAACAAGAACTTTTCAGAGCTCTGCCTGTACTTTAATTTTTTTTTTTTTTTGTACAGTTTCAACCATGAGATATGTGGAAGGATGGAGGAGTGCTTTGTCGAGCAGTTTATGTTGGCAATGCAAGTAAAATTTTTGGTAATGGTGACGAAGAGGAGATGAGAGGCTGAGGAGGCTGATGGAGAGGCAAGGGCTGTACAATACATTGCCATTTTTTTGCGATATTGATTAGTGCAGTTTCCTAATTGCAGGTAACGCTAAGGCTCTTGTTGTGAAAGAGTTCATTTATTTGTATTATTAAAATGTTATAAATGTGACACAATTTGAATTCAAAGTGATGTAATTTACATTTGATTGTAACTTAAATGAACATTCTATACTTACTGTACGTAGTATGTAGTAGTACTGTAAAAAGATAGTTATCAAATATATTTTTTGTATATGTGTATATGTTGTTAAATTGAATTATTCTCAATTAATTAAAAAGTCAGATTTTTAAATGGCTGTAATAGTTCAGTGTTGGTTAAATAGAGGTAACGAAGTTTGCAAGAGTAATAAAAAGAACTTGCAACTTTTTTTTCTTTTTTTATAAAAAAATTGTGACTGACAGCTTTATGATATGGTCAGCAAATTGCAGCAAGGGACATGAACATCAGAGACTCCTGGATCTTAGCAATATCATGATTTAAGACTTTATTTCTTTATAGCGGGTGGACACAAGATTACAACTTTTAAATGTTTTAAGAACTATCATAATTATTAACACCATTTTAGAAGTAAAAATTAAAGTCTTTACTCTAAGACAAGTACATTTTTATCTGGCTTTTTATGTCACTTTATCATTCATAAAATGCAATTCCTTCAAGCTGTTAAGGATTATTAATTAAGGATTTCACTGTTGTTTGGTGTCAGTAGTTCTGAATAATTGTAAAACCGTGATGTTTCTCCTTACAATAATTTACATCCCTTTAGACATCTACGTACATTTAAAAGTGATTTCTTGTTTTAGTTTGGCCATAAATAATGAATTCTATGCAAAAATAACACCCCAGGATATGAATATATATTATCCCCTTAGACATCTGTGTACATTTGAAGTGATTTCTTTAGATAGATGTTTAGATGGGCAGATAGATAGTGATTTCTTGTCTGAAAACGTTTTTTTTTTTTCTTTCCAAATTGACCTACTGCGTTTAGGCCTAAAGCTTATATCACAAACCACTTTTAATTCTGTTCAAAGTGTGGCTCAAAGCTCTGATACTGATCTTTGCAGTGTCCCTATGCTGGTTGTATCTCTGTTATGTGCATATTTCAGAAGAAAAAAAATCATCTCATTTAGCTCTGTCTTAGCGTTTCTACACCCTCCTCCCCTGGCTCCTTCATTGGTCACTGATATTGTCCAAAGATATTATGCTAAATCTTTTTATTTTTTATCTTTTTCTTCTTCTTTCTTGTTTCCTCATTGAAAAAATACCTGGAGTTGTGTTTTGTTTCACTCCAGCATGCTAAGGTTAAGGCACGGTATAAGCAGGTTATAAATCGTGAAATTTCAATGCTAGGACAAGAAAAATGTACAAAAGCATAATGGGCGCAGTGACACGATGCAGTTTGGCACCCTCCTGATGGGGTCAGGCCAGTGCCTCTGCCCCCTCCCTGTGCACCTCGTCCTGGGCACAGCTCTCCCCTCGCCCCCTTCACTCCTCCCTTTGCCTGAAAAAGGTCAACCATCATCGGAAGTCATTATGAGGAGAAGAGATGGGAAAAGACAGGTCCAGGGTGGAGTCACTTTAAGATGTGCTTGTGATTGGGTTCGCCAAGGAGAGATGGTTAGTTATGTGCTAATTTTATATACAAAATGTTGTCGTTTTTTTTACTTGACATGTCTGATGATGCAGAAACACCTCTGAATAAATCGTTTTAAAGGCTCTAAATGTTTACTTATTTTTCAGATATGAAAATGATCAGGTCAGGTTCGATGATATTAATAATATTCACATTATATATTAAAGGTGCACTATTTAAGTTTTCTTGTTCAGGGTCTGTTACCTGGTATTCTCATAAAAGTGTTTTTGCTTTGCCTGGAAGGTTCCACAGTATGATACTCATCTGCAATTGATCCAATTAGATACCTTTTTATTGGCCAAAAAGTACTTGGTTTGCTGCTTGTCTCCAGGGAGTATATTGGCTTTATTCCATCTCCAGGAGAACAGAATTTTTCATACCCTCCACCAACAAACGACATAGTGCCCCTTTAAACACTGGCCTACTAGACAAATGCTGGGTACCAAAGTTCTCCCTCTCCCCTTCTGTACTCTTTCTCTCTCTGGTCAGGGCCTCTGCTGCACTCGTTCATCAGTCTTTCCTTCACAGTGGATTTACAGCCGTGCCCTTGACCAGCCCCGAGCCCACAGATCTGCTATCACTCCACAAGGACTGATGGCTCCCTCTGCACACCCTATGGACTATATAGGCAGAGAAATGGTGATACAGAATTTGTCAACATGTTGTCTAATAAGAACAAATAATAATAACAACAACAACAAACACACATTTTTAAAACCAATTTTTGCAAACGACAATACTTACAGTACAGTATTTAATTAGGTCTGTTTAAAGAAAGTTTATTTGAAAGTATAGCATTTACTTTATCTTGCATCCATTCTCTTACAAGTCTTTTATTGTCTTGAAAAACATACCTTGGTCTTCACAGATCTGACCTGTGTTGGCCTGGTGATGCCTCCTTCTTGTGGCGAGCCCAGACAATACCGCTCACTTTTGACCCATCGTGATGCTGCTTTCCTTCAGTTTGAGCCCGTCTTCCTCTCTCACTTACAGGAGGTTATGGGTCGCCTAAAACCCTCAGGTTCCCCCTCATGATGCGTTGCGTCCTTGCCTTTTGAAAGAGGTGTTCCATGTGGGGTCATCAGTTTTGTCTACTGTTAATGGTAGTAGGGGTGGTTTCCAAAACACTTTAAGCTCGCAGTTGTGCAACTCTACTTAAACAAACTGGACTAGATCCAACTGTTCTTACACACTTGAGACCAAGCTCCAAGTTGCTATTTTTATCAAAGGTTTTAGAAAACATTATTTGCAACAGGTTTTAGAAAACATTATTTGCAATTAATTAATTAATTAACACACCTAAATGAAAACAACCTGCTTGAGGTCTTCCAGTCTGGTTTGAAAGCTTTGCACAGTGTTGAGTCAGCCCTTTTAAGAGTTTTTAACAACATTCTTTTAGCCTGTGATTCCAGTTGATCATTTAGTCCTTTTTGACACCGTGGACCATAACATTGTAATCTTGCACCTAGAATATTGGGCTGACATCTAGGGTCTGGACTGTTTCACAAAAGGTTCTCTCTTTGTGTCCATCTGAAGAACTGTGAGTGTTCCTGCGCTCTTCTGGCCTACGGAGTGCCGCAAGGATCCATCTTGGGCCCCTTTGTGTAATTGCTGCAGCACTTTGAAAATTTAGGCCACTCGTTTATTACAAATAAAGTTGCAGTTGCAGCTCCAGATAGAAAACTGATGCAGTAATCATGAATTGACGTAGATTAATCATGCGCTGTATTTTGACCAAATACAATCAGCAAGGAAGGTGATGGACCCACCAGAGAAGTAAAAAAGTGCACCTTTAACACATGCAGACTGCTCAGTCCTCAACATAAATAGTTAGCCACTCTGCCACTATGCGCCTCCACAGAAACATGATTAGAAAACATACTTTTGGTGGATTACAGCACATCAAAATAGCCAGAATTTGTTTTGAAGGTACATTTAATGCACCCAAGATTTATAAAAGAAATCCCAAATGCATTGCTTTCCCTGATAATTTTCGCCTCCTCCTTGCTAATTAAAACGCTGCTTGAATTATCCAGGGGCCATTACACCCCCCATTGTTATTTAGCGTGGCGGTGCATTCAGGTACCTATCTCTGTGTCACCATATGAGCGCGCGTGCTCGTGGGGAGGCGAGCGCTCGTGATTCCCGCTGTCAGTAAATCCTCCACGGAGATAACCTTGGAGGAGAGGTGTGTGCTCGACTCTGATATTGACGAACAAACTGCAGTGGACTTGAAAGCAGCACGGACGGTAGTTTAGGTATAACTAACCCTAGCAACCTTAAAAAATGAAATTCCAAAGTTACAGGATGAGGTTGACTGGTTGAGTGAGGCAAATGTGTGGTTAAAAAAATATATGCATATATAAAATAAATATATTCAATTTTGAATGAATGAATGAATAACAGCTAGTGATGTAGGCTATTTGACGTCCCCAGTTCTTTTAATTTCACTGTGAATGCAAAATCCTCCGTCTAGGTACTCCTGACCAACATCCTGTCATAAGATCTGGAGGTAAGGCCCCCTACCACAGGACATTATTGCAAAAAATGTTACGCCATAGCTTACTCAATGTTGTATTTTTATTGATTCATGTTTCATTCATGATTCATGAGTAATCCTGTATCGTCCTGCATCCGAGGCTTGAGTGCTCAGAAATTTTGTCTTTTCACCTATCCCCCACCCCTGCCCATAGCTCTGCACTTACTTGTAATTATTTGAAAATGTAAGACTCTGGCTGCCTCCAAATGTCCAAACTGTTCCCTACATATGGCACTAAATAGTGCTCACGCAATTTTTATTAGTGTCCAAATGACCAGTAGGTCTCTGGGCCCTCTGGTTTCCTGGTATAATTTATAATTTTTTCTTGTCAAAATGTGAAAGATCTTTAATTTATCCAATTTATGACAATTGACAAAACAATGACAAGAAATATTTTGGTTAATATTGTCACTTTCTACAGAGCTGAAAAAGTTTTAGTATCCAAAGTATTCATTCTCTCCTTTATAATTATGCAAGGATTTGTCTGTACGCCAACGGCATTTTCTTTCAACCTGTTTAGCAAATATAACTAATGTTTCTACCATTAGCTAAAGTACATATTTATGTTAATGTATGGAGAATACAAATGGGATAATGGGCCTTTCAAGTCTTTTCCTGGATGTTTAAAATGTGCCTGAAAGCATGGTGGGGTTTTGACCTTGGTGCGCGCCGGTTTTAAGCTAGCCTTTTCACTGCTGGCATTATGTATTCAAATTTAGTGCAATAACTCGTGGCTCTAGGGTCTTACGTCTCCCGGCTTGCCGCTCTAGCTTTTCCCTTCTCTGCGGTTTCGCCAAAGTAAATAGATTCCAAAATCTAAACGTTGTGAAGAAATCTCATTAAAAATTCACAGCGTTGAATATGCTGTACTGTATATTTTGGGATTTTAGTTGTGATATAAGCCTGTGATATTTCAATTTGGAAAGTTTATGGCGATTATGCTCTCTGAGACTCACCCACTCCTTCTATTGTACAGGATCTGTCACGCTTTGTGAGACACAGTGGATTTAACTAATCAGTGAAATGTTAACTCTTGACTTCTTGACTTCAGTTACCTACATACAATAATTATGTGATATAGTATAAATATCAGTATGTTCAAAAGGGAAAAAGGCCAAACTTTTTGAATTCTGCCCTTCAAAGTTCTTAGTCACATCATAATCTACTTCTGTGTTGCAGACATCACAGAGACACACAGAGTCCAGAGTGTTGTAGAAATTCTATCTTGTGCATGGTCTTAGCAAGGGCACCTCCATTTCTACCATTGTTGACATTTCTGAGTGGTTAGCTCTATCTACAACGGGCGTCATCCCACTGTTACAGAATTTGTCCTTCTCCATTATCAGATTCCATGGTGAACTCGTCTGCCAGAAGTGGTATGCTATGCACTTCTCCTTTTATCTCGGCCAACTTGTCTCCAAGCTGGCCTTCTTACTACTATTTAAACCTCTGTGTGTGGAAGCATAGTCAGGCTTGAATAGCCAATACTAGCACAATGTGTTGAGTATTCAAGTCACCGGGTCCGGACTGATGGTTAATAAACTTCTCCTGCCTCAGACATCCAGAGTCTCCTGCCTCTCCTTACAACTCTAGGACTCGTTGGGACAACACTTGTTTTCCCTAACACAGAGAGTTACGTTTAATATTGAAAGCCAGGCAAGTAGATAGTAGATAGTAGTATGTAACACATTCTCAATAAGGTGAATTATAGTAGGATTGTAACGCTTTAGTCATTTACTTGATTAATTAATTAATCAATAACTTCTCATGGGGTGTTTTCTTACTTGGCCTTACTCTAGTCTGGTTGTGTTTCCAAACGTTCCATTACTCTTTTGAATCTGGTACTATATCCATGCCCACAACAAACCCATATCCATAGAAAAAGTTTTATTAGTTGACTGCTTTTTAAATAGAGATGAGAAAAAATTTACTTGGACCAAAGCAAATCTTAGCCAGAGATTTGCAAATGATTTGTGAATTTATACTGCTCTTTTACATATATGCAATTTACAAGTACTTTACTTGTGTGCATTTTGAGTCAAATGGTTGGATCATGCTGATAGTTTGAGAGCTTTTGCTAATGTCACATCATTTTTTAGTTAAATAATCAAAGCACCAAGATTTATTTAGTCAACTATACAGCCTTAGATCATAGTATACAATGTTAATTTTTGTAGTAAGCAACACAAGTCATTACAAATTGATATATTTAAATATATATATATATTTTTTTTTTTTCTTTACTGACTCACCTTGTGTTACTATAGGGCTAGAATGTTTAGTACATTTACAAAGGGAGCTCTAATGAGTATCAAACCAACTACCCTCTAGTTTATGGGTAGGTACACCACTGCCCCCCACACACAAGGCTAATTCAAATCATTCCAACTCATTGTTGTAATACTCCAAAACCCATCCTTTCTATGACATGAACTTAAACCTGTTTGGGTGTGACTCTGAATGCTTTGGGGTATTTTTGACCCCGTGTTGGTGGGGGAGATTGTAAACGCCCACTCATTTAGGGACATTAAAACATTGCAGCGTGTGTGTGTGTGTGTGTGTGTGTGTGTGTGTGTGTGTGTGTGTGTGTGTGTGTGGCGTGCGTGCGTGCGTGCGTGCGTGCGTGCGTGCGTGCGTGCGTGCGTGCGTGCGTGCGTGCGTGCTGGTGCTGGTGCTGGTGCTGGTGCTGGTGCTGGTGCTGGTGCCAAAACGATGTGAACCAGGAATGGGCAGGACTGAGTTAGACTTCTGCTCACACTGTAGACAGAAAAATAATGTAACTTTAAATGTTTTGGAATTGTTGTCTGTAAGATGTGCTGATGATAATATAGCTGAATTATTAATAGTGAATATTTGCGTAATTTGGGATTGGGATTATAATAAATCAATGGTTCAAACTGATACAAAAATTATTATTAAAAATAATTACTCATTAGACTTATTTGTGCAGGACCAAATTTAACTTGTCCTGAATGAATGGTATAGAATGGTCTTGATTTATATAAGAACTTTTGTAAAACTACATAAAAATATATATGTAAAAAAAAAAGTATGTTGTATTGAAAGTTACATTGTATTGCTTTAAAAAGTGTGTTTACTTACGTATTATTATTATTTATTTGTTATCACTGTGGTTTTGAAATAGTCATGTGTATTGCTTTCTTTGCATTGTGACAATGGCAGTTTCCGGCGTGTTTCTAGTCTTAATAATGGCCACACACACATTAAAAAAAAAAACATTGAATTGTGTGGGTCATGTGGCTGGCCTTGGTCCAGCAGGAAACTAAGCAGCTAACTAAGTAGCTTTGGCTATAATTCTACAGATTTAGAGGTCTATGTTTCTTCTACATCTTCTTGTTTTAATATGCATTAATATGCATTCATTTTAATATGCCTTGTTAATTAAATAAATACAAAAAACAAAAAAGTCACCACAGAAAAACATGTGCTAATTTTTCCATCTAGTGTTGCATACATTTTTCACCAAGGTCTTGTATTGATGATGGAGAGTGTGACCACTTCCCAAAGCCTTCTCCAGCACATCCCAAAGAACCTCAGTGTGGTTAAATCTGTAGATGATTGGTTCAATTCCCTCGACGAAATCCCTTGGGCAAGAGACTCTTAATCCACGTTCTTTAATATTGCTTTGTGAGCACGTTTGTTCTTGATGATGGTGGAGACACGATGTAGAAGCTGGTTGGATGCTCTTGTCAGTCTGCTCCTGCACTGCTGTGGCTAAAAAAAAGTTAGCCAACACTAAAATGTGATTTTGAATTGAATGGAAAACAACCCAAATTGTAAAACCTTGATGTTCATGGTCATTTTGGTTCACTATAGTCCCCTGAATGATTTAGACGTTAGCTAGCTGATGTATTCCTTTTTGTCTAAATTCTGGTCCATTTTGGCAGTTACCTGATCAAACCTGTGCCCGGCTTTGGAAATGGCTGAACAGAGGTCCTCACTGGTCATCTATCAGAGTTCGCGCTGCCATCAGGGGGAATGAGTGCAGCTTTACGGCTATAAAGATGGTGCCCGCGGAGGAACTGCAAACTCAGCTACATTTCTGGATAAATAATGTGCAAAATGGCTGGCAAAGTTGGAGCCATGCAGTCTCACTTTCCCAGGCTAATATTAGGTAGATATGGAACTGCCTACTGTAATGAAAGGCTTTATTACCGTGCCTTCACCTTTTGTCCGTTAAGGCAAATGGACTGTTATTCGTCACGATCCTTTGTTTGATATGTAAAGCCATTCTGTCCAGTAAAACTGTATAACGGTCAAACTTCTTATCATTTTTTCTTAATTTGGTCACTCATTGGTGAACTCTATTGCGTTAAACATATATTCGATTGCAATGCTCTTATTAAATAATGATACATTATACCATTTTTGCTATGTTCACAGTTACAAACACTTTTATTCGTACACCAGTATACTTGAACAATGGATGCCAGGTGTCTTGCTCAAGGATACGAGAACAGTATGCAGTAGACCTACTGCTGCCCCACTGCAGAAAATGCACCATCCAAGTGCTAACCAGGCCCAACCCTGCTTTCTACTGAAATCTGTTGAGATCAGGCGAAAGGTGAAGAATGGGTCAAATGCAGATAATTAATTTCCCTCATGGGGGATTAATATAGTATACCTTTAAGGCAGGGGTTCTCAAACTTTTTCAGTCGCGACCCTGAAAATGAAAACAGTTCACATTCGCGACCCCCAAACACAAAAAATAGGCGACACGCAAAGTGACAAATTAGCCTTATGTCTAATGTTTGATTTTATTTTGAGAATATAGATCCAGAAAAATTACTTTGATTGGCCTTCAAATGGGAATCTACATTTACCACTGCATTTGAAAGGTGTCAAGCCTTGTTTAACACTATTGTATCAATTCAATGACCCCTGGAAACCCCTAGTTTGAGAACCACTGCTTTAAGGGACTGTTTTTTTCAAGTAATAGAGTAAGAAAAAAAATTTCCCCCAGCAGATATATTGTAAAAGTATCTATTATACTTTTACAGTCCGTTATGCACTCTCAGCGAGGCAGGAAGTCTACTGTTAGCATGCTAGTTGTTGTTGGCTTCAAAGTGATGGCAAAACTCGCTCTGGTCTCAGAGAGCTGTGAAAACCACTGAAAAGCACTGAAAAACTCAAAACAGTGAATTATTATTATACTACGAACACATGAGTAAGTAACGCGGACTGCTGCAAAGAGTTTCAAATGTGCTAGTTCTGTTTTTTTATTTCCGTTTAAGGGTAGTAAAAATCAGGTACAGTGCATTTAACCTTATCATGTCCAATGGCAAATTCGTGCTAAATTTCTCTTTGATTTATCACATTTTTAAAAACAAATATCCAAAAGAAAAATCCCTGGCCCAGTCTTCACGCTCTCTTGCTCCACTCACTCGTCTCCTACACACTCTCCTCATGTCCAATTACTCTGTTGGCATCACACAATGTCCCATGTCCACTGTCCCTTTAAGCCTTCTCTAGCTCCCTGCACTACTCAGACACTCCGATATGAAGTGACAGACTCGTACAGTGTGGCTAAAGCTGCCTCTACTCGTGGTGTAGATCCAGTCTCTAAACACATGCATTATTCAACAGTGAGCCTCAGCGTGCAGCTAAATGCCCACAGACCATTGCCTTTGCTCCAATGGATGACCTCTGTGTTGGCCTTAGTCATCCTACGCCCAGAGCAGGAAGAAACAAATAATGAACCATAGCCAAGGAAATGTGTCTTGGAGTGTGTTTTACGTTAATGATTTACAAACAAAATATAATAATAATATAATTTACCTTGATCTAACCTAAAATATTAAAACTTAAATATAATAGTTTTTACTTTTTTGTGCATTTAGCCTAAATGAGTTACTATTTGACTTGTTGCTTGTCATCTTAACCAAATTCTTTCTAAAGGAATAAGAAAATTGCAATCCCTTTGGCAGATTCATTTGAAGTTAATTACATGAATCAAATCCAGCCTGAATGAAACAAGTTAAATAATTTAAATGCAATTTTGACTAAATAAATTTTGATCCAAGGCAAACTTTTGGGAGTTATTGTTGACTGAATGAAATGCACATTTAAACAAATGGTAATGTAATGCATTTTTTAAAAGTCTGTGTAAGCCCTCATTGGTCCATGGTAGAAAAAGTTTCTACCTCTAAAGATGACTACCTCTAAAAACATGCAGCAGGTGAGTGAATGAGAGTGTGTTTGGAGAGTGAATGCAGGACAATGGATGTAAACTAGTCCATGTCTAATTCTGGAGTTGCTGCATGAGTCTGCATGAGCTGTTTTATTTAAGTCAAAACAATTAAAAGAATAAAAGACTGAATTGAAGTCATATGAACTTATAGTAGACATTTCATTTTGCATACTTATTTTCAGATTATTAGGACTAGAAGTTTTCAGTAGTTTTGATATATTTACTTAATGAGCCAGGGGGGTTTCTTACAATTTCTCAATGGTTTCATCATATTTTAATCTTTTTTCAAGATAAAATTTTCATTTTTTTCACATATCACTTTTTGCCTGGTGAATAAATTATATATAAACCAGAAGAAAAACTGTAATGGAATGGAAATTAGGGATTATGTTATTTATTGCCACTTGTGTTACTTAATTATAATAAATTACTTATTTATAAGTATAAGTATATACTTGTATTTACATATGGCCATGACATCTCATACTCTTATTTAGTTAGAAGTTAAATCTCTGTCAACACTGCATGTAGTCCTTGGGCACAACACTTACTACTTCATTGTATAATCAATCAGTAGAGATTATTGCCCTCTAACACAACACTTGTGGTTTCATCCCTGCCAACAGATACTATAAAACCGCATTTTCTAATGAATTCCCACCTTATGCAATAATTCAGTTATTACTTTGTTATGAACTGGCTTAGGGTTTGAACAAGAGGGAGTTATTGAGAAAATAATTACAAAATGAGTTGTAGTATTAGTATAGTTTCATCAACAGAAGTCGTAGTATTGGTAGATGTATTACTAAAATATATACTAGTTGTTTTGGTAGATTTATAGCTGTTGGGCTGTATGCGGTTTTCATTTCTGTTCTCAGTTCTGACTCTGCAGAGACACACATGCCTGACCACCTTTCCCTTTCCCTGCTGCATCTGTGACAGGCCACATGAACAATCCCTCCCCAGTGCCCGGGTCCATTTCACATGTTACTGAGGAGCCAAGGTCCCCCCCATACAAGGTGAAGGGCAAAATTAATGGGCCTTTTTACACTTCTGCTCCTTATGGAATATGTGCATTGCCCTATCTCCTCCAAAAGTGCTGTACTGGGCCTGCATGGAGAGGCTGTAACGACCGGAGGATATAAAAACGTCACCTTGGCATAATTCAAACTAACTGCATGTGAAGTGACACAGACGGACACTGGGCAGGAGAATAGAGCTGATTATGACATATGCTGAATCTGGTTTCTCAAAATGGAAATATGTCTTGTGGTTAAAGAACGTTGTAGTGGCAGAATCAGTTGTTGGATGATTACACCCTTTATATTCTGGGTGTAATATGGGTTATATATACCTTATTTCGGGGGGCAGAATAAGGTGAATAGCAGTGGTGTTGTCCTTTTTGGTAGAACTCAGAAGGCCAAAAACATTTCCCCCAATTTTTTCCTCCATTGTGAAAGGTGACTCAGAACTAACTAAAATGACTTTTTGCTGTCCACTGCCGCTAACCTTTTACAATCAAACCTCCTTTACACCGGGCCGACGAGAATTCTATGAAAGAAACAGAAAACAGGTTACAATAAGGCTGTGGGAATGAGTAGTCTCAACACATCTAAAGATTCTAAAGATAAAAACACATTGTAATATATGGATGCATTCACTGGTATATAACGGAAACATTTTCTTAAAATTATACCCACAGTTTAATACTGTTTAGCCTGCCACAGATCAATAGCTGCATTGTCTATCAACCTTCACCTTGGGATTCAAAAAGTAATTGTGATTGTAACATTTTTTTCAGAATACGTACATGATTTGCTAATTTAAATGTTCACCTTTTCTGACCTTCAACTTAGAATAAAAAAAATGAATAAAATAAAAATGTTTTTCAGAATTTGCACCTTTTTTGATCTTTTGGCTCATGGTTGAAAAAGTTTCACCTGGACAATGTTTTGGTTTTTCTAAATCAAGCCCTTTCGATCTGAAGGTACTGTGATAACTGTTTCTACAACTGACCACCTGGTTGAACAGGTTTTAACACAATCTTTTGGGTAGTATTTTTATTGACTCAAGATTACAGGCATTTATTCCATTTCATCAATAAAACTGTAGGCGAAAGGGTGTTTCCAACCAGTTTACAATCCACAAAGCCTGCATACCTGTAGTGAGGTGAACTGCTCTGAGAAAGCATAAAGAACATGAGAGAGTGGAAATATTCAAAGAGTGCTTTTGTAGAGTCAAGGCTGTGAAAACCTCGTTTAATTGTTATCGTACTATTCACTCCACATGCCCATCAAAATGTTCAAGAAGAAACTGTACTACATTAGCAATTTTACAGCCTGTGCTTCTCCAACGGTGTATTGTGTGTACTACGCACGGTTCAAAGGTGGGTTGTGGTTTAGGCTTGGTTTAGTCTCAAGTTTAGCGCTTCTTTTATCCTGATAGTATCATTTTTTTGCCACATACTAAATACTTCAGTACGTTAAAGTGATATGATATTTTTAGTAATTTACAGATTTACAGTACAGATATATGATCAAATCTCCTGTACCCGTACTTTAACTCGAGCAACAACATTGAGTGCTACTTCTGCCACTGCCAAAAAGTAGTAGTTGTTGGAGTAACCTTGCTGTTGCTAATTGTTCCAGTTGTTGCCTAGTAGTATTTTATTATTTATTTTAACTGCCTTTCCACCCACACGTTGGCAGTTGAATAATCTCATTTTTCTCAAAGTCGAGGAGTTCAATCTTGGGTTTTCTTCTTTTTAGCTGTTATGCCAACTTGCTAATTAATCGGAGCCCTACCATTTGTATAATCCAATTGTGTCATTATCATTAACCTTTAATTGCACCTTTCTCCTTGCTAATTCTGCTAAATCTACCCACCCTCCATGAACACACTGCCATATACCACCAGTTTGAATATTAAGCACAGCAGCCAGAGTCGTTATCTGAAAACCCCTCATATCCTATTTGGCAGCCGCTGTTGCCCGCCTTGTCCTCGGCCATTTTGAAATTTATCAGTTTTAGTCTAGTGAACACAAACCTCATTACCGCTACTCCAACGGTGCGACAGCGTTTTGGAGTACAGTCCCCGGCATTAGCGCGTTAGCTTGACGGAATGATACCCTCTCGCAAGCAGCTCATATTTTCCATAATAAAGGCCCGAGCTCAGCACAGCTCCGCTCTGCATGCATAAGAGGCAGCTACCCCCGTGTCAAGGCTGGTTTAGATGCAATAAAGAGCATGGGTAGGAAAAACGAGAGGGTAAAGAAACAGATTTTAGTCGCAGGAACAAGAAAGTGGAAAGGAGTAATTGGATATCGCAGTGTTTTTATAACCTCAGTCAGGCACAAGGTGGTGGAAATGTCTGGCCAATCTTCAAAATAATTTACACTTTTCAGTCGGTGTAGTGTACACAGAATGCACTTTCAGTTTATATGTTTCAATTCAGATCTATAACTTCAATTTGTTTACAAACTATTAAGGGGCTCTTTAAGTTGTATTGAGCCATCCATTAACCCATTTCATGATACAGCATTTATATTTCAAACTACTGAATAAATATGGATAAGAATGATATGAATAATTGACCTGATTTTGAACCATGAGTGAAGAACACGCTTGGATGAAATAGTCTGTGCCTGGAAGCTGTTTCCCTATGGTTCTCATTCAAGAACATTTATTTTAAAATGTATGCGTCATCTTTCAGTCTATTTTTTATTAATTTGTTTGTTCTCACAAATAGCAGCTGTTAGAATGTACTGTATGGAGTTAACGGCGTTTTCCTGAAGTGAAAAAGCGAAAGTGCAGGCCCATAATCATGGTATTACAAAAATGTGGTTGTGTGTTTGGAGAAAGAAGTAATTTGGTTCAGATCTACTTCAGACCTTTTTGTGTTGATTAGTCATAGTTTTATCCATCTAGTATTGTAGCATTGTTATCTTTTCAGGCTACTAGCAAAGGGACTTGTGTGACGACTCGAATCTCCACCGTCCTACGCCGATGTCCTCCATTTTGACAAATCTTATCACAACACTCCATCACCCCCACTCAAACACCAGTCAAAACTCCATATTCTCCACTTAGCATTCCCCATGTGTGCACGGCTAACACGACGGCTTTCACTAACCTACTTCCATCCCGTCAAGCGCCCCCCCCTCCTCCCGGAACCGCTGTCTTCTCGCGTTCCATCCAACCGCAAATCAAACTAAGCCCCGCCCCTCTCCCTAACTCATGGCGTCAAAGATGGCTGCCACGCTCGTCTGCCACTCTCGATCTCGTCATAATGCGGGCTGTCTCCGCAAACTCGGCAGATCTTTGTTGAGGAGTTTGACAGTGAAGGTTGCCTCCCATGTCCCCTGCTGTGTTGAGGATGAAGGGAAGTGATGATCCAGGGAATTTTTGCGTTGCTGCTTTGAGCTTGCCCTATCACCTTGACAATGTTGTAGCCTGTCAGACAAGGATGTGGGTAGTGGCTTGCTGGGTTCTTGACACGGCTTTACCCGAAAGTTTGTTGAGGATTATTTTGAGAATTTAAAAGCGGATTCAAGTAGAGTAAGATTGGGTTGTTTGTGCTGTGAAAACTATGTCTGAAATTTTGAAAGAAAAATATTAGCATGAGTAATTCTGTAGCAGGACATCAGCAAGTGTCGGTTATTCTCTTTGGGATGGCTAACATTTTGAAAAATATGTCATGGCAACATTTCTGAAAAATATTGCTATTACGTTTGATATGTAAAAGTTCACAGGAGCTTTACCCTTTGAAATAAGACTTGAATGAATTTGTTCATTTCGATTTGCAACAAAATCAGTCCAAGACCAGGTGTAGGTAGAAGCTCAAGGTTATCTGCAAAACTAAAATCACTGCACATTACTGGACATTCATCAAAATATTACTCAAGAAAATGTTCTCTTTAAAGTGTTTTTGAATCTGACCTGTGACTTGGCCTGGCCCTAGTGGCTCCATTGAGTTACAGATGATTACATACATCTCCATGGTGACAAGCAGGCAAAAGATCTGGTATTATTTTTGAAGCTGGCGTACTTACAAAAATGTTGCGTACGTGACTTTCAGTGTTAAGTTTGTGATCAATCAAAATACAACTTGATGAGGAAATGAGCGGTTCAGTCCAAAAACTCTGAACTGTGTGTGTTGGGGCTTTGAGAGACGAGGCAGAAAATAATAAGAGCTCAGAGAGACGAGACATGAGCATGATAGAGGGCGTTTTAGGAAATTTGTGTTTAGTCCTTAGGTACTTTTTAGTAAGAATTCCACATGAAGTTTATAAATGAGACCCCTGATCTGTCGCAACTCGAGCATGGAACTTTTATTGCAACATATCATTTCACTTTGATATACATGGTAATTACTGTGATCCTTTCAAAGTAAAACCATCTTCACTTATTCACAAATCAAATAAGGTTGAAATCATTATTGGTGCCTCTAATTACCAAACATTTTCGCTAGGATACGCATAAGCAGTGCACAATACTAATTTATTGAATTTGCAAGTATGACTCAATGTAAAATCAGCATCAAAAGTACAGTAGCACAAATTTCTATGCGTGTGGATATTTTTCTGAGCTTTTACACATAAATGATGCATGTCCACTGTTGTGATGAGCCCTGTGTGTTTAAGGGAGAGCAGACTGACACCAGTGTTTCATGACTACATTTGAATGTAGCATGCGCCAGGCCAGCTTCGACAGCAGTGAGGCGTTCAGGGAGCAGGTTTCAGTGTGTAAATGTAAATTGCAGTGTCATGCAGATCAATCCTGTGAGCTGCTGCTGCTGCTGCTGCTGCTGCTGCTGCTGCCGCTGCCGCCGCTGCTGCTGCTGCTGAGTGTGGGACTGTGGAGGGACCAGTCAGCTCTGTCACTCACGCTGTCAAACGCTGTTACTCTGCCAGGCTGCGGCTCTGCTGGTAGAGCTATGCAACATGGTTATGATGGCTGATGCTTCTATATCTTTTTTTAGTGTTAGATCATTTTACTTTACTAATCTATTCATGTTCAATGTTCTTCATTCAAGTAATTTTACTCATCTTGATACAGTGTGTACTTTTGTGCAGTAAAATGGCATGGGAAATGGCTCTGGGGCAAGTACACCGGTGTCAAATACTGTACGGTGCTTTCAGTTAAGTAAAAAACAACAAGGAATACACATATTGAACTAATCATCCATATAAGTGACTATATTTATCCAACCATCAGCCTCATGTGACTCTTAGGTACTAAAATGTTCAAACTGATCGCCCTATGGTTGGTGGGCGTTAAATCACTAGACCTCTGTGGCCACACCAAACATTGCAGAATTTGTCAGTGATGTTGTTCACATGCAATTTTCATCCTGAACTTACACACAATTGTCTTCTTTTCTTTCTTTACAGAATTGCACCATCCTCACACTTACAGCACCAAAAGAAGACAAAAGAAGCAGGGAAACGGATTTGTACAGCAGCAGGCAAAACTACCTCTTCCTCGTCAGCAGTGAGCAGAATGCCGGGCACGCTTTAGCCCCCTTGAAAAGCCTGGATGATCAAAGGCCAAAGCACTTCTGAGCTCCAACCACTGCATTACTATCTCAACCACCTCTCCCTCCGCGCACCACCACCCCTGCCCGAGATGCCCATGCCCGCCACGCTGCAGCACTCCTGGGGCTTGTGACTTGCAGACGTCCAGGCTCTGGGGTGGGGGGAGTTGTTTTTGGAAGAGGTGGGGGGGTTGAGGCTGAACCATGCGACCCTGGGCGGGATCGTGGAGGTGGATTACCCTGGTGTTGCTAGCCTGGGGTACTCTGCTCTTCTACATCGGGGGGCACCTGGTGAGGGATAGCGAGCACCCGGAGAGGTCCAGTCGAGAGCTGTCCAAGATCCTGGCCAAGCTGGAGAGGCTCAAGCAGCAGAATGAGGACTTACGACGCATGGCAGAATCACTCAGGTAAGAAAAGGGTTATATTATATATGATGGTTGTTGAATTCTTTGGCATTGTGAAATGTTATTTGGTAGAAAAAAAACAAAAAAACTATAGTACTAAAGATTAGCATAGAGTATACTAATGTTTGTAAAATCTGCCACCTTGTTGCAAAATGTCCATGGCGTTTCCATAGGAGCTGTACAGCGCAGAACGGCTGCAGTGTTTCCCTTGCGTTACCGTCCCGTTTGAGGGCTCTGAAAGGGTCCGTGAGAGGTACAAGCGTTGCAAAAAAAGCTTACAATGAACCGGAAGTGTTTTCTTGTTTACTCTAGCTTCAGTCAGGTCCTATTCACCGAAACGCAATCCCCCATTTACAGGATACCCCACCCCTGATACATCATTGTATCTGGGCTAGTGGTAGTCACAGTTCTACAGTTGGAGTTAGAGTTGTTTAGTAACTTCTACTAGTTACTATACAAAACATACCGCCAAAATCAAAGCGGTGTTATTTCTACTTCAATCATATTTTTACACAGTTGAGATATTTGAGAAACTTCCACTTTCCAAATTGTATATTGAAAGAACAGAATATACATTCTATTTTTGGTGGCCGGTGATGAAAACGCAGCCATCATGCAGCTTAAACAAAACAAGTTGAATTCCATTTTCCCAAGTGGGGCCTTTTCTCTGTTGAAAATTGATGCTTATCACAATGCAGATCCATCAGGATTTGTGTTTCCCTGCTCAGTTAAATTTGAGTTTTTATTTCAGTGCATAACTTGAGCATGGCATGTCATGGAGTAATTTTTTCAAAAGTGAAATGTATAATGTGCAGAGGAATGGGCCTTTTGTCTCGTTTTAAAAAGTTTAGTCGAGATTGAAGATATGCTGTTTACTAGACTGGTCTGGAATTTCATAAGAGACCAATAATAAGATACATTTATAAATGTGGCACAGAAAATCACCCAGACCCTCAGACCCAGTATTAGTCCTGTTAAAAGTCTTTATATCCTTTAGAAGAAGAAAAAAAACACACTGTAGATTTTTACCATCTTAAAATGTAAAAAAAACAGAATTAGTTCATTTTATGGTACAGCTAATAACATGCTAACAGCACTACTTCCTGGTTCACTATAAAATGCTTTATAATTAGATGTAGACAACATATGGCGGCTTCATTTTGACTCCAAGAGCTGCTTTTACGATATGGCCGTACTAGGGCAAAACACATTTTCTCAACTACATGGGGACAAACTGGTACAGCCAATTTAAGGTACTTTTTGTATTGGATGCTCTTTTTTGGTACAGGTGGGCCAGGAGAATGTAGTTCACACAGATTATGAGCGTGCACATGAGTATTTGGAGGATGTTTTGCACACTCTTCACAAAGAGACCTAATACTATCTGGGCATCAAATTAGGGACATTTTAACTATTTGTTCAGATAGTCACACTGATGCTGATACTTGTTAGTATTAGACAATCAATTGTGAGAAATAATTATTTCCTTGGCTGGCTTCTATTTTAGACTTTCAACTATTTGAAATTGTTACAGTCAAAGTACAGTTAAATCTATTGGTGCTGGTACTTTGCATATTATATTTATTTCCTTTTCTCAAGTCTAGCAATTTTCTAAGAACACCACGCACCCTGCTCGTCTAATCAAGCTAATGATACAAATGCAAAACTGTAAGAAGCGAGATGATTGTCGAGTTTGCCTTTTGGTAAAATGAAAATCATGCTAATTAAATCTTGTGAGTGTGTGTATTGGATTGTACAGTGGAACAAATGTGTGTGTAGAATATTTCTTGTGAAGTTGATCAGTGTTGCAGAAGGCCCCAGACGGACAGATGGGTAAACCAAGCGCACCTCCACAGATTTCGTATTGTTATTTTGGCACAGAATTGGCACATTGTATGAGGCTATTAAGCACACAGAGCCGTTCACACTTTGGAGCAGAGACACAGATGGTTCTGCTCTTAGCTCTGCATGCTGATGGTGTTTCTGCTATCGTCCATGTAAACACTGGCATGGGTTGCGGTAGTGTTCATTAACAACAAATAATGCATAATTAATAGAAGTTGTGCTGTATTAAACCGCAACTGTCAAATAGGCTGGTGTATAATCCTGAAATAAATAGCTTTTTATTTCTTTAAATCATTCCCTTTTCCTGGCAGTCACCACTCATAGTAAATTATCTAAGGGGTAATAATGTAAAATGTGTTTTTTTTCTCCTCCTGTGTTCTTTCTGGACTTGACTCTTAAATGAATTAGAAACAAAAATACACAATCATCAATGTTGATGAGTGGAATGCTTCGTAACACCCTGATTTACGCTGTTAATAAAACCATGTAGTTCAGCTTTTAGGGAAGAACTTCAGAGCTTGACATTGCCTCCTGTGTGATTTCCAGATTCCCTTTGATGTTGTACCCCATCAGTGAAAATCAATATGAAAAAACACACTCACACATGCATGCACGCTTCACTTCAGACAGCTGGTCCCTCATTTAATCCCTTGCTTTTGTAATTATTCAGAATTGGCTCCAAAACAAAGGTGGATCTCACAGCATGGGGAGCAGGATAGCTTTTAGTGGGCCGCTGACCAGATGGGGCTAGCACTCTTGTTGATCAGGGTTGACTTTGTGGTCGATGTGGGACTGAGGTTTTCTCCATAAGGGCGTGAATACAGTGCTTTCTAGTGTCCTTCTTATCTTCTAAGGATGCAACATGATAAGAATCTGAATATAGGACTAATGTGCAAGGACAAGTGGTTGACAACGCCGCTAAAATTCAACAATACCGCTAAAAACAACAAGACCACCGCTAAAAAAACAACAATCATACGGCTAACAAACAACAACAATGCAGCTAACAACCCACAATATTTCCATTAACAAAAACAACTATACTGCTAACAAACAACACAACCCCTAACAAACAACACTGCTGAAAGCAACAACAAGCCGTTAACAATGAACACTACCACTAACATACAACAACCACACCCGTATAAAGCAACAAAAATACAACTAACAAACAGCCCAACCCCCAAACACATCTCTAACAACCAACAACATTACTGCTACCAAACAACACCACCGCCAAAAAAACAACAACCACAACAAATTATACCGCCGCAAACAACCGACAACAATAATACAGCTTATAAACGACAACACCTCTAACAACCAACAACATTACCTCTAACAAACGACAACACATCGAACAACCAACAAAATTACCACTAACAAACAACATCGCTGTTAACAACCAACAACATTACTACTAACAAGCTCCAACACCGCTAAAAAAACAACTATACTTCTTACAAATTATGCCGCCGCTAACAATTAACAATAATACTGCCAACAAACAACATCACCACTAGAATATAACTCATTTGTTCTCTAACTAATTATACCACCACAACCAAACACATTACCGCTAACATACGACAACACTGCTAAAAAAACAACGATACTGCTAACGAATTATGCCGCCGCGAACAACCAACAATAATACTGCTAATAAATAACGCTACCACTAGAAAACAACTCATTTGTTTACTAATTATACCACCGCTAACAACCAACAACATCACCACCAACAACATCACTACCAACAACAACATCACCAACAACAACGATCCAACAACATCACCAACAACAACAAAGTCCACCACTGCTAAAAACCAACAACTTTACCACTAACAAACAAAACCGCTAACAACCAACAGCAGTACCCCCACCGCTAATAAATAACACTACTACTAACAAACAACACCACCGCCAACAGCAGCACAGTCCTACACTAAACGATTCCCGATTCCTTCACTCCCACTGACCAACTGGCTGTAAGTGTCTCCTCATTGTTCCCCTAATCGCTCCTCTGTTCGTCCTATACCTCCCCTCCAAAGTGCTGACACAGTCCTGGCTCTGCTCCAGCCCTGCCCTGGTCCCCAGCCCCTCATTCTCTCCCTCTCGTGCCCTCCATAACATCTCACTAGCTCCCTGACAGACCACTCCTGCACGCTTAGCTCATTCCACCGGCACTTTCAGCCCGTCTGCAGGAGGACACCAAGTTAGACGTGTTGTACAAGAAGATGAACAAGCACCCTGCTGGCATTACAGTAATCAAATTCTCAACACCCCTGTGGAGGCAAAGATGGGGGATAACGAGTTGAATTTAGTCAGATAAAAATGTTCATACTTATTTTTGTTTTACTTGACTCTAATTTTTGGTTGTATTTCTTGTTTGCCACATGGTTTTGTTCACATACGTGTTGATTTTTACATATAATAATGTTACGTTACAGCTGTGCGGTTTAAATCAAAATTGTAAAACATTCAGTCATGTATAATCGATGAGCTTGGGTGTTTCTATCATTGGTCTACAGCCAATCCTCTGTCAGTAAAAGCATGTGGTTTTTGGTTTGGACCAAAGTTCAAACTTAGGAGGAAAAAAACAATTTGTTTCTAAATATAATAAAATCGATCAATATGAGGATGATTAATGTTTTTGTCATATCGCTTAGCCTTATGTTAGGCGCAGACAGAGATGGTGGTAAAACATTTTATGTCCATGTTTGCTATGTATTTTGGCATAACACATGTTCAAGCTCAGTATAGTATAGTATGTATATATGTTTTCTACATATTTTAAGTTTTATTGATGACCTCTGTCATCATTTCTAAAGACATCCTGCTGACTTTGCCTCTTTACCTCATACAATCATTTTACACATTTTGAAACTTGGTTTTGTTTGATCATTTGATTCAAACTTATGTCTTTGATGGTGGTATAATTTGGACCATTTCTCATCACTTCACATGAATCAAACAGCCTGTACAGAGTGTAGAAATAGAGAACGATCCATATTAAATATAAAGATGTATCCAGTGATATATAAGTCTTTTTTAAATAACATATACATTAGATAATCTAAAAGCTGTTTTTTGTTTGTTTGGTTGTTTGTTTGTTTGTTTGCTTTTGACAAACATAACATGGCTCTTTCAGCCCCAAATTCTTATGTGTCTAAGTCCAGCTGCAGACTGCACCAAACTAGTGACTTTGGTCAATGAGAACACGACTTGAGTTGAGTTCGTTTGACTCTGAGCTGCAGAGTGAAATGAATGACAGAACACATAAAAACACTTGATCAAAGTTTGAAGGTTTTGATTGTAAAACTTGCTCTTGATGGATGGATCAGTGTTGAATGTGAAACTTCATTTTGAAATTCTTTTTTTTTAGGATTCTATGTGAGCTGTTTTGCAAATGTAAATGTTCAATAGAGAAGTGTGTCAAAGTGATTGATTGAAAAAAACCTGTAATCCTCTCCCCTTCCTATATCCTGATGTTTCAGCTACAACCCTCTTATCCTCATCTCTACCGCTACAGCAGAACCATCAGCCTCCTCAGCCACCGGTGTATAAGCTCTTTGCACTTTATAATTGGTTCTGCAAAATCAACATTTTCTCTGATCACTTATCTATGGTGACTTAAAGCTGCCACATGTATACTTGAATAAAAATCAGCAGTATCATGTTTTAACATGAAAACTATCATGAAGCCCCTGGAACACGCACATGTGGCTGCCCCCCACATACACTCCATGAAGAAGCTCTGTCGCCAGATTTGAAAGCACCCAAACAACATTAACCTGTTCCTGTGGCGACTCCAAGGGTGGAACAGCTACAGGTCAGCACTACTGGTGACTACTGCTGTGCCCACTGCAAAGCATTTTGTTCTCCTTGATTTTCTACTGAATCCCCACAAGCCCATATTGGCACAAACTGTTGGAGGTGCACTCTCTGAGCATTGCAGCCTCTCCATTTACACCTGAGGGCAAACCAGCAGTTTAGTAGTGCTATTGAGGTGGGAAAACTCAAATTACGTGATGCTATATCATGAAATTAGTGATAATATCTCAAAATGATGTGATTGTTTCATGTCATTTCATGTTAAAACAAATAAATCACAAATAAGAAATGATTAAGAAATTACGTGATAAGAATAGGCCTATCACGATATATAACCACATCCATATAGTCCTATTTTTTGAGCAAGTATCATAACCCTGTAATTTAGTGTATAATGCAATATACTTCTGTATACTTTTATATATATATATATTGTTGTATTATTGTGATGTGACAATTTGATGGCCTCCTTGTATAAGGTAGTTGCCAAACCAATAAACCTGTCACTATATCCCGCCAGATAAAGTTAAGATGGATGTGTTTGAAAGTTTCTAGTGTTTTATTGCACCAAAACATTTTTATCTCGTCTGCTTTGATCATGAGTGATAGATACTTAAAGATGGTTTAGAGAAACACATGCTTGGATATCTAAGAAGATCCATGTTGTTTTTATGTTTATCTTTCAATGTTTTGTGCAAATTGCACAGTTTTTATCACATATAAGTAAAAGTTTAATTGTTTGGGATTTCAAAACTACTATTGCTACGACTACAAGTTTGATCAACTTAAAACGAAAACTAAAAGCTAGCGCCAATTATCAATTGGAGCACTGACTATTGAAGGAGTAATAATTTGTCGGCACGGCAAACTATGTAACTCAGTTAAGTATCTTATAATTTTAACTCTGTAACAATATATAATTTATTACACTTTCAACACTAAACACTAACACTAAAGCAAAGTGTAGCACTATTTTAGACTTGGAACAGTCCTGTTATAAATCTGCTTTATATCTGATGGTATTGTTTGGGTGGTCATTTTGAGAAATACTGGTCTACTATTTATTATGAGTTAATCAAAGTACTAATAATTGGCATTAAATCTTAAGTGTAACTTTTGTAATAGTAAAAAAATAAAAATATAAAAGTTGCAAAATTGCACTTCTGCTTGAAATAAAATAGCAATTCACCATGCTTCCAGGCTGATTAGCTATTCTACCGTTGTCGCTGAGCTAGCCGTACTTTTTAAAAATGCATTGTCATATGTTATTAATAAAGCTATCAGTCATGTTTTTCCCCATTCAAATTGGCATCACCTGGCTGGCCCCAGACTCAGCCCGGCGCTTTGGTGATCTGATCTCCCATTCTTGGGCGCTTTTGAGTGACAGGTGCCGTGCCAGTCCACCAATCAGCTGCCAGCGTTTAATGAGAGGTGAGAGAGGGGTCGGGGCGTTCTGCGTGACAGGCTCCGCCCACCTGCCAGCAGCTGTCATTCGCCCCGGGCAACCAGCCACTATCGCTACACGGGGACAACAGGAGCACAGACTGGCCTGGGAGTGTTTGATTTATGCTGTTTTAAACAAAGCTGATTTGCAACACACAGTCCCAACTGATCTTATGATAGTAACTACTCAAATATCCAGAAGCCTTTATTTCAATTCAGTAGCTATAATTAAACTGTTCTTTGACCTCACCTAAATGGGGTCCATGCGTTCAAACCAGTTGAACCCACCTTGAATATCTACCATTTTCATATTTTTTTTAGGGCTAATGCTAAGGACCATAAGAAAAAAACAGGTGACTGGCTCTGGAGTTCTACAATCTTACTGTATTAGCCAAGTTGTTAAGTGATCAATGAGCATCATGCGCTGTGTCTACTAATTATATGTCTATAATAGTTATAAGTAACTACTTTCCCTTTCACATTGCTGCTCAGGTTGACTCTGCACAAGACGTTGCAGTAGCGTACTACTCATGCCTCTCAGGGCAGTGGGACAGTGGGGTTTGTGACCTAAAGGAATGTAGCACACCTTTTGGACAATCAGCCTTCACTTTAGACGGCACAAAAGAATGCAACTCTTTGGAAGTGAAGAAAGAGACAAACTGGGTCCTTTTCAAACGAGAACTCAAAGACTTTGTAATCTTTGAAGTCAGACATCTAACCTGACCTGTTTTTAATTCATGTGTTTTGTCTTTTTATCACATTGGATTGTTAGTGACGGTCTTTTTACGCCATTGATAATGTTTTATGTAAGACTAACTTGACACTGAGGATTAACTTTGGCTAAAAGGCTGTCATGTGTTCCATGGTCTTGTTATAGTCAGTAGTAGTAACAATACCTTTTACTTGGATGACTTTTCTACCTTTGTACAATATGTGAAGATTTACTGTAGTAGTAGTAGTAGTAGTAGTAGGAGTAGTAGTAGGAGTAGTAATAGTAATAGTAGTAATAGTAATAGTAATAGTAAGTATACTTTTACTTAATTATCAGCTATACTCTCTCACATTGCCGCACAGGCTTACGCTGCACTATATGAGTGACCGTAGAGATGAGGGATAGATCTGGCATCGATCCCCCACTGCCATGCCAGCGAGCGGGGGAGGGATGGGCCAGGAGGGGGCGCCGTGATGGATGGCACCAGAGCGGCACTAAGTAAAGAGCAGCAAAGAGGAGGAAATGGAGGATGAGAGAGGAGAGTCGGCGCACTTATCTAATTTATATGTTATTTCACTTACGGCAGCACCAACAAGCAGATCAATGTGGACCTGACCCAAACACAAGTGTACACAGACAGAAGCAGAACTGAAGTTTTGATACTTCCCAAAAGAAAAGATAAGAGTTTGGGCTTTTTTTTTCCTGGCAAGTGCAGCCAATAATAAAGAGTTTCTAAAAAAGTATAAGTTTGTTAAAAAAAAAAACAACCACCGTGTTTTCTCCTGCACACTTACATTTCTTTTTAAAAAGGAACTACAATCCTGAACATGTGTTTAGCTGCAGAGGCTGCACTAGGACTGATTCATGATTGGTGAACTAAAGTCCATTGACCAACTGGAGAGTTGGAACCAGTCCCTTATGTTTTCTGTATATACATGTCATGTTCACTTCACTTCAATTCGTTTACATTGCAGTGTCAGTGTGGTTATGGGTTACATTCCCTGACTGTGTGTCTGTGAATGTAACTCTTTGATTTAAGTGCTAGAATTACACATATTAAAACATGCACAGTAAGCTAATCTTCCTGACTGGGTGTCTTGGTGGCACTGAATGATGAGTCAGATGAGGACAAATGTAAAGTCTTCCTTAGGATTTAAAGTTATCCTTAAGTTGTCCTTTATAATGAGATGTGTAGGCAGGCTTTGTCACTGCCAAAAACGAACTTGTAGGGTCATTTAATTAGCATGAAATAGTTACTGGCTATTGTAAAATGAACAGTTGCTCTCATTACAGATTAACAGGCAACAGTAATAACCATACATTTTACCAGAATACCCCCAAAACTTTGAGATTTGGTAGCACATTTTCAAATAAACCAAGTGAATCCCATGCATGTTGAAGCGCATCATTCAGCCCCAAAGCGCCTGACATGCACAAATGGAAAAGTCAATATTCAGATAAATGATTTGACCACCATTAAGTGTAATTGCTTTTTAATGGTTTAAGCTGCAGACTGCCTAGCCCCAATCATTTCACTCCATCTTGGAATAAAAAAAAAGTAGCTCTGGGTGTGCTTGGTTTGTTAGTTTGTTCATCTGTTAGGGGTAGTGGAGTGGAAGAGTAAAACATGCACAATATTCTTATCCTCCAGCTAAGTACTCCTGACTACGGCCTCACTGCCACTGACAGAGGTGGCCCCAGAAGTAGTGAAGGATGCAAAGGACAAATTTCCCGAAGGGGACAAGTTATCTTACCTTCCCTTGCCAGTTTAAAAAGCAGTGGTAGAGTTGCCATTTGGTTTTACAGTAAGTGCATTTGCATCATCAGGAGGCAAATTTAAAGTCCTACCGCGTAAGATTTGAGCCGATGAATAAGATGAAAATAAAAGTATTTGTTAAATTACAGGTGTTTTTCATTCTCAAAAATACCCTCACAAACATATATCCTGCTGTAGACGGGCAAACACAGACCTGACTTTAACTAACCGTAACCTACTTGTCTCTGTGGACCAGAAAAGTGCTGAATATAGCTTATACTCATCTGCCATGTCTCTGCCACCATAAAGTGTTAGTGGGGCTTAGACTCAGTTTTAATGTAGCATAATAAAATGTGCAATCACAATATCTAAAGAGCTGAACAGAGTGGACATTTTTACTGAATAGTCAATTAGGTTGAAGTAAAAAGTACTCACCCAGGTTATGATTTATGTTCCTAATGTAAAATAGAGGGCACATTTTTATGATATTATAATGAATACATTAAAGTAAATTGTTTCTCAGACAAGAGTACAGTTTCTTCAAAATAATATCTGTTTGGAACACTACTCTGAATCTACCTATAGAGCCCCCTCCCTCCCCACCTACCTCTGCCTATATGTCCATAGACTTGAACTACAACAGAAGGGCCACACATCGTGTATTAACATTTACTGTCTATCCTGCTTAATCTGGCTGACATTTGAACATGTAAATGTCGCTAACGCTACAATCCTGTGAGCACTGGTGCGGTCCGTCCGGCCTTTATGTCTGCGCACGTACCCATATTAAACCTGTAGAGCTTTTAACCACTAAAGTTATAGCTTTCATTCATGCCCTTTACAAATACACTGGCCCCATTGTAGAAGATAGGGCTGGGACATTTCTGACAGTTTGAGATTAGCTCGGAGACGGCTAAAGCTAGAGGTACCTGGAACATGCAGTGAAAGAATGCACTGCGCTGAATCGGTTTACAGGCGAAGATAATGTCTAAGTGTATGGAGATAAGGCGGATCCGGCTTGCAAAGGGACACAAGGAGATTAGAAGATTAGCTATGGAAAAAGAAGGCATGATATGGCAGAAAGTTTGATATAAAAATCAAATTGTGAAAGTTAATTTAGTTCTCCTAAATGCTTTAGTATACTTTGGATTTTTCTATCTTTTTAGATTTTTACTATGTTACTGAAAGCTAAGGTTAGAAAAAGCAACAATGCATTAACATGAGAGAAAAAAATAATTTAAAAGCTTAATTTTGAAAACACTTAAACCGGCACTTGATAACACTTTTTAGGTTTGTTGTTAAAGTCACAGAGGTCCATTTGGTAAGAATTTTGCACAGACCGCATAGTACCAGTATAAACACTCAACACCCAATCATTTTAATAAAGTAGCAATATAAATTAAAGCCGCAAAGCGGCGATGATGGCCCTCGCCCCGCACGCGACCGCCTTCCCACGAGGCCTCGGCCGGTCCCAAACCGTCCCGGGGTGCCGTCCTCCTCCTCTGAGCGTCACTCGGGCCCCCGTGACCCCCCCTCCCCCCACTCACACCGGGAGGCGTCCCTATAGAAGTGCATTGGCGGGCGCTGCTCTCCTAAAGTGGCAAAACCGCTCAAAACACGGCTTCGATGTAATTGACTTTTTCGATCGAAATGCTCTAAATAATGCGTCTGCCGAGTTTCACTGACTTTGCTCGAAATAATTTTGGCCTCTCCATAGATTTATGACATGTCTCATAGGAAATGAATAGGGACTATGCATGGGCCCCCAGGCCAAACGATCCAAAATAGGACATCGGTGTAATTGACTTTTTTTGCAACGTTTGGCACTCAAAATCAGATTCCAAGATTTTATGGCAATCCGAAAATGTTGGTACTTTTACATGACCAGCAGGGGGCGCTATAGTGAAAAGTGCTCACGTGCTCCTGAGTCTGTTCTGTTTAATATTTGATTCTGCATCTGCGGTTACAGTTTGTGCTCTGTACGGCAATGTCTGTGGCTTGGAGAATAATTTTAAGAAACAGGAAATGAAGGCGATTTGCGATGGCGAACCATGGCTATCATCAAAACTTGGTTTTTAATCGAATTTCAATGCGTCCTGATCAGGAGCGTGTATGTTAGACTGATCTAGGCCCAAAAACCTAGGACCCTTTTGCAATGGAAAAAAAAAACTTAAAGTGGCGTCTAAAATTACATTCAATATGGCCGCCATGCCGTTTGTCTGATCACTGCGCACCAATTATGTTTTAGGGTCGTCTTTATGTGTACTATCACTGAGGCAAATTTCATAGGCCTCCTCCAAACTAAATGCATCTCCTTTTCCATAGGCCTGACCCAACAGGTGGCGCTGTAGAGGCTGTATTTGACTTGCATGTAAAATGGTGTTATGGGGCATTCATGTTCCTAAAAAGGAGTCACTGTATTAAGTTTGGTGGCTGTTACTCACTGTTTAGTGGCTTTTTGCTCCATCTTTGAGTGATGAGAGTCTCACTCCCATAGAGAATGCATGGGAGCTCTGGAGGGCCCTAGAGGCAAAAGTGTGAAAAATAGGCCATGGGTCTCATTGACTTTTTTGCTTCTTATATGGTAAAGAATCATCTCCCAAGATTTGGTGTCAATCGGACAATCTGGACACTTTTAAGTGAACTGTAGGGGGCGCTATAGTTATTAGTGGTCCTGTGCTCCCTGGTCTATTTTGTGTAATATTCAATTTTCCATCATTGGTGGCAATTTGAGCTCTGTAGGCACAGTCCAAGTGCCTCTGAGGGATAAGCACAAAAACAGGAAATGATGGCGATATTTGACAGGAAGTCACGCGCAAACCCTAAGAGATATCTCCAAAAATTGTTTTTTATTGAATTTCAATGCGTCCTGATCAGGAACTTGTATGTTAGACTGATCTAGGCCCAAAAACCTAGGACCCTTTTGCAATGGAAAAAAAAAAACGTAAAGTGGGGTCTAAAATTAAAATCAATATGGCCGCCTTGTCGTTTGTCTAAGCACTGCGCACCAATTATGTTTTAGGGTCGTCTTTATGTGTACTATCACCGTGCCAAATTTCATAGGCCTCCTCCAAACTAAATGCATCTCCCTTTCCATAGGCCTGATACAACAGGTGGCGCTGTAGAGCCTGTATTTGACTTGCATGTAAAATGGTGTTATGGGGAATTGATTTTCCTTAACAGGAGTCACTGTATTAAGTTTGGTGGCTATTCCTCACTGTTTAGTGGCTTTTTGCTGCATCTTTGTGTAAAGAGAGCATATTCTCCCATAGAGAATGATTAGGAGCTCTGGAGGGCCCTGGAGGGCCCTAGAGGCAAAAGTGTGAAGAATAGGCCATGGGTCTCATTGGCTTTTCTGATCAGGAGGCCGTCTAGGATTTGTGTGCAAATTTTCAAAAATAAAAGTAAAAGTAATTGTTTTTCTCCCCATTGTAATTTAGTGCGCTCTTACAGGTGGCGCCGTAGGGTTGATTGTTATTGTGCGCACATAAATGGATTCAGCTGCTTGACGTTTACGTGTGTTTCAAATTTCATGTCGATCGGAGTATGCGTGTGCGCGCAGGAACTATTTAAATGATTTTGTGAGTACTCTTTGCGCCCCTGGTGGCCAACAGTGATAAATGCACCATATCACTAATTCAGTTTTTTTCATGGCGCCCTACACTGGACATATTCCCCAAGTTTGGTCAAAATCGGACAATGTTGACTTTTCACTTAATCGGTAGGGGGCGCTAGCGAGTACTTTTTATTAATTTTTTTTAATGCATTACATTCAAACCATAATTACGCACTCGTGACTGAAATTACAGCTCTCTCAGTCTAAGCGTGTACCCGTGACATGCGATCGGAAAAACAGGAAACGAAGGCGTTCTTCGATGGCGAGCCGCGGCGAAACCATTTGAGATATCCGAAAAAAAGTGGATTACTATTGAATTTCAATCCGTGTAGATCGTCTACGTGTATGCCAGACCCATGTCGGACCAAAACCCTAGGACTCTTTGGAGCTCAAAAACAAAAAGTCAAACTGGCGTGGCGACTTCGGTCCAATATGGCCGCCGTGCGCTTGGTCCGAGGGCCGCGCTCCAATGTCATGTTTTGCTCGGTTCACTGTTCTCTATCACTGTTCCGAGTTTCGTGCGCGTCGGGCTATTTTTGCTCGTCCCATTTCCCATAGGGGTCCGATTTGGGCCGGTGCTGTTCGTTCGTGTCGGGTCGGACATGTTCGGGATGCACGTTTTCTTAAATTTTTCGCCGGGCCGGTCGCGACAATACCCCTATGTCAGACTTTTCGTGCATGTTTACTGGGTCAAAAATATAGGTGGTGAAAAAAATAATAAATAAAAAGAAACCAACGAAACACAATGTCCCTCGCCAGTTTACTGGCTCGGGCCAAAAAGCTCCAATTGCTAAATCTAACCTATGTAAGTAAGGCTTTGCAGTGCTAGATGAAATAAAACTAAGATTAGATTGTCCAACTGTTGTGGTCCACCATATTTTTGGTTTGATTTGTCCAGCATAATATTAGATTTAAGAAAGCTTTTGTGTGTGTGTGGTCATTGGCATTTATGATATTTTTGGTGCTACAGCAATAAAATAAGCGAAACATTTCTATGCACAGTAATGTTGTTTTCTTTTTTTAAGGACATCTGCACCATCTTTGGCCCATAGTAGACATAACCAATAGCATAACATCTGGCGTACCATTATAGTTGAACCTCACCTGTTTTCCCTATACGTCTGAGGCTCATACACTACACAGGACACCTCTCTATGCCTCCTATCTCTCCTAGCTCCTTCCCTCGAGTCCTATTTCCTCGCTCTCATCTGCTTCCTCGGCTGTAGCTTCTGATTAGCACCGGGCCTGGTTTAGTCGGTGCTTTTCGGGATGCCGTCAGGAGCCATTTGTGTACTCGCGCTGCACTGTTTACCTCCTCGAGCGAGTGGAGGAGTGTGGATGCATTTCATATGTGCATGTCTACTTGTGTGTGAAGCTCTGTATTGTAGTCTTTATGTCTATTCTAGGCTGTTACCATGACCTAATGCAACCGAGTGAACTGGTTCTCAAAGATTTCACACGCTCGTTTCACCTGTGGCATTCTATATAATACTGGAAGAATTGGAGAAAACGAATGGCATTGTGTTTGTGTTATAATTGTATACATATTTTTGATTTTTTTTTAATACTGTATAGATTACTAATCCATATACATATATGTTTTAATATCATTGTTTTATTTTAATTTCTTATTTCATATTTTTTATTCTGCTGTTCTTGTTCTTGTCTTATTTTACGTATCAGTGAGCATATTTTAACACTTTCTGCATGTTTCCTTTACATATATACCAGTATAGCATTTAACTTCTCCTTGGTTCTAACATTTGTAACTTAAAATTTGGGAAACACACTTTCCGCACTATAGCTCTGTTTCCAGTGAGGTATTTAGGCATGTGAGCGTGCTCTACTGTTAGCAGTGGTAATTAACACAAATAAATAAATGAAGCTCGTAGCTAGGGTGAACGCTATGCTAATAAAGCCATTTACTCGTTGTGAACACAGTTTGACAGATTAAGTCTGGTGATGCTTGATTTCTACCTGTGATGCAACAATGCGAGGAAATTCAAACTGAGCAGTTGTGAACAGGAAGTCAAGCATGAATGAAGTAAGATACAACTCCAGGTATGTTTTTGATGAGAGAACAACAACAACAATAAAACCAGGTTAAAAGTTTAAAAAGTCAATTTTGCATAATATGTCCAAAGTTTAAGTAAAACCACTAATCAAGTTGCATCTCATGTTAAAAAACAATTCAACAGATACAATTATTAAACATCAACTTTGCAATTTGAGTTTTCTTTAAAACAAAACTAAAACTGGATCAAGAAAGTACTATACTGACAACCAGTAAAGACCTGCACCATGTTTCTAGAGCTTGAGTCAACCCAATCCATCCAGTGTCTTCAAAAATGCATTCTGAAACTTTACCCTCATGATGTCAGAGAGAGCACATTTCCTGCAAAGTGGTGTAAATAGCAGGTCAGGGCGTGGAGCTGGTTCATGAATCTGTTGGAACATATGATAGGCCAGCTGTTCCCTAGCAAGCAAAACACACCAGCATCTAGTTTCAAATATTTATGTCAGAGAACCGGAGTTACAAAGGAGCTGGGACTGCCTGGTTAAATTTTGGCTAGTTTTTTGTTACACCTTCTCAATATCTTCATTGTGGCATCTAAGGTTGTGCTGCTGAAATATGGGATTTTGTGGCTTAGAACATCGTGGTTTCTGTTAGGTTATCCCATTGCTTTGTATGCGTTCTAATAACTGCTTTCTAGGCCATATTTTCACCAGAGACCAAGCAATGTTTACCACCAAAATAGTTCACTGGGTTTGGGACATGGAGAGTGGATTGAGAAAAATATATTTAGCTTTAACGTGTTATTTTTTTTTTTACTTTTTTTGTCCTTCTGGAATTATTTGAGGAAAATGAATGTGCTATACGTTTTTAGATGTTCTGCAATATATCTGGAGTTATTGTTTCAGGGTTTCAAGTGCTTCTCTTGTTTTTTTAAGTCCATTCATTGGATTTGTTCTGATAACTTTTGTTTGTTTGTTTATTTTTGGAAGGAACAGTGCATGTTAATGGAAATACATGATTTAAACATGCTTGCCGTACTTTAATCATAAACTCATTTCAACCTTGCTGTCACAAAAGTCTCAAGTGTCTTGCCTAAGGAACAAACAGCAGGTGTGAATACCACTACACTTGTATATTCTAAAATTAGGTTTGAAATAGCCATGCTACTAATTTGTCTTTTCAATTTGAGTATTTAATCTGAAAATAAAATACTAGAACCATAAACTATTGCTCTGAGTAGGATGACAGCGCCTAAATCTGTTTAGCAGCTCACACGGCACAGAAACATTATGTGACACTTCTGAGGAGGGAGGCACTTTGTCAGGGTATGACACTAAAAAACAGGTCTGACTGTAATAATCTTAAAATTATTAAAACGTGAAGCCCTAACGAACCTAATCGGACTACCATACCCCACAATTTGTATTTCGTCACTTACACTATCATCACATCGCTGCTTTTTCCAAGTGTTGGGCCTTCATTTCATGTGAACAATTGTTAGATGCTTTTAGTGCCTGTAGCAACTGATGTTCTCGAGTCAGTATCAAATCGAGTTTACATGCCTTGATGCTTGATGACTCATTAGTATGGCCTCTGCAGCTCTCCCCAATGCCCCTGTGCATTGGAACATATTTCATTTTTAATAGCTTTCTATCCATCTAAATCGGGGCTGAGGAATCGCCTGTTGACTCTCGCGGACTCTTCTGTTTTTCCACTCCGTCCCCTGCATCGCAAATCGCTCATTTGTTCTCCGTCGGATGAATTAGTTGTTGTTTATGCCACAGAACAAAATGGCTCTCAAGTATTGAACATTGCAGTTAAGCAGTATGTGCCTCTCTTTTAGCCTTTAGCATGTTCCTATTGATATGTTCACTATCTCTCCCTTGTAAGTGCCCAAGCCATCTCAATCTGGGCATATCTGAATTAGTTACCAATATGTCTAACTGGGGATGGTTCGTCATGGATTTCATCAGCCGATACTGATATTCCATGTTCTTGTCTTGTTTATTGTTGCTGATAATCGTTATTTGTCTGTCAGTAATTAACAAATGAGGTCCACAAAATGAAGAAAGATTGTTGTTAAAGTGCATATGACAGGCTTTAATGTTTGTTTGGTGGATTGGTACATCCAACTATGCTGCTTTTCTGTATTTTCTTCAGCGTTCAAAGCGGTTTGTTATGGAGACGTTGATAAGATGTTAATGGTGACAATATTCAAAACTGCAAAATTACAATGAAACCACATTATTGTACATTGGTAGATTTAATCCTTCTTTCTTTAAGGTAAGATGTTTCAATAATTTGTCCTCCACACTTAATTAACCCTTACTGCTTTTCATTTCACTTTAAACAATACACTTTCATATTGTCTGTGCGATTATGCATATCATTTTGCTCTCTATTGAACAATTTAGCTGTATGTTGCACTCATTTGAGTAATGAGTATCTAGAAATTATCATTTTTAAATACAAAAAAATGTATTTACAAAATTTAGAAATAGGATTTGTCCACCATAAATCCTACATCTGCTTTGTCAGTTCTTACAATGACATATTTGCATTTTAATTGAGTTATTGCATTATTGTACAGCCTGTGAAATGGACCGCAAAAAAAGTCCAAACATCATTCCTGCCGTAATGAGCAATTAGGCTTCGCGAGACTTAACCGTAAATTTCATCTCGCCCCGCGGCAGGTTTTCAGCACGCAATTCTTTTGCATTAATTCAACATTTTAACCCAAGAAGCCTGTAGATCGACCCTGGTTCAGTGAATGCAATATTAGCTCGGGTTATTAGCGCTGGCAGCACGCATGTATTTGGTGACAATAGTCTTTAGAGTCATTGGCGACAAACGCAAAGCTGTTTGTGATTATATTAAATGGGGATTTCCAGTGAGACAGAGGAGATCTGGTTAATCCGTCTAATGCAATTTGGCCCAATCAATTGGACAACAAGAAATTGGATGCATTTGTGTTGTTTATAGGTTATTAGGCGTGATACTGGCTGAAAAATAATAAGGGAATAGGCTTACATGGAGCATTTATTGATACTCAGCAGTGATTTGAAATTATGTGCATTATTTATTTGTTCTGTTGTGCTAGACGTGTGACAGATTGTGGCCATATTGTGAAATAAAAGAGGACAAGTGAGGACATTTAAGTGTTGCAACTCAATGTACAAGAACAGTAGGAAAATAGAAAGAATCAAAAAAAGGTGACTATTACAAAATAGAACTACTAAGCAGAACTTTGGAAACTGTTGCCAACTGTAGAAAATAAATAAAGGGGATATGGATGCACACAGTCATCAAAGCTTTTCTAAATAGTCAAAGTTGATTTTAAATGTGTGCAATGTTTATTCCCTCCTCAGTCGCACAGACTGCCAATCTGTGCATATGTTCTCCCTAACTTCACACTGTCGTCTGAATGCATCATATCTAGAGGTTTAGTGGGGAAGTGTCTTGTCCAAGGACATAATGGCAATATATACTGTACTGTTAAAGAAAGGATCAAACCAACCAAGCTCTGGGTCAGTGAGCGTAAACACTTTATGATTAACCTCTCAGATTTGGAAAGCTGAAAATGTACGATGTAAAATTAAAATATGTATTGGTTATTTAGCTCGTTTTTATTTTTTTATCTTTGAATCTACATTTTGCTGATCAGTTAATTTTATTGGATAACCGTCCTAACACAAGAGTATTTGCATATATGAGCCTTTGTTTTTGGTTTAAGAATCTTTAACTTCCTAATTCCTAGCAAGTAAACCAAAAATACCGCAGGTGTAGCTTACTTTGGAACAGACTTTTATTGATGATTGCTGAACCATTTTTGTCTTGCTTCATTCAAAAGTTTGAGAAATTTGTGTAATTTGTTTGTTTTTCCTTTTTCTTTTGGCAGCTTTACATAAGCCTTGCATTCTTCCTTTAAATTCTATCTGAAAATAATTAGCTTTCCCCCGAGTTTCTCTACATTGTTCATTTTTGTCTTGAAGAATGCAATGACTTGTTTCAAAACAGTTGTTATTTTAGAACTCTACTTATAGTTTTCGGTTGACTGAGAGTGAACGTTATTGAGTGTGTATGTGTGTCCTAAGCACTAACCTCTCTCCTTGTGTCCTTGTCTCCTTGTCTCCTCGTCACCCCAGGATACCAGAGGGGCAGGCCGAGGCGGGCTCTCTCGCCGCTGGACGACTACGCTCTCTGGAAGATCAGCTGACCCGAGCCAAACAGAAAATCCACAGCTTTCAGAAACTCACAGGAGACGGTAAGAGCGGGGCTGTAACAGTGGCAATTAAAGCTGAATTGTTTTTGAATACTAATCATAAAATTATATATGTTAGTGGTAAGATTACGTTCACAGTGCACATTTTAATCAAGTCCCGTGCATTCCAAATGGGGGGATCTAAACGACAAGGTTAGCTGCTTTTATAGTAATTATAGTCCATGGAGTCAAGAAACATTGTTCTCTGCATAACAGTATCACATGAATAGTTGCAGCTTTTGCTACTTCCGGCCGTTCATAGTGCAGTTCAAAGGTACATGATGTAACTTTTCTGGTAGAAACCTGTAACGTTTCACAGTATAGCTTTTTAACTTATCTATCATACATTTATTCTATTATATGTATTTCATGTATTGCTAATAAATAACGTAAAAATCATTCTTACTGTGAGTGAAGTCGCCTCCCCACAGATCTGACTTGTAACTTGCCCTGGTGCCGTCATCTGCTCCCACAAAGATAGGTTTACTGCCAAACTTTGGAAATTCAAAGTAAAGCAATAACATCTCCATGGAGACAGAGAGCAGTTATATTTGTGCCTCTGATTTACAAAGATCAGATGGAAAGGAAACAGGGATAGTATTTAGAATATTAGTTGAATTCCTGGTCAGTTAAAGAAAGTCATCAGGGAAGGCTTTAATGCAGTTGCTATGGGTGCAGGGCAAATAAGCAGACAGCTGGGAGATTAGAGTATTAGCAAATCAAGGAGAATTGTATTGTTTATGGTTGTGGATAGATGCCTCCTTGCCTGATTTGGTCCTCATAGAATGGGGAAAGCAGTGCAAAATCTGACAATGAGAAAACTGTGTGCTAACCAGACTACCTTTTTAAATTTTAACCTTTTTATCCCTAATGGACCCATCCATGGGCAACCTTGAAGCAGTTGGCAACAGCAATGCAGCATACAGCATACAGTAGGGGGGGAATGCCTGGACAGCCAAGAACGCATGGTCCGTCTGTATCAAAACAAATATAGCTGCTTACAGGTGAAAAACAAAAGAAAAAATGTCACAGAGGACTAAAAAACATGTATTTCTGCAGAATCAATAAGAAAAGCACAAAACTCTGATGTTTGCCTTTGTTCTAAATGATAGATGACCAAAGTGCGCACATGAGTTCACATGATCATTGCACGGCTCTGCCTGAGTTTGGCATGAGACGTTACGGTGGAAGAGGTGACTAGACTGAGATAGAATATATAGAATATACAGGGTGAATCAGTCTTGATCCCAGGCAAGGTATATCTAATAAAATGGTCACTCAAGCATTTCCAGGTAAAGTCTCCAGATCTAGCCTGCGGTCAGTTCAAGTCCAGCTCAGTGCTAAATCCACTCCAGCCAAGAGTGATGATGGAGGACTTTACTGGAATAGACAAGGGTACATGGGCTGTTTCAGTATCTGGCTTGGAAAATTGTATGGTGAAAGGGAAAGTGTATGAATAAAGGCCTTCTAGTGGAGCGAGAGAGAATACAGGAACAGAAGTGTAAGGCACTGCATGGGTCAACTGTTTCATGTTGCCGCGAGAAACGAACAAAGCTAAAAATATACCCTCTGGCTTTTCTGCAGATGGGACTTAAGATGTGAGAATTAACTCTGTGGACGTGAAGTGGTTGGATTTCATGCAGATTGTAGTTGCTTTATACATAGGGGCTGGAACATTCAAATTGAAACTGAAATTGTATTAATTAATAAGTTACAAAGGCTGCAATTTATTAGGACACACTACACAAACTGACTAACTCTTTAGTTCAGACCTCAACAATTGTGTTTTATTTAATTATATGTTTATTTTTATAGGGACTGAACAAAAAACCTTTCTATGTGGAGTTTGCATGCTCTCCCTGTGTCTGCGTAGGTTTCCTCTGGGTGTTCTGGTTTCCCCTACCACTGAAAACATGTACATTAGGTCCCTCCCCTCTGGGGCCAGGACTACCCTAAAAAAAGAGATTGTTAAGCTCAGTGGGACTTTCCTGGAGTAATAAAAGGTCAATTTAAAAAATGTATTTTGATGATATTGCATGTTTAGACAAGGGTTTACTGGAATGATCTTGCTTTAAGGTTATTGGGCAGTGTTATTGGGCAGTATTATTGTTAATCGCGAAATGTTTTTGTAGCAGTATATCATACATTAAATTTTGGTATTGTCATCCATGCTATCCTATTATTTTGGATACATACATATTTGCCAAACTTTATTCTATTACAAATGAATAAAAGGCACACATTTTTGGAGATATTTGTTTCTCTTTAACAGAAAACATTAAACGTGAACACGTCCATTTTAGCCACTGAAGTGGCCACTAGAAGTGCTCTAGGGTCTTTTTGGTTGCCATAAAATTAACTAGAGCGATCATCTATCTTCTTCTTGTACATTACTTTCTTCATACATTGTTATGACTTGGTGTGGATTTCACTTTTCTTTCGTTGCAAGTGTGTGAGAAAGAAGAGAAGAAAGCCACAACTGGAACGATTAAGTCACCGCTAATGAGGTCAAAGCAACACCCTGGGAGCTGGGCCCAAGATTTAATGCCTATATTATTGCATATTCTTTTTGAAATGAACGTTTTGCCTGGCATCCTCCTCGCGGCTGTGTTCCCATGCATGTCTTTTGAAGTGCTGGATTCATTCTTTCAGATGGTGCCAGTGCCTCCTGTGTCAGAGCAAGCTAAGAGTCTTTGTTATGTACTTTGTTGGGAGGCGTGTTCTTCTTGTTGCCCCCCAAGCATCCGTCTCTTGCTTTTTGTAAATGTGAAGAAGTAAAACTCTGGGGATGAGAAAAGAAATACAATACAAGCCAAGGGCAACTGGAGAATTGAGTTGGTGTACGTCCTTGGACTTGTTTGGAATCATCAGACTTCTCAGCGTGGTTTTCCCAATGTAGTTTTGAGCCAGTTACAAGATATATAAACTTATTCTATATTTTTATTTGGAAACAGGTTTCAGAATGCAGAATCAGAGAAGCTTTATTGCCATTGTCAGTGAACAAATTCACCAGCTTGGAATGTTCTTTGGCGGTTTGGTAGTGGTAGGCAATATTGACCAAAATATTATCTCTATTTCTTTTGCTTGAAATGCTATTTCAATGGTTAAAATGTGCCTATAAATGTCTAGGTTGAATGAATGAACCTTAAAATTAATCGCAAAAGGGCAGAAAATCACCTTATTTCATATATATTTGGACACAACAATCCTTTTGGGGTCGTATACATTTATTTTAAATGAACATTGGTAAAAGTTGGAGTATAAATATGCCAGATTGTTGCAAGGATCAGAGTTGGAGCAATAGCCAACTTTGGCCCTTAAAGATGGTCTACCAGACACGTGAAGAACAATGCACATAGTCACTGCCAGGGCAATTCTGCTATGAGGCGAAAGTGCTCACTACTCTGCCACTATGTCGCTAGTAAATGAAGAAGGTTGCATCACTAATGATAAAACAAATTGCCTTTACAGTAATAGATAGAAATTGCCATTCAGACATGTACTTCTTATCTAATATTTACATAACGGCGTGCTCTTAAAATGCATGTATTTAAACGTCAAGATCTTTACCATGAAGCTACAATCAGAAGCTCTCTTTTACTGCGAGTTTACACTGAATTCCTGAGCGTTGCATCACATGAGAGACGTGCGCGCCTATTTTCATGGACATCAAGAACTGCACAAAGATGATGAGACAGTCTGGAAGCAAGCAAAAATAAAATAAATGGTTTGGCACATGGCTTTAACTAATATCCACAGCTTAGTTGCGTCAAGAAATATGACTTTCAGAGGCGTAAAATAAAGGGCGTGGAGTGTATGTTTTTACTGCATCTGTCAGTAGGCCCACCACAGCAAAGTGCAACGAACTGTCAACATGTTGAAGCTGGAGAGGTCCTCCTCAGTTTGAAGCTTTAAAATGTAAGGGTTGATATTTTGACAAGAAAAAAGAAGCAGAAGTTTTTGTTGTGGACATGACTGGATACTTGGATATACCGAGGATTGCTATAGTATTTTCCTTCAGCAGCTTTCATGACCACCTTATTTCATTAATTTATGTGTGTATTTATTAGTTATATTTAATAAAAATAAAAATAAAAGAATAATACAAAATCTAGTTTTGAAAAAATAAAATAAATAAATAAAGTAAGTCTTTTACAATTTAGTTTGATATTTCTGTTCTCTGTTGTCCTAATGTTTGTGTGTGTTTTTGCCATGTGGTGATCAACAATTACTGGAAATTAGCCTGCAGCTAGAATCTGATGTTTCTTTATGTTTTCATATTAATCATATGTTCATTAGTATGTACTGCCTGTTCAATCGAAATAAATAAAGAGGTTCATGTGACATCTCAACATTCTAGAATCCCTATACTTTAAAACTGCTGGAGATTCTATGGTAAAGAGTCCAACATCTTCTCTGTTAGCATAAATAAACAAAGTGAAATATTTCTTTCACAGCTGTTTCAGAAAGTGGGGTAATTATTCAACTCCAAAGGCGTGATTGTTGTCATTTGAAAAAAATGTATAAAACATTAGATTAAAGGGACTGTACGGGAAAAACAGAACTAGTCCATGTTCCCAATTTTTTGCATGTAATAAAGTAACATCTGTGTTGCCCCAGCACATATATATTGTAAGAAAATCTATTTGGGTGAAAATAAGACCACAGCACTTTTCTCTGCATCTGTTCATAGAGAATCTTATTCAACGAGAGAGCCAGGAAGTGTGGCGTTAGCACCCTAATGCTTCTTAGCTTTACACCCAATGGTCTGTGATGCTCTGGGCTCAGAGACTCGAGAAAAGTGCTCATAAACTCATGGAGGTGGATATTTAGGATGCTCGGACTGCATTAGGAAAGTGAGCGACACATGTGACTGATGTAAAAACTTTAACATCAGCTAGTTCTGTTTTTCACGTTTCAAAACAATCAAAAATTGGGTACAGGGCCTTTTTATTAATTGTTAATTTGTGTGCCCAATCTCCAACAAATGATAATGTTAATGGATTTCTTTTTTTGAATATTTTTTTCAAAAACTGTGAATCTCCCTTAGAGTTAGACAGGCCTTTGCCCACCATCTGAGATTATGACATCAAATTCTAAAACGTTGAATGCAACCTATAATTAAATGTATGAGATATTTCACATTTAAATTTTAATTTTCCCAAAATAATCTTATATCACAAAATCATCTTAGAATTAATTTACAGTCTAAAAATAGTTTGAGATGCACGTTTAAAAATTTTTTGGTTCTTGTCAGAAACTTTTAGAACCTGCTTCTTTCCAATTCACTGTAGGAATCAGAGGGATGCTGATTTTTCTCTGCAGAAAGGGAAAAAAGATTTATTTTTCATCTTACATGTCCATTTCTATCTTTATAGGCCCGGCCCCACTCAGGAGGAGCTGCGAGGCGTGTTGAGAATGGAGTTAAAGAGTTCTGGTACTTTGTCCGCAGTGAAGTGAAGAAACTGGCCAACACCGAGGAGAGCGAAGCCCAAGTATGCAGAGGTGCTTCTGCAGGACCTGGGCCATCAGGAGAGGTGAGTGTGCACGGGGCACACGTCAGGGGGTTCCTTTCTCTCCACAAGTGTTTTTGTAACCTCTTGTAACGTTATGTGAAAGATTACATATTTTCTGGGAACTAAATTCAGAAATTGCCATGTGCCTGCGTAAACCAAGTGGTCCCCAAACCTCAGGTTGAGAAGCATTACTCTATGTAACTAGGATCTCATTTATAAAGTACAAAGATGTACAAAGATGTTACATACTTGAAAATATGTGGCCCTGTACCATGTGTTCATGTGTGGGCTTTTAAATGTGAGCCAGAACACGATCTGATCTTGAACCTGAGAAATTCTCACTTAAATCAACAAGTGTGACAGAATTTGTGTTTTGGCTGTATGTACACTTTTAGTCAGATTTTCTTGAATGTCTTATCTGTCACGCATACAAAAGGGTGTGCAGATAAATCTGATACATTTTTGTAGTGAAGTGAGGTACAAAATTTATAAACCTTCCCAATCCATTAATACGCACTGGGTCACTTAAAATCCCCTAATCATCTTAAGTGCATATGCGACTGTAAATTTCTTTATCTCACTTAATTATCAGCTTTATGCAAATCATATCTCATTTTTAAACATCCTTAATCACATTCAGCAATGCCAGGATAATGCACTCCAATATCTGATGTACTACATATCCCTTTAAGCCTATCTTTAAGCATTTCTTAAGGCTAAATATAGAAACAATGAATAGTCCAATTGCATTATGTAAAGTGGCTAATTGTACAGAATAATAGCAGTGTTTAGCTTCATTAGCATCTGGAATAATTAAGTTACAGATTAATGAACTAATTTGAGATTGTGCACATGCTTAACTTTCTCAACGTTTTTAATTTTATTTTTTTCAGGGGGTACTTGGAATGGTTTCTGATTTTTGAAAGAAGATGAAATGTACTTATATCTAAATAAAAAAAAGTGTCATTAGTTGTAAATTTAGAATATTTTTGAAGTATCTTAAATATAATATAA